>JACAAK010000019.1:0-339719 GCA_025093985.1 Calvatia gigantea
TTAGAGGCAGAGACAGAGACAGAGACAGAGGTAGAATAGAAGTAGCATGTCGCTAAGTAGATTTCAGACTGAGGATTACAGGCAAAGTAGCTATGGTTTATATATACGAGGAAGTGTGGTTCTACAAAAGGAAACTACTACAACTTCAGGTGCGGGCCAGATATGGCTGCTAGATAAAAACACCGGGAATGCAACTAGCTAAAAGGAATAAGGTGAAACAGGAATGATATGAACGGTAAAAGAGATTGCAAGGGAAACGGGAGTAGGTATGACAACCAGAGAAATGTACAAGGAGGATAATCAGAAATTAACATCAGACATAATAGTAAGAATGGAGAGCGGGGGAGATGGGGGAGAGCAGGTGAGAGCGAATGGTAAATAAAATATAAAGTATAGTCTGGGTAAGAGCGGGTGAAGTGGGTGAGTGCATGTATGGGTTGTGACAGGGCATCTATACAGACTTACTCCCAATGGTCTAACACAGGAGTCTATATATAGAGGGGATCCACTCAGGGACTTGTCTCTATATATAACTAGTCAAGAAAAAACCCAAGTCACAATAGACAAGCCTTAGTTCAGGCAAAAGGATTGTGGTAAGGCAAGAGGCTGGTAGCCAGTTCAAACTGTCTAATACAATGAGTATTCAACTAGCTACTTATACTGGATAAGGCAGAAGAAAGATAAAGACAAAGGATATAGTTATATGTTGAATGCAAACTATATAGGGAAAGAAGAACACCATATAGGGAAAATAACCATATCAGGCAAACAAGGAAATGAGACCTACTACAAAAAGGAACAGAAAGAAGTAGACTATAGTATACACATGTTAGTTTAAATAAAGAGAGGACAAAAATAGGAAAATAGTCCATAGAAGGGTAATACTAGAATAAGAAGTCATAACATTATCTTCTACTAGGGTGAAAGTTCTTTTACTTAGCTAAAACTACAGACATGTTGTTGGAATACCCATCTTCATCCATATCTAAGTTTGCTACAATGAAGTCCAGTCTGTTAGTCTTCCTCAGCTTTTCTAGCTCTCTTCTATTGCTATCTCTGGAAATTGTGGCAATTGGTAGGACAATGTTGAGAATTTAGTTTATTGCAGTGGAGACAAATATATTTGCTGCATATATAGGTGTAGTGACCTGTAGCAGTTTGTTTGCAGGCTTTGTATTTTTTGTAGATGTAGTTAGATATATAATGACTGAGAGAAGGTCTCTTCAGAATTTTACATCTTTGACATACTCAGGTGGTTTGGCTGGAGGAGGAGGAGGAGGAGGAGGAGGTCAGTTGGGCAGCTGGAGCACTGAGTTGAGGAGTTGGGTTAGGCAGGTGTCTGGCATGGGATGCTGTTGCAGTGAAGGATAGGTGTTACGTGCGTTACCTTACTTCGCAACCGGGCCCGGATCGTCTCCACTCAGGGAGAGGTTCAATGCTATAGCCCAGGAGTATTGGACAAGTCTCAATGACTTCTGTGCAGGCTTTGGATTGCTCCCTCGAGTAGAAGCTCGCGCTTGCCTGAGAAGTCCGAGTTAAGTGTCACTGCAGTCCCCAAGGTTGTTAGCCTTGTAGCAGACGAGCGAAGATAAGGAAGCTTGTTACTAGAATAACCTGAAGTAATACAAAGTACTACTTAAGGTTTATATACTAGCTACGAATAGGCAATGAGAGATTACGTAGTAAGTAGATATGAGTCAATGCGAACTACTACGGGTTAATTGGTAATCTAAGGAATCATAGGGATAGGCGAGATAAATACAGAAGAATGAGTATGAGTCATAAGAAGATAGAGTCAGGTAAGGAGAAATACGATGATGGGAAAAGATGAGGATGAAACAGGAACATGATTCAGAATGAATCATAAGAAGCAAAGGTAGAAGTACATGTGATAAATAAATAAAGAACGGACCGGGGTATACAAGAAGAAGAATGGAAAGTCCGTACGGAAGGTTAATACGTTGATGCGGAGAGTCTGGGGGTGTGGTAAGTTCGTAACATTAGCCCGTCTCTAGATAAATTACTCCGAAATTTACGCGGATAGGACTGAGTAGTCCAAAGATACTCCGTCGTCATAATATTCGTCGTCAAAGGCATCGCGGGGGTTTTCCAATACTTGTTCTTGGAATCGTTGTTTCATATTTTCAACAGCTTGAACGTGGTCGACATATTTCGGGCAATCTTCTGGCTTGTGTTTTGGATTGAGAGTTTCGCAGAGTCGGCAGAAATATTGGGGGCAGGTCCAGCAGTAATGGCCAGGGCGGGTTTTTCGACAAATGGGACAAGTGGTATGGGCACAATCACTGGCCCAGTGACCTACGGCAGGGAGGTGAAGTTTGGCACATTTTTCACAAAAGGCCTTCGGGTCGAAGTTCGGGTTGTTCATAGCTCGGGGTTGGGTTGGGGTTCTTCCTCGTCCTGAGTTAGGATCGAGGGGTTTTCGAATAGGTTTCGGAGGCTTAGAAGTTGATCCAGTTGGCCCATTAAGTTGTGTATGGCCGTTTCGAATCGTTCGGGTGGGATTTGTCCATCTGGATGGGAGAGATGTGGATGGGGAAGGTACATGCGGTTTGGGGGAGGGTTCTCTCGTGGGGGAATCGGCTCGTTGGTGTGGTCTGACCTTAGAAGGGCCAGTTCGCTGGTTGGGTGGGATAGGCTTAACGCTATGCTCGTTGAGGTAGTGGGCGTAAGCCTGAGGTAATCCAAGGCTTCGTGATGCCTGGATAAATAGGGCCGCTCGATCGGTAGCGTGCTCATAATCCCGAGAAAGATGTTCGAGCTGTGAAATGGCGTCGCAGATAAAGCGCCAGTGATTTCGCTGATTGGCATTATGTAGATATTCGGTGTGGAAGCGAGTTCGATGGCCTCCCTTGAGGACCATCGTGCGGAGGGATCCCTCAGATGAGAAATCAGTTCTAGCCCATAACTCCATGGGCGAAGGTCTATCGTTCGTAGAGGGGGGTTCGGGGGAGAAGCTGCTTCGTCTGTCGGGGTCTCGGTCGGATGGGTTGGCTGCGATGTAACCTGCGGCCGAGTGTTCAGTGGGATGTAGTTCGTCCCAGGCTGACCTGGGGGGTTTCGGATTGACGGTGGTGGCTGTGGGGGACTTTGGAGAGGGGCCGGCGGTGGAGGGGGGAATGTGTCGTTGGTTGAGGACAGGAAATTCTGCCCGAACAGATTTCGGGATCCCAGCTCGCTCCGAGGGGAGTGTTGGGGTGGGGTTGTCGGCCCGGATTGGGTAGATGTACTTTGGTTTTGGCGACCAGAGGAGTCGCTGTGGGGTTGATTTCGTGTCGTAGGTGGCGGTATGGGGAGTGGTTCCGGCAACGATGTTGGAGAAAGAGACTGGCGGGTCTCTTGGCTCGGGGTTGTTGGGTGGATTTGATACGTTTGGCTGCTGGGGATGAAGTTGGGATACAGTGGAGCTGCTTCCCATTCTTGTCGGGTAGGTGAGTTTATCCCAGGGGGCACTGGGAGATGATTCGGTGGAGGGGGGAATGTAGACACAATCTGGACTAACGAAGACGTCGACCCAGAATTGTTTGTTCTGGTCCGTGAATTGTTGGAGCTCGTCTTTGGTGAAGATGGCATTCGGGAGGGTGATAATAGGCTTTTCGAGCAGTTCATTAATTTGGACGGTGGGGAGAATTGGGGTTTCGTGGCCCACAGGTGTGACGGTGGGAGGGTAGGATATAGAAATATGAGGGGAGGAGGGGAGAGAATGGGCCTTTCTGACTGGGGAATTGTTTTTTGTAGAAAGGGAGGAGATGGAAGAGAGGGAAGGAGAGGGGGATGAGGCTACGATAGCCGCTTTCTTTCCCTTCTTGTAGTTTTTCTGGGTTGGTGCCATTGGTAGTTCGGTTTGTAGAAGTGCTGTTAAAGAATGATGGAGAAGTTGGGTGAATCCTGGATTATTTATATCTTTTAGGTGGGATGGGAATTAGGTGGTGTTCTCGTTGGTATTTTCGTAACATTTCTTGGGCATGTGGTGAGAGTTGTGCTTCGTTTTCCCAAGAGTTTTCTTCGTGGCTGTAACCTTTCCACTTGATGTAGTATTCCCTTTGTTTATTCTTGGTTCTATGGTTCAAGATGCCTTCGATTTCGTATTCTTCTTCTCCTTCTATTATATCAGGGAGAGGTGGTTGTGGGTTTGATCCATGGGTATTGTTTTCAGTGTATTCGGAGAGAAGGGTAGCGTGGAATACGTTGTGAATCTTCCATGTTTCAGGTAGTTTCAGTCGGTAGGAGAGCGGCGATAAGACTTCTTTGATAGTGAATGGTCCAAGGCGTTTTGGTGCGATCTTGTTTGATTTGAATGGGAGTTTCAGGTTTCTCCGTTCAAGCCACACTTTTTGTCCTAGGGCGAAGGGTTTGAATTTTGCTTTGATTCGTTGTTCCATGTGTTCCATAGCTAGTTTGTGGGCAGCAATTGCTTCTCTTCGTGCATGGTCTAAGAGTTCTATTCGTTCTTCAGTAGTGGTG
This sequence comes from Calvatia gigantea, assembly GCA_025093985.1. Taxonomy (NCBI): domain Eukaryota; kingdom Fungi; phylum Basidiomycota; class Agaricomycetes; order Agaricales; family Lycoperdaceae; genus Calvatia; species Calvatia gigantea. The sequence goes on from JACAAK010000019.1 coordinate 4,483, forward strand.
AAGTTTGATTCCTCTAGAATAGTGGGTATTCCATGGGGTTTTGTTCCGTACATGAGTTCAAAAGGGGTTTGTTTCCGGTCTGAATGTGTTTGTGAATTGTGGGAGAATTCGAGGATTGGGAGTGCTTTAGACCAGGAGGAGGGATTTCCTGTACAGTAGATAGATAGGTACGCTGCAATTTCCTGATTGAATTATTCTGTTGTTCCATCCGATTGAGGGTGGTAGGCTGATGAGAATGATTGGGTGATTCCAAGTCGTTTCATGAGAGCTTGGCTGGAGTTTGCTCGGAATCTGGGGTCACGGTCGGAGATTATCTTGTCCGGTAGTCCGAATCTGGTGTAGACCTTGTCTATAATTATGTCGGCAATTCCTTTGGCGGTGATTTCCTTTGTACAAGGAGTGAGAATTACCCCCTTCATAAGTCCATGGTCCACTATGGACAGAATTGAGTCGAATCCGTGGGATTTTGGTAAATCGGTCAGCAGATCCATAGCGATATGGGCGAATGGTCTAGTAGATATCGGCGGTGGTATCGGTTGCAACGAAGGGTGGGAAGGATTTCGGTTAATTTTGAATTGTTGGCATTCGCTGCATCCTTTAACGTAATTTCGTATGAAGGTACTCATTCCTGGCCAATATACTTCAGCTTTGGCGAGGCGATAAGTTTCTTGTTCTCCAGGGTGTCCGATCGAAGGATGGTCGTGGTATCGTTGGATGACACGTCGGCGGAGTTTCATGTCTTCTGGGATGATGACCTTTCCTTCGAATGTCATAAGATGTCCATGTGGCCAGGGAATCATCCCGTATTTCGGATTTATTGCTCCTGGTGATTCTGATAGAAGTCGTTTCATGGCTTCCATGGTGATTTCGTCATATTTCGATGATTTTACGATGTCATCCTGTAATTTCTGATCAACCATGGAGATGAACAGTTCGTCTGGTAATACAGTGATTTCCCTGAGGAATACTTCCTCGGGTAAGACAATAACATTTTCATTGTCATTGTCATCATCTGGGGTGTGATCTGGTCGACGTGAGAGGGCATCGGCGGCAGGTATTTTGGTTCCTGGGACGTGTTCAATTGCGAAGTCAAAGTGTGAGAGGAAACCAAGCCATCGAGCTTGTCTTCTGGAGATATTTTGGGGTTTTCTCCAAAAGGTGAGGTTCTTGTGATCAGTTCATATGGTTACGCGATGTTGGGCTCCTTCTAGGTAATGTCGCCATTCTTCTAGTGCCGTAATTATGGCAAGGAGTTCCCTGTCGTGTATTTCGTAGTTTCGTTGGGTAGGATTGAATGCTTTGGATAGGAAAGCTACTGGGTGGTAGTTTCCGTTCATGTCTTGCTGTGATAAGACTGCTCCTAAGGCATATTTTGAGGCATCAGTTTCGATAAAGAAGGGTTTTGTTTGGTCTGGCATCAGCAAAACGGGTTTCTTCATGAATTCGGATTTTAGTTGGCTGAAGGCTTCGTTTGCTTTGTATTCCCATTCGAATTTCTTTGTTTTGGATAGAAGAGCATTAAGCGGTCGAGAGATGTCGGCATAGCGATGTATGAATTTTCGGTAGAAGTTACAGAATCCCATGAATTTTCTGACATCGCGGGTAGTGCGGGGTAAGGGCCATTCTTCTATTCCACGGAGTTTGGTGTTGTCCATTTCGATCTTGTCGGGGGAGATTATCATGCCGAGATATTCTAGATGGGTTTTATCAAATTCGCATTTTTCTAGTTTCAGGTATAGATCGTTGTCTTTCAAGATCTGGAGTGCTTCCAAGGTAAGGCGATCCATTTCTTCCTGAGTTTTTGCGTAGATGAGAATGTCGTCCATATAGATTATAATTCCTCCTTTATCTAGCATTTTTGCGAATATGGTGTCCATCATCTTTTGGAAGGTGGCTGGGGAGTTGCACATTCCAAAGAACATGACGTTTGGCTCGTAAAGTCCAATTGGAGTTTTGAATGCGGCTTTCCATTGGTTTCCTTCTCGAATACAGATGTTGTTGTATCCGAGTCGGACGTCCATTTTCGTGAATAGTTTTGCTCCTTGAAGTTTGTCCATAATTGTTGTTATCATAGGAATAGGGTACGCATTCTTCTTGGTATGTTTATTTAGGTAACGGTAATCTTGGCATGGCCGAAGTTTCCCGTCCTTCTTTCCTACGAAAAAGAAGGATGAGGCCATGGGAGATTCAGATTCTCGGATGTATCCTTTTCGGAGGTTTTCGTTTATGAACTTCTTGAGTTCTTCGGTTTCAAGGGGTGATAAGGGGTACGTTTTCCCTAGTTCTGGTTTAAAGGTATCCAAGAGTTCGATTTTATGGTCGTATGGTCTGGGAGGGGGGAATCGTTCGGATTTCTTTGTGTCGAAGAGTGAAGCGAATTTCTTGTATTTCCTGGGTACCTTTGTATCGGTTTTTGGGGTTGATTTTTGTGCGAGACTTGTAGCTTGGGTGATCTTCGTATTGATTTCAAGTTCATGTGGAGTTTGAGTGATTTCGTAGAGTTCATGTTCCAAATGGAATTCGTCGAAATCAATGTTTTCCAAGTAGAGTTTGAGTTCATCGATAGAGAGTTCAGGTTCTTCCAAATGGACGATCGCTTCAAAGACTTTTACAGCAAGTGGGTCAAAGTCTTCATCTAGGTAGGTGTAGCGTTCGGTATCATTCATTCCATGGATATCTAAGGCGATTTCATTGATGGTGGTAGGTCCGTTTGTGGATTTTACGATTAAGGGTATGATGTTGTCGTTGTTTCACCATTTGAACTCTTGAGTAGTCCAATTTATGTCTGGGTTCGTTTGTTGTAGCCATGGGTATCCTAGGATTAGATCTTTAGATCCTATTCCTGAGACGTAGGCTTCGAATTGGCATTGTTTTCCATCAATTAAAGCGTTCAATTCTACGCTTTCATAGATTGACCCATTTTCGTTGGGAGTTCCATCCGCATTGGATACTTTGATAGGATGTTTGATAGGGCGTGTTCGTAGTCCGTAGGTATTTGTAAAATTCGAGGAGATGAAGTTTCCTTGGGCTCCCAAGTCAATTAGAGCGGTGACTGGGATATTTCGTAGATGGTTCTGATTGAGTTTGATAGGGAGGAAGATTGATGCTTTATTGTCCGAGGTAGGGAGTTTTATTAGATTGATTTGTGGGTCACCCAGCGATTCCTTTACAGGATCGGGTGACACCTTCAAAAATCCCCGAAGGGCTTGAGCGTTGGATCAGAGATATATGCTTCTCTGAATTCCATTCTTTCGTCCGTTGGGAGTTCTCTGATCATTGCTTGGATATCGAGTGCAGAGATCTTTCGGGTTTGATTTGGAGTGGCACCGGAGTAGTTCCTGGAAGCTTGAGGTTGTGAGGGTTGTGCATAACGGGGTGGTTGCATGAATCTTCTTTGTGGCGGGTGGGGTCGTCTAGGAGGTGGTTTTTCCTTGGACAGGTTTGGGTCAGGATTTGGACAATTGCTGATAAAGTGTCCAAATTTTCCGCAGCCTATGCATTTCCCAGCTTTGTAGCAAGCGACTTGCTCAGCAGTAAATACAGCGTTTAATTGTAATTCCGGGTCATCCAAGTCATAGCCTTCATGAGTGTAGTCTTACTCTGGAGGATACAGTTCTTCGTCTTCGTAAGGTGGTTCGTAGGGGTCTTGAGGTTCTGCCTGTACTTCGTGTATGGTTCGTGCAGGTTGGCGATTTGATTGAAAACGAGTGTGGTAGGTTGGTTGGAAGCGGGGTGGTTGGTAGGGGGTTGGGTTTCGAGGGAAGTTTCTAGGCCACATTGCGTCGGCTTGACGATTGACAGAGTCTCGTCGTACTGCATCGGTATACCATTCAGCAATGGTTTCGGGTGGTCCTTCTTTTCTAGTCCATACTTCTCTTGCGAGATTAGGATTGAGTCCTCGTTTATATTGTTCAATTAATGCTTCATTGTCTTGAATTCCTCTGATAGATGCAAGGCGTTGGAATTCAAGATTAAAGTCTGCTGCTGAGGACTTATTTTGCTTCAATTCATACCATTGTCTTCGCGCAGTGATTTGTTCGTCTACTGGAGTGAAGTGTTTCAAGATTTCAATTTCGAATTCTTCAAAGGTAGAGTATCTCCAAGGGATGGGCTTTCCACGGGCATCGGTAATTCGGCTTTTGTAATATTGTTCAGACCAGGATCCGGCTTTCCCTTCGACCATAAGGCCGAGGACGAATCTGATCTGTCATTGGTCATCCGTAAATGCTCTAGGGTTCATTTCGAGATAGTTTTTGACTAGCATCCACCAGGTTTTAAATCGGGGGTTTGTTCCGTCGAAGTTTGGTGGCTTTTGTCCGATTTCTTTTGAATTCCCATCGTTTCCTACAAATTGAATGGCTGGAGTACGATGTCTTCGTCGACCTCCTCCTTCTCTTCCAATGGAGAAAGAGGACGGAGTGAATGAACCATGGCTGGAGTTTCGTGAAGAGGGAGGGGAGGGAGAGGGCGCTCTTCCTTGTCGACCTCTGCGGGGAGGATCTTCTCCGGGTGTTCTTCGTCGTCCAATTCCGAAGATGGGAGTTGTAGCTCCTAATCGAGGTGGTGGTTGGTTGGTTGGTTCATTATTTGTTTCAGTTTGCGTTTGAGTGGAAGTAGCCATGCCTTCAATCTCTGGATGAATTGGTTCTTGTGATTCAAAGCCCAGGATATCTGGGTATTCGAGGGTGTCTGGAGTGTATATAAGATGGGTTCCTTCTCGATTGAGGATGTCTTGGAGGTCAGATGGATGTTCGGGCAGCTGATGGAACGTCTCGTTGTCTTCGTCGTCTTCAAGGACGGATGGTAAGATGTGGGGGTTTTCGATTCCGAATTGGGAGGGGGATACAGCTCTGGACGGTGTCTGTGGCGGTGACTCTTGAGGTGGACCTTGCTCGGGCGAATTGGGTCAAAAATAGTTGAATTTGCCACTTTGTGTTGGTTTCGGTGGTTCAGGCTCAGTGGATTTCCTAGTAGGTGCTGGTAACTCTTGTAGTAGTTTCGGTTTTTGTGATCTAGTGCGTGGGGTATGATAAATCCTTTCTAAGAATGGTGCAGAAGGTCCTTCTGGTTGATGAGTTTGTTTAGGCGGGGGAGTAGTAGGAGATTCGAATGAGTGTTGGGTTGGTGTATGGAATGATCGTTCTGGAGATGAGGAAGGAGGGTGTAAGGGACGTTTCCCTTTTCGCGACGTGGTGAAGAAAGACAGATAGCGGTAGCCAGGCCCGCTCTTCTCAACACTACTTGGTGGAGGACAGATAAACAAGTCAGTGGACCCGAAGTTCCACTCTTCTTAACCCTATTACCGGGAAGGCTTCTCAACGTCAACTGGACGGAGGGATAGTCGGCAGAAGCTGGCCGTAAGAGACTGGAGTCATATAGAAACGAGAGAAAGGAGGTTTTTGAGGTTATTCTTATGTTACATGCGTTACCTTACTTTGCAACCGGGCCCGGATCGTCTCCACTCAGGGAGAGGTTCAACGCTATAGCCCAGGAGTATTTGACAAGTCTCAATGACTTCTGTGCAGGCTTCGGATCGCTCCCTCGAGTAGAAGCTCGCGCTTGCCTGAGAAGTCCGAGTTAAATGTCACTGCAGTCCCCAAGGTTGTTAGCCTTGTAGCAGACGAGCGAAGATAAGGAAGCTTGTTACTAGAATAACCTAAAGTAATACAAAGTACTACTTAAGGTTTATATACTAGCTACGAATAAGAGATGAGAGATTACGTAGTAAGTAGATATGAGTCAATGAGAACTACTACGGGTTAATTGGTAATCTAAGGAATCATAGGGATAGGTGAAATGAATAGAAGAACGAGTACGAGTCATAAGAAGATGGAGTCAGGTAAAGAGAAGTACAATGGTGGAAAAGATGAAGGTGAAACAGGAACATGACTCAGGATGAATCATAAGAAGCAAAGGTAGAAGTACATGTGATAAATAAATAAAGAACGGACCGGGGTATACAGGAAGAAGAATGGAAAGTCTGTACGGAAAGTTAATATGTTGATGCGAAGAGTCCGGGGGTGTGGTAAGTTCGTAACAATTATCCCCATGCTTATGGGAAAAGTGAAAAACCTTAGACTTGTTATGCTCAAGTACTAAGGCAAAGTGCTCAAAGAGCCAAAATATAATACTATATGCCTTCTTAAGAGACGCAAGGTTGGATTTCCAGTCCTTGGACTGTATGATAATAGTGCTATCATCTACATATGACAGGAGTGTAGTCCCAAGGTGGGATGCCTCCCTGTCAAAAAGCCACATCAGTGGTATGATGTATAAGGCTGAGAGGACTGGGGAGAGAGCAGAGCCCTGCCCTACCCCCACATTTGTATTGAATGGCTTGGACTTAAAAGAGTCTCAGCAATACTGGGTCTTCCATCCTACCAAGTAGTTGGCAAAGAACCTGACAACCTCAGGGGTGAATCCTTGCTTGTGCAATATTGCAACCAGCATGTCATGGCAGAATTCTACCCTTGCTGCTGGGTTGTTGGAGGTCTGACCTGGACAGATACCCTCTAGTCTGGGAAGTTGGGGGTCGGGTGGCTCCAAGTGCAGGCCTCTTGTGCTGGCCTCCTCTTACTACACCTGTTCCCTCTCGGACACTTAACTGCCACAGCTGCTAGGCCCTCTGAGTGTGGGATGATCAGGGCACTGCTATTTCATGGTGGTGTATCACTGGGTGTACACCACAAGACCTGGACAACTGGGTCTTCTATAGTATAATGGGCATTTTGGGAAACTGGTGGATTTATTAAGTAAGGGGGGGCTTAGTCTGGTCTAGGTTTGTGCTTGGGTTGGGTTGGGTTGCCTCTGAATGGTAGATTACTCTTAACTCATCGGACATTGTAGTTTGGGTGCTTGTACTCTGCTACACACAGACTGCAATTGGGCACTGCATTATAAATTGGTGCAAGCCTTGAAATAAAATAAAATAAAATAAAATAAAAAAAGGTTGCAACTTAGGCTAAGACTTGAGGGTGAGTAAGGGGATGAGAACTAGAGGTGGTTAAGCATACCAAATACAGGGAGGTATATGTACAGTATGCTTAAATATAGAAAGAGTTATCCAGTTGAATAGATGGGAATACTATGTGAAATGTCTGATAACTATGGCATGGTAGTATGTGAGTTGGTACTCAGAGATCGCTGGCACTGGAATAGATGAAACAGGTACATAGTGAATACAGAGTTAGGAGACAGGCATGGTAATGCAGTGAAGATAGTGAAATCCACAACATTACCCCTCAGTTAAGCTTCATGCCTAAGGAAGCTCATCAAAGTCTCCATGGACTACTGCTGCGGTGAGTGCCTTCTTGGTGGCACCAATGAGGTATCTTCCACTGTTGGACTGCATAAAGAAAACAGGTAAGTGGCTTTGACTATCTTGGAAAGTAGAGACTGGGACTCCTTTATATGGGAACTCAGTGACTGTGGAGTTCTCCCAGTAGTTTCTGACTATCAAGTTCCAATAGTGTGGGTTGCATTCTTGGCTGAGTAGTACAGTGCAATAGTGGGCAGGTGGCTAAAAAACCAAGACTATCTGTGGTAGGGTGATGGTTTTGATGAAGCATCATAAGGCATTGACTTCTTTCTTCATCAAGACTGTGGTTTCTTTGTCCATAGGGGTACTGGTGTTAAGACGAGTACACCACAATAGTTTGCACTAGTGGTGGAGGGGAGTCGTACTCACTGGGTTTGTTGAGATGTGCGTTATAGACTGTAGCTAGAGGATATCTGAGTGGAATGATGGGCAGAGAATAGACTGGATTGTCTAAAGAATATATGCATACTACATAGGTCTTATATATCTAATAGTTCTGGTCTGTGCGCCGTTCTACCTAATACAGGTGAGGTCTTATCTGCCAGTAGCATATACAGAGCATACTGCGTACATTGTTCTATTTAATAGACCATGACCAGCAACTTAGAGTGCGGTCTAGTACATTGTTCGTTATCTCTCTTCAAGAGTGAAGTACTCAAGAATCTGTTTCAGCTATGAATAGACTGAACCAACGTAGTGGTACGGATCGAGATTCAACAACTGGCTTGGACATTAGAGATGGGTGGGTGTTACAACCTTAGTCTGAGTTAACCTCAGGTTGCAACTTGGGCTAAGACTTGAGGGCAAGTAAGGGGAGAGGAACTAGGTGGTTAAGCATACTGAATACAGGAGTATGTATGTACACTTAAATACTACAGGAACATCCAGTTGAATGGATGGGAAACTACATGAAATGTCTGGTAGGGATGGCATTGTAGTTAGTTGGAGTCATACTCAGAGATTGCTCAGTAGGAAATAGCTGAAACAGGTACACAGGAGATAGGAATGTAGACAGATAAGGAACACAATATGATTGGTGAAAGTTCACAACAATACCCCCTGATTAGGCTTCATGCCTCAGGAAGCTCATCAAAGTCTCTGTTTACTACTGCAGTGGCAAGTGCTTTTTTAGTGATGGCAATGAAGAACTTTCCTTCATTGGAATGCACTAAGAAGACAGGCGAGTGGCTTCATCTGTCTTGTTGGATAGGGACTGGAATGCCATTGTATGGGAAGTCGGTGGTGGTGGAGCTGTCCCAGTAGTTCTTGACTATCGAGTTCCAATAGTGTTGGTCCTTTTCTTGTCCTGGCAGTACAGTGTGGAATCTTGTGGGTGGAAGAAAAACTGATACAAGTTGTGGTGGTGTGATGGTCTTTATGAAACAATGAAGGGCATTAACTTCCTCTTTTATGGAAACTGTGGTTTCTTTGTCCATGGGGGTATCAGCTCAGGTTGGCGGCGTAGGGTTGATGGTGTTGTGTAGTTCAGAGAGGGTGATGTGAATCCTGTCGACCAAGGTGTTGATATCGGGGTCTTCATTTGACTTGTCTCTCCCAAGTAGTTTCATGGCTATGTCAGCAAGCTCCAAGAATATGTTGGCGATGTCAAGGTGGTTAAAGACTTCAAGGCCCAAATCGATTTGGCTCTAGAGCCCTTGGATGCGATCTTGTTCATTAGGAGTGAGGGTAGACTGGTCTAGTGCTTAGAAGATGGCAGGAATATGCTGGTTGGTGGAGGAGAAGGTGTTGGTGAATCCAGCGTACATGTCGGCAAAGGTGATGCAAGTGGTGGTGAGGGTAATGTGTTGGTTTACTACCAGTTGTTTGTTCTGGGCAGTGATGTTCTCAATTTCACTGTTGGTTGCCTTGTCGACATCTTTGAGTAAGGCTTCGAGGAGGCCTTGTGCTGGGGACAGTGTTTTAGTGAGATTGAAGCGAGTTTCCTGGGGGGCCAGTGCTCTGCTGCTGCCTGGTTCTGGGAATGGTAGGGAGGAAATTCTGGTAGGAGTGGGGTGAACAAGGGAATCGATAGCGATGCAGTTAAGTTGGGAAGCAGGCATGTCTATTTAGTTTCTTTGTCTGGGTTGTTTGTTTGATGCTTTTTTGTGTTTTCTGCCCCCTCTTTTATGGGTATCCTCCAAATGCCTTTTTTGGTAGTCTCTTATGGCATCTTTCGCATTTTCCAAATTGGGCTCTGCTGTCCACGTATCTTCTTCATTGCTGTACCCCTTCCAGTGGACCAGGAATTGATAACCCCTTCCTCGTTTTCGTTGTCTGCAGATCTCTTCCACTTCATACTCTTCCTCATTGTTGATGATCACTGGGTCAGGTGCTGATGGTTGTTTTTGACTCAGGAACTCTGCCTGGTGTGCTGGTGTCAGGAGCTGTTCGTTGAATACATCATGGATGGCCCATCCATCCGGTAGTGTCAGCCAATATGCTGCTTCTCCTATCTTTTCCTTAATAAGGAAAGGTTCATACCATTTTTGGCCTAGCTTCTTTGATAATTGATTGGTATGGATATTGGTGTTCTCCAACCATACTTTATCTCCTATTTGATATGTGCTGGCATGAGTTCTACTGTGGTCGTGTTGCTGTTTCATCTTTTCTTGGTATGTCCATAGTGCTGATGAGGCATTGTCTCGGACGGCTTGTAATCATTCCAGGAATGCTGTGGCAATGGGATTGTTTGTTGTCGGCTCATTCTTGCCTTTCCATGGATTCCTTCTGTAGTTTAGGAAGAATGGTGTTTCCTGTGTTCCTCCGTGTTGCTTGTCATTGTACTGGAATTCTGCAATAGGGAGCCATTCTGCCCAGTCGTCTTGGTCATAGTTGCAGTACAGGCAGATGTAGGTTTCCACTTCTCTGTTGATGTGTTCAGTTTGTCCATCTGTTTGTGGATGATATACTGTTGATAGGTTTCGTTCAATGCCGAGCCCCTTGAATAGCTCCTTGGTGAATTCTGATGTGAATTGAGGTCCTTGGTCACTGAGTACTTTCCTCGGTAATCCGTGTAGCTTCCATATTTCGTCTTAATATATCTTTGCAACATCTTTAGATGAAGCATCTGTGGTTGTCACTGAGAGTCGTATCATTTTTGTGAAGCAGTCTACAATAACTAGTATTGCGTCCTTTTCTTTAGACTCTGGCAGTGGTCCGATCATGTCGACACTGATTTCTTCCCAAGGTCCATTTGGTATTGGGAGGGGGTGTAGTGGTGATTTGAGTGGCATCGTTCTTGATTTGTTTCTTTGGCAGGCTTGACATCCTCGGATATATCTTTTTACATCCCTTCGTATTGATGGCCACCAGTAGTCTCGGTTGATTAGTTCTGTCATCCTGTGTTGTCCTGGGTGTCCTGCATCTGGAGTGTTGTGGTACTGTGTTAGGATTTCTTCTCGTAGTTTCTGGTCAGGTGGAATGTATGTGCTATTCTGTTTGTAGATTACTCCACCATCTTCGGTGAGTTGGGATCCTTGCTTCTTTAGTTCAGTTAGGACTGTTGTTTCTTGTTGGGTTCGGCTTCGAATTTGCTCTAGGAAGTTTGGTTCAATGAACAATTCTGCTCATAAGAGTACTGTGCTGTCTGTGCCTTCTGTCTGTAGCCAGCTTTCTCGGATCATAGTGACTAGTTTATCTTCTTGTCCTTCTGGCATTTGGTGGATTTGGGATAGCAGGTTGGCTTTCATGTTTGTTTTTCCAGGCACGTGTCATAGTGTGAAGTCGTAGTCTTGTAGCCGTAGATACCACCATGCTTGTCATCCATTTAGCTTTTGTGGTTCTCAGTAATACTTGAGATTTTCGTGGTCAGTCCAGATTTCGAATCGTTCTTCGGCATCTAGAAGGTAGTGTCTCCATTCCTTCAGGGCATGGACAATGGCTAGCAACTCTTTGTTGTATATTTCATAGTTTCGTTCTGCTGGGGACAGCATTCATGATGTGAAAGCAATTGGGTGCCATTTGTCTTCTTGTAGCTGTGAAAGTACCCCTCCTAATGCATAATCCGATGCATCAACTTCTACCCTGAATTGGCCATGCCTTTGTGGTAATGTCAGGACAGGTTCTTCGGTGATATGTTTCTTGAGTTGGTTGAATGAGTCTTGGTGCTCTTGTGTCCATTCCCATATAGTTGCTCCTTTGAGTTTGTTTAAGGGCCCCGCAATCATACTGAAGTTTTTGATGAAACGTCGATAGTAGTTTGTGAAACCCAGGAACCTTTCTACCCCTTTGGTGTTCTTGGGTTCAGGCCATTCTTGTATCAATTTTACTTTATCTTCTTCCATTTTGATTCGTCCATGTCCTACCTGAACTCCTAACATTGGGATTTCTTCTGCATCAAAGATACACTTGGTTCACTTGAAGCATAAATTGTACTGTGCTGCCCATTCCAGAAATTGTATTGTTCATTCCTTTAGTTGCTCCTTAGTGTCTCCCAGGATGGCAAAGCCATCCATATAATTTATAATATCTCCATTTTGTAAGAGGTCATGGAAGATGTTTGTCATCATTCTGGAGAACGTCCCTGGTAAGTTGCTTAGGCCAAAATACATGACTGTTGGTTCAAAGAGTCCTTCATTGGTGAGGAAAGCAGCTTTCCATTCATCTCCTTCTTTGATCCTGATGTTGTTGTATCCCCAGATGATGTCCAATTTATTGAAGTATTTTGCCTTTCCAAGTTTGTCGATTACTTCCTCAATTCTTGGTAATGGTGTTTTGTCTTTGATTACCACATTGTTTAGTCGTCTGTAATCTTGGATTAGCCTTTTGGATCTGTCTTTCTTTGGGATGAAGAATGTTGGTGCTGCATATGGGGATTTCGATGGTTGTATTCATCCCAATTTTAGGTTTTCCTTGATGAATGACTTGAGCTCATCCTGTTCTTTGACTGTCATGTTGTATGTCCCTGCACTTATTTCTTTTGGGGCATCTTTAGTTAGGACTATCTCATAGTCCCATTCAGTTTGTTCTGGGAGCTTGTCAAATGTTGTTTTGTTGAATAAGTGTGTGAACGGTTGTACGTAGTCTAGTAGATCTTCCAGTTTGGTTGGGTCTGGTTTGTCTTCTTCCTCCCATAAGTCTTCTGTAGTAGCTATGCTTTGTATTTTTTTGGTGATAGGAATGTTCTGATGGGGGAATTGGCAGCCTGGTGGGCATCGGGTGAACTTGATCTCTCTGTTGTTCCAATCTACCTCTGGGTTGTGTTTGACTAGCCAATCATGTCCTAGGAAGACCTCTGCTCTGTCCTGTAGTTGTACGACTGAGGCCTCGATTTGTTCCCTATGTCCCTGGATGTTGATGTTGATCATGGTGGTCTCCATTACTCTTCCGCCTTGGTTAGGTGTTCCGTCCACATTTAGTACCAAAATTTGTTGTTCTAATTTCCGGGTAGGGAGTCTTTCTTTGTCCACTAGTTTTTTGCTGATGCTGCTGGTTGTGCATCTTGAGTCTACAATGGTGTTGACTGTTATTTCTTTTCCTGCTGTTTGTATTTTCCCTTTTAGATTTAGTTCATGCTTTTTTCTCTGAGGAATTGTGTAGAGTTTGTCTGATATCCTAGATACAAGCTTTTTGACTCTCGAGGTAGTGCCTACTCAGAGTCTTCGGAAAAATCCTTCCCTTCTTCGTTGGTGACCTCTTCTACTCCTTGGACTTGGATCTTCTTGGGTGCGGTGTAGGCTTTGGCTATGTGTCCCTTTTTGCCACAGTTGTAGCATACTAACCCCTTGGGTTTTTTGCAATCTTTGGCAATGTGACCAAAAATGCCACAATTGTAGCATTTCAGCTCTCCTTTGTCATTGAAGATGTGACATCTACTTCCTATCTCCATGGGTTCACCCATTCCTCCATAGGTGGTACCAGTGTTTGTTTTTCTGTCTCCTCGGTATTCAGATGCTTCATATCCTTGTCTGACAGACAGTATGGCTTCTTTCCATTCCACATATGTGTCCAGTCTGGCTGAAGGTGGGTAGTCAGTGATCATATGTATGATATCCTGTCGGGTGTTGTTCTTAAGTAGGAATATGGCATGCTTGCTATTGGTCTTGGCTTTGCTTTTCAATACTTCAAATTTGATTAGGTAGTCAGCAGTGTTTCGGTTTCCTTGTTTGAATTTTTTGATCTGCCATTCCGCTTTGCTGTTTGAGGCATTGTCTGAGAAGGTCCTTCTAAATTCCTCAGAGAAGACCTTCCAGTCTACTGAATCTTCGGATTTCAGGATAGCTGGTGCTCTCATAGCTGCATATGCTCCTGCAGTTTCTTCTCGCAGTCTGGCTAGAACTGCTATAGCTTTATCATCGGCTGAGACTATCTTGTTGAACTTCATGAAGAGGGTCATTGCTCTCCACCAGTCATTGAACTTGGTGTGGGTGCTGTCGAAAAATCCCAGGTCTGGCACTAGGCCTTTCCCACTGGGCATTGTTGCAGGCACTACTGCATTGTCAGTCATGTTAGAGTCGGTTTCTGATTCTGTTTTGTTTGAGCTTGATTCGTCTGATTTCTCCTGATGGACTATCTCTTCCTCTGCTAGGTCAAGTTTGTTTAGAAGTTCTGATAATACTTCTTCTTCTGCTGAATTTGTTCCAGGTTTGTCATGTGTCTCTTCAGGTACTTTGGGGTTCCCTGCTTCTTCTTCATCTGATGTCTCAGATTCGTCGTCAGTGACTTTGAGATTCAGTTCTCTGTATTCGTCTGGGTTTGAGCTCATATACTAGCTCCTGGGTTGCTTCTGTTCAGGCCTGTTTTCAGTCTACTCCTTGCAAGGTGAGGTGGGGATGCTTAACCAAATGTTACGACCTTAGTCTGAGTTAACCTCAGGTTGCAACTTGGACTAAGACTTGAGGATGAGTAAGGGGAGAGGAACTAGGTGGTTAAGCATACTGAATACAGGAGTATGTATGTATGCTTAAATACTACAGGAACATCCAGTTGAATGGATGGGAAACTACATGAAACGTCCAGTAGGGATGGCATTGTAGTTAGTTGGAGTCATACTCGGAGATCGCTTGGTAGGAAATAGCTAAAACAGGTACACAGGAGATAGGAATGTAGATGGATAAGGAACATGATATGATCAGTGAAAGTTCACAACAGTGGGGATCTGACAGTGTTGCATAGTTCCTTGAGAGTATTGTGGATTCTGTTGACAAGCTCTTTAGTGCTGAAGTCATCAGGGGTAGTGTCTCTACCAAGTAGACTGGAGGTAATGTCTCCTAGCTCTAGGAAGATTTCAGCAATATCAATGCCTTTGAATACTTCAATAGTGAGGTTGATTCTACTGTACAGGCTGTTGACATGGGTTTGTTTGGTCAGAGTGAGTAAGGATTGACTGAGTGCATGGAAAATGGCAGGGATGTGTTGGCTGGTTGATGCTGAGGCATTTTCAAAACCAGCATACATGTCTGTGAAGGTGATGCAAGTAGTAGCAAGTGTGATAAGACAGTTGGTGTTCAGTTTCTGGTTTTGGATGGTGATTGTAGCCAGTTCTTCATTGGTGGTATTGTTGACATCCTTGAGCAAGTCCTCGAGGAGCCTCTGGGCTGGGAACAGAATTGTGGCCATGTTGAAGTGAGTGCCACTTGGAGTAGGGGCTTTGTTATTTCCTGGAGTAGGAAGGGGTACAGACAAGATTCTGGTGGGATTGGGGTGAACAAGAGAGGTGATGGTGATGTGGCTAGATTGAGAGGCAGGCATGTTTGTTTAGCTAGTTGAGTTGTTGCATGGTTTTTCTAGGTTTTCTGGGTTTTCTGCCCCCCTTTTTATGGGTATCCTTTGGATGCCTGTTTAGGTAGTCCTATATGGCTTTTCTCATGTTTCCTAGGTTGGACTCTGCAGTCTATGTATCTTTCTCATTACTATACCCCTTCCAGTGCACCAGGAATTGGTATCCCTTTCTGTGCTTCTATCACCCTCAGATCTCTTTAATCTCGTACTCTTCTTCATTATTGATGATGACTGGATCTGGTGCTGGCAGTTCTTTCTGGCTTGGGAACTCTGTGTCACAACCCCTATGTGTGCTCACCCGCTGTAATGGCAAAGCTGTTTTCATGCATGAAAATTGCTAATCTAAGGCATACAAGCCTAATCTAATGATTGCATTGAACCTTCCTGTAGTAGTATGACCTAATCTAAGAGCCCAACAGTATAATAAAAGAGTACTCGATCACTGTAGAACACTATGGCCATTGATGACAGATAGTGGTGGCTACAGGATGACCACTGTGCTTAACAAAAAGCAATTCTAACAGTGTACTGTATGACCAGTCGTGATTCCGGCCAGACCAGGTGGTAAAACCATTCCAATGTGTCTATACAGAGCTACAGGACCCCTCCAATGAGCCTAGACTCGGGAAATAAGTCCGATGCACTTAATCTAAAAGGATAATTGGCATGCTCACAAGGAAATGCCACTGTTGTTAGATTAACAAACAACACTCAGCACTAATGATGCATATGGACGTGTTCACGTACAATCCACGGGGACATGTAGGAGAATAGTTCATGCGATGTCCAAAATCTTAGATGTTCTACATATTTAGAGAAGAATGCAGACCCAGAGAACAGGCTAAAATACAGTCTGGAACAAATGGATACCCAGAATCCTTCTGTATTTCCAATGTTTCACTAATCTAACAGGTTGTGGCTCTCTTGGTACGTGATCTAATCTACTAGTTTGTACCTTGCTTGATAATATGTTCCTAGTCATGTAATCATTATCTTGTCATAACAAGCACCCAAATAATATATAAACCCCCTCTAAGGTGTCAGATGTGGCAAGGAACCTACTAGCCATTGCCCAGCCTTCAGAGCACAGTGAAAAGTGATCTATTGTGCCTGAGTGAAGCAAAGTAATAAGTTCTTTTGAGATTAACTAGACTAAGTGACTTGAGCTAAGGTTGAGACCTTTTGATCTAAGAAGAAGACCTTGGGCTTACTCATGAAGTGAGCTTAGATTAAGAGCATATTGCATTGCTACACCCTGGTACTTGGCGTATCACAAGTGTAGGACAGTGCGCTTCTGGTCATTAACTTGATAAGGGTGAATCTTAGGAAGTACCTGAGGTTCTGTGTCTTGTTGACTTCTTGGATAAGGGACACGAGTTGCACTTTTTTACAGTGTAACTTGGCTTTACTCTTCTTAGCGAAGGTAGTTAGCTATTCTAGTGTTCTCTACGTGTCATTGTTTCACGTTATTTTGTGGAGTTGTCCCTCATATTGTCAGATTGCCTCCCCATGAGCTTGCTTTGTGCAGAAATCTTTAAAAATCTATTTTGTCAGCTTAATCCAAGCTGTACATCCATATCACATTTAGTATTCTATTTCTGCCTCTTTACCGCTTCACCCACTCATACCCAAACTATATCCCATTTATATTTTAGTTACCATTCACTCTCACCTGCTCTCCCCCACCTCCCCCACACTCCATTCTTATTATTGATGTCTGACATTAATTTCCGATTATCCTCCTTGTATATTTCTCCAGTTGTTATACCTACCCCTATTTCCATTGCAATTCCCTTTTTCCCATTCATGACATTCCTGTTTCACCTTATTCCTTCTAGTTAGTTGCATGTCCAGTGTTTCTATCTAGTGGCTGTACCTGGCCAGCACATGAAGTCATAGTAGTTTCCTTTCGTAGAACCACTCTCCCTCGAGTATATAAACTGTAGCTACTTTGCTTGTAATCCTCAGTCTGAAATCAACTTAGTGACATGCTACTTCTGTTCCACCTCTGCCTCTGTATCTGTCCTTGCCTCTGTCTCTGCCCTCGTCCCTTGTTCTGAAGTTAGGACCACTCATCAGCAGGAGGGTGCAACATATATGTTGAAGCCATGGTCCTCCTGAGTTCACCCACTTTGCCCACCTTCATCTGTATTTACACATAACCCTCAGGTATTTAGACTTCTGTTACGACCTTAGTCTGATAAGACCTCAGGTTGCTACTTAGGCCAAGTCTTGAGGGCAAGTAAGGGGAAAGAACCAGGTGGTTAAGCGTACCAAATACAGGAGTATGTATGTATGCTTAAATATGGAAGGGAGCATCCAGTTGAATGGATGGAGATAACTACATGAAACGTCCGATGACTATGGCATAGTAGTTATGAGTCAGGACTCAGAGATCACACAGACAGGAATAACTGAAACAGGTACACGACGAGGGGGAATGCAGATAAGTGCAGAGCTGACATGAAAATAGACGAATGTTCACAACAATACCCTCTGGTCAGGCTTCATGTCTCAGGAAGCTTCGTCAAAGTCTCCGTTTACCATGGCAGCAGCGAGTGCCTTCTTGGTGGACATGATGAGGAATTCTCCACTGTTGGATTTTGTGAAGAAAACTGGCAAGTGGCTGTGACTGTCTTGACAGATAGGGACTAGGATGCCGTTGAATGGGAACTCGGTGGTGGTAGAGCTCTCCCAGTAGTTCTTGACTATTGATTTCCAGTAACATTGGTCTTTCTCTTGTCCTGGTAGTACAGTGCAGAATCTTGCGGGAGGGAGAAAAACCGATGTGAGTTGTGGTGGGGTGATGGTTTTTATGAAGCGTCGGAGGGCGTTGACTTCCTCCTTCATGGAGACTGTGACTTCTTTGTCCATGGGGGTATTGGTACGAGATGGCAGGGAGGGATTAACTGTGTCATATAGTTCCGAGAGGGTGATGTGAATTCTGTCTACAAGGGTGTTGATGTTGGGATCTTCGTTTGTCTTGTCTTGTCCGAGGAGTTTCATGGCGACATCTGTGAGTTTGAGGAAGATGTTAGCAATGTCGAGGTGATTGAAGACCTCGAGGCCCAAGTCAATTTGGCTTTGGAGTCCTTGGACTCAATCTTGTTCGTTGGGGGTAAGGGTGGACTGGTCTAGGGCTCGGAAGATGGCAGGAATATGTTGGTTGGTGGAAGACGATATGTTGGTGAACCCTGCATACATGTCAGCAAAGGTGATGCATGCTGTAGCAAGGGTGATGTGTCAGTTTACGACTAGTCGTCGGTTTTGAGCAGAGATGTTCTCAATTTTACTGTTGGTTGCTTTGTCGACGTCCTTGAGTAGGGCTTCGAGGAGGCCTTGTGCTGGGGATGGTGTCTTCACAAGGTTATAACGGGTTTCTTGGAGAACAGGTGCTCGGCTGCTGCCTGGTTCGGGGAATGGGAGGGAGGAAATTCTGGTGGGAGTGGGGTGGATGAGGGAGTCGATGGCAATGCGGTTGGGTTGGGAGGCAGGCATGTTTGTTTAATTGCTTTGTCTGGGTTGCTTGTATGATGCTTTTTTGTGTTTCCTACCCCCTCTTTTATGGGTATCCTCCAGATGCCTCTTTTGGTAATCCCTTATGGCGTCTTTTGCGTTTTCTAGGTTGGACTCCGCTGTCCACGTATCTTCCTCATTACTATACCCTTTCCAGTGGACCAGGAATTGATATCCCCTTCCTCGTTTTTGTCGTCCACAAATCTCTTCTACTTCATATTCCTCTTCATTGTTGATGATCACTGGATCAGGTGGTGAGGGCAGCTGTTGACTTGGGAACTCCGCCTCGTGCACTGGCGACAGGAGCTGTTCATTGAATACATCATGGATGGCCCATCCATCCAGTAGTATCAGCTGATATGCTGCTTCTCCTATCTTTTCCTTAATAAGGAAAGGCCCATACCGCTTTTGGCCTAGCTTCTTTGATGATTGATTGGTATGGATATTGGTGTTCTCTAGCCATACTTTATCCCCTGTTTGATATGTGTTAGCATAGGTTCTGTTGTGGTTGTGTTGTTGTTTCATCTTTTCTTGGTATGTCCATAGTGCTGATGAGGCATTGTCTCGGGCACACTGTAATTGTTCTAGGAACACTGTGATGGCAGGATTGTTCATTATCAGCTCATTTTTGCCTTTCCATGGATTCCTTCCATAGTTTAGGAAGAATGGTGTTTCTTGTGTTCCTCCATGCTGCTTGTCATTGTACTGGAACTCTGCGATGGGGAGCCACTCCACCCAGTTGTCTTGGTCATAGTTGCAGTACATGCGGATGTAGGTCTCCACTTCTCTATTGATGTGTTCGGTTTGCCCATCCGTTTGGGGATGATATGCCGTTGATAGGTTTTGTTTGATGCTGAGTCCCTTGAATACAGTAGCTCCTTGGTGAATTCTGATGTGAATTGAGGTCCTCGGTCACTAAGCACTTTCCTCAGCAATCCATGCAGCTTCCATATTTCATCTCGGTATATCCTTGCAATGTCTTTGGATGACGCATCTGTGGTTGTCACTGAGAGTCGTATTATTTTTGTGAAACAGTCCACAATGACTAATACTGCATCTTTTCCTTTTGATTCTGGCAGTGGCCCGATCATATTGATGCTGATTTCCTCCCAAGGCCCATTTGGTATCGGGAGGGGATGTAGTGGTGATTTGAGCAGTATCGTCCTTGTCTTGTTCCTTTGACAGGCTTGGCATCCTCAGATATATCTTTTTACATCCTTTTGTATTGATGGCCACCAATAGTCCCGGCTGATTAGTTCTGTCATCCTATGCTGTCCTGGGTGCCCTGCATCCAGTGTGTCATGGTACTGCACTAGGATCTCTTCTCGTAACTTCTGGTCAGGTGGGACATACGCGCTGTTTTGCTTGTAGATGATTCCATTTTCTTCGGTGAGCTGCGATCCTTGTTTCTTTAGCTTAGCTAAGACTGTTGTTTCTTGTTGGGTTTGACTTCAAACCTGTCTGAGGAAGTTCGGTTCAATGAACAATTCCGCTCGTAAAAGTACTGTGTTGTCTGTGCCTTCCATTTGTAACCAGCTTTTTCGGATCATAGTGACTAGCTTGCTTTCTTGTTCTTCTGGCATTTGATGGATTTGAGATAGTAAGTCGGCTTTTGTGTTTGTCTTTCCTGGCACATGTTGTAGTGTGAAATCATAGTCTTGTAGCCGCAGATACCACTGTGCTTGTCGTCCATTTAATTTTTGTGGCTCCCAGTAGTACTTGAGGTTTTCATGGTTGGTCCAGATTTCGAATCGTTCTTTGGCATCTAAAAGGTAGTGTCTCCATTCCTTCAAGGTGTGGACAATGGCCAGTAATTCTTTGTTGTATATTTTGTAATTTCGTTCCGCTGGTGACAGGGTTCGCAACGTGAAGGTGACGGGGTGCCATTTATCTTCTTGTAACTGTAAGAGTACTCCCCCTAGTGCATAGTCTGATGCATCAACTTCTACTCTGAACTGGCTGTGTCTTTGTGGCAATGTCAGGATGGGTTCTTCAGTAATGCACTTCTTGAGTTAGTTAAAAGTGTCCTAATGTTCTTGTGTCCATTCCCATGTGGCTGCTCCTTTGAGTTTGTTTAAGGGTCCCGCAATCATACTGAAGTTCTTGATGAAACGACAATAGTAGTTTGTGAAACCCAGGAACCTTTCAACCCCTTTGGTGTTCTTGGGTTTGGGCCATTCCCATACTGATTTTACTTTGTCCTTTTCCATTTCGATTTGTCCATGTCCCACTCAGACTCCTAGCATTGGGATTTCTTCTGCATCGAAGATGCACTTGGTTCACTTGAAGCATAGATTGTACTGGGCCGCTTGTTCCAAAAATCGCACCGTTCATTCTTTTAGCTGTTCCTTAGTGTCCCCTGGGATGGCAAAGTCGTCCATGTAGTTTATGATGTCTCCGTTTTGTAAAAGGTCGCGGAAGATGCTTGTCATCATTCTGGAGAATGTTCCTGGCGAGTTGCTTAGGCCAAAATACATGACCGTTGGCTTGAAGAGTCCTTCATTGGTGAGGAAGGCGACTTTCCATTCGTCTCCCTCTTTGATCCTGACATTGTTATATCCCCAGATGATATCCAATTTGTTGAAGTATTTTGCTTTCCCGAGCTTGTCAATTACTTCTCTGATTCTTGGTAGCAGAGTTTTATCCTTGACGACCACATTGTTTAGATGTCTATAGTCCTGGATCAACCTTTTGGACCTGTCTTTCTTCGGAATGAAGAATGTTGGTGCTGCATATGGGGATTTTGACAGTCGTATTCATCCCGATTCTAAGTTTTCCTTGATAAATGACTTGAGTTCGTCCTGTTCTTTAACCATCATGTTGTATGTTCCCGCACTTATTTCCTTTGGGGCATCTTCTGTTAGGACTATCTCATGGTCCCATTCAGTTCATTCCAGGAGCTTATTGAACGTTGTCTTGTTAAATAAGTGTGTGAATGGTTGTATGTAGTCTGGTAAGTCCTCCGGTTTAGTTGGGTCTGGTTCGTCTTCTTCTTCCCATAAGTCTTCCTTGGCGACTGTACTTCATATTCTTTTGGTGATAGGGATATCCTGGTGGGGGAATTCGCAGCCTGGTGGACATCGAGTGAACTTTACTTTTCTGTTGTCCCAATCTATTTCTGGGTTGTGCTTGACTAGCCAATCGTGTCCTAGGAAGACTTCTGCTCTGTCTTGTAGTTACACGACTGAGGCTTCGATTTGTTCTTTATGTCCTTGAATATCGATGTTGATTGTGGTGGTCTCCGTTACTCTACCGCCTTGGTTAGGCATTCTATCCGCGTTTAATACCAAAACTTGTTGTTCCAATTTCTGGGTAGGGAGTCCTTCTTTATCCACCAGCTTTTTGCTGATGCTGCTGGTTGTGCATCCTGAGTCTATGATGGTGTCGATTGTTATCTCCTTTTTTGTTGTTCATATTTTTCCTTTTAGGTTTAGTTTGCGCTTTCTTCTCTGAGGAATCGTGTAGAATTTGTTTGATATCCTAGATACAAGTTTTCTGACTCTCGAGGTAGCGCCTACTCAGAGTCTTTGGAAAAATCCTTCCCTTCTTCATTGGCGACCTCTTCCACTCCCCGGACTTGGATCTTCTTTGGTGCGGTGCAGGCTTTGGCTATGTGCCCCTTTTTTCCGCAGTTGTAGCATATTAGCCCCTTGGGTTTTTTGCAATCCTTGGCGATGTGGCCAAAAATGCCACAGTTGTAGCACTTGGGTTCTCCTTTGTCGTTGAAGACATGATGTCTGCTTCCTATCTCCATGGGCTCACCCATTCCCCCATAAGTAGTGCCAGTATTTGTTTTCCTGTCTCCTCAGTATTTGGATGCCTTGTATCCTTGTCCAATGGACAATATGGCTTCTTTCCATTCTGCATATATGTCTGGCCTAGCTGAGGGTGGATAGCCTGTGATCGTGTGTATGATGTCTTGTCGGGCATTCTTTCTGAGTAGGAACATAGCGTGTTTGCTGTCGGTCTTGGCCTTGCTTTTTAGCACCTCGAATTTGATCAAGTAGTCGGCGGTGTTTCAGTTCCCTTGTTTGAATTTCTCGATTTGCCATTCAGCCTTGCTGTTTGAGGCATCGTCTGAGAAGGTTCTTCTAAATTCTTTGGAGAAGACCTTCCAGTCCACTGAATCTTCAGATTCTAGGATGGCTGGTGCTCTCATAGCCGCATATGCTCCTGCGGTTCCTCCTCGCAATCTGGCTAAAACTGCTATGGCTTTGTTGTCTGCTGAGACTATCTTGTTGAATTTCATGAAGAGCGTCATTGCCCTCCACCAGTCATCAAACTTGGTGCAGGTGCTGTCGAAAAATCCCAGGTCTGGCACTAGGCCTTTCCCACTGGGCGTTGCTGTGGGCACTACTGTGTTATCGGTCATATCAGAGTCGGTTTCTGATTCTGTTTCATCTGAACTTGATTCGTCTGATTTCTCCTGGTGTGCTATCTCTTCCTCTACTAGGTCGAGTTCGTTTAGAAGTTCTGATAACACTTCTTCTTCTGCTGGGTTTGCTCTGGGTTCGTCGTGTGTTTCTTCAGGTACTTTGGGGTTCCCTGTTTCTTCTTTGTCTGATGTTTCTGATTCGTCGTCAGTGACTTCGAGGTTTGGTTCTCTGTATTCGTCCAGGTTCGAGCTCATATACTAGCTCCTGGGTTGCTTTTGTTCAGGCCTATTTCAGCCTACTCCTTGCAAGGTGAGGTGGGGACACTTAACCAAATGTTATGACCTTAGTCTGATAAGACCTCAGGTTGCTACTTAGGCCAAGTCTTGAGGGCAAGTAAGGGGAAAGAACCAGGTGGTTAAGTGTACCGAATACAGGAGTATGTATGTACACTTAAATATGGAAGGAAGCATCCAGTTGAATGGATGGAGATAACTACATAAAACATCTGATGACTATGGCATAGTAGTTATGAATCAGGACTCGGAGATCGCGCAGACAGGAATAACTGAAACAGGTACACGACAAGGGGGAATGCAGATAAGTGCAGAGCTGACATGAAAATAGATGAATGTTCACAACAACTTCGGTCATCTCACCTGCATAATCCATGCTTAACATTCTGCCAGTTATGCTGGTGTCAGCAGTTGCTTGTTAAAGACATTGTGGATGGCCCATCTATCTGGTAGGTCAAGCCAATACACTGCTTCTCCTATCTTTTCCCTAATCTAGAAAGGCCCATACCACTTCTGGCCTAGCTTCTTTGACTTTTGATTGGTATGGATATTGGTGTTCTCAAGCCATACCCTATCTCCATTTTGATATGTCTTGGCATGGAGCCTACTGTTGTTGTACTGTTGTATTATCTTCTTTTGATATAACCATAGTGCTGACAAGACATTGTCTTGGGCAGTCTGTAGATGTTTCAGGAACTCTGTTGCTGTAAGGTTGTTCATCATCCCACCATTCTTCCATATTGCTTGTTATTGTAGTGGAATTCTGCTATCGGGAGCCATTTGGCCCAGTTATCTTGATTGTAGTTGCAGTACAGACAGATATAGTTCTCTACTTCTCTGTTGATGTGTTTAGTCTGCCCATCAGTCTGGGGGTGGTATGCTGTTGACAGGTTGCATTCTATGCTGAGTCCTTTGAATAGCTCTTTGGTGAATTCTAATGCAAATTGGGGCCCACAGTCACTGAGTACCTTCCTTGGCAGTCTATGTAACTTCCATATTTCATCATAATAGATTTGTGTGACATCTTTAGATGAAACATCTATTGTCATTGTTACAAGCCATATTATTTTTGTGAATTAGTCAACAACAACCAGTATTGTATCCTTCCCTTTTGATTCTGGCAGAGGTCCGATCATGTTGATACTGATCTCCTCCCATGGCCCATTTGGTATAGGAAGAAGGTGTAGCAGTGACTTGAGCAGGGCTGTTCTTGGCTTGTTTCTTTGGCATATCTGGCAGCCTTGGATATATTTCTTTATGTCTTTTCATACAGTTGGCCACCAATAGTCTCAAGTGATTAGTTCCATCATCCTGTGTTGTCCTGGGTGTCCCACATCTGGTGCATTGTGGTATTGTTGTAAGACTTCCTCCCATAATTTTGGGTCCAGTGGTACATATACACTATTTCTGTTGTAAACTGCTCTGTCCTTCTCAGTGAAAATTGAGTCCTCCTTCCATAGTTGGGTAATGACCAGTGTCTTATGTCGAGGGTTTCTTCATATCTTTTCTAGGAGTATTGGTTCCAGGAACAACTCTGCTCATAGTAGCACTACATTGCTCATGCTTTCAGTTTGTAGCCAGCTTTCTCTAATCATGGTGACTAGTTTGTCCTCTTCCTCTTCTGGTGCTTGGTGTATATGAGACAGCAGGTTGGCTTTTGTATTGGCCTTTCCTGGTGTGTATTGCAAGACAAAGTCATAGTCTTGCAGATGTAGATACCATCGGGCCTGTCATCTATTCAATTTTTGTGGTTCCCTGTAATATTTTAGGTTTTCATGATCTGTCCATATTTCAAACCTTTCCTCAGCATCCAGTAGATAATGTCTCCATTCTTTGAGGGCATGGATGATGGCCAGTAATTCCTTATCGTAAATCTCATAGTTGTGTTCTGCTGGTGAAAGCATACATGATATGAATATGATTGGATGCCATTTGTTTTTCTGCAATTGTGATAGCATGCCTCCCAGTGCATAATCTGATGCATCAACTTCTACTTGGAATTGGCCTTGTCTCTGTGGCAGGGTTAAGGTGGGTTCCTCAGTAATGCACCTTTTCAGCTCATCAAATACTAACTGGTGTTCTGCACTCCATTCCCATATGGCTGTTCCCTTTAGTTTGTTCAGTGGTCCTGTAATTTTGTTAAAATCCTTGATGAAGTGCCAGTAGTAGTTGGTGAAGCCTAGGAACTATTCTACCCCTTTGGTGTTCTTGGGTTTGGGCCAGTCTCATACTGATTTAACTTTTCCTTCTTCCATCTTGATTCACCCATGTCCCACTTTGACATCTAGCATTGGGATTTCTTCTGCATTGAATATGCACTTGGTTCATTTAAAACACAGGTTTTTTTTTTTTTTTTTTAATCAAGGCTCTTGCCAATTTATAATGTGGTGCCTGATCACAGTCCACATGTAGCAAAGTACAAACCCCCTCACTACAAAGTCTGATGAGTTAAAAATAATCTACTGTTCAGAGGCAACCTAACCCAACCCAAGCATTAACCCAGACCAGACCAGACCACCCCTTACTTGCTAAATCCCCTAGTTTCCCAAAATGTCCATCACACTGTGGAAGACCCAGTTGCCCAGGTCTTGTGGTGTACACCAAGTGACACACTGCCACGGAGTGGCAGTGTTCTGATCATTCTACACTCAGTAGGCCCAGCAGCTACAGCGGCCAAGCACCTGAGAGGGGACAGATGTAGTTGTGAGAAGGTATGTATAGGGGGTTGAAAGGGGAACATAACAGCAGTTAAACAAAGTCTATTGGATGAGAACTGAAGGAGTAATTCCACAATTACTGTGGAATACTGTAAGAGACTAAAATGACAAGATACACTATTCTACTTACCTGTGAAACACTGTAAGAGACTAAAGGCCTCCAAAGCATCCACAGGCAGCTACAAGTCCAACTGTCATGTGACTGTAGTCATATGACCCAAACTTTGTCAGCTCTAAGTTCATCTTTGCCTATATACTCTCTAACACAACTCTGTCACTGCTTACTGACTGGGGCAAATCTGACACTTTGATCCTGACATTATTATATCCCCAAATGATGTCTAGCTTGTTGAAGTACTTTGCCTTGCCTAGTTTGTTGATAACTTCTCCAATTCTTAGCAGTGGGGTCTTATCCTTGACTACTACACTGTTTAGCCATCAATAGTCTTGTATCAGCCTTTTGGATCCATCTTTCTTTGGGATGAAAAAGATAGATGCTGTATATGGAGATTTTGATGGTCTTATCCATCCCAATTCGAGGTTTTCCTCAATGAATGCTCGGAGTTCATCCTATTCCTTGATTGTTATGTTATGTATGCTGGTACTTATTTCTTTCGGGGTGTCTTCTGTTAAGGTGATTTTGTGGTCCCATTCTGTCCATTCTGAAAGTTTATTGAAGGTCATCTTATTGAACAGATATGTAAATAGTTGCACATAGTCAGGCAAGTCCTCTGGTTTGGTTGGGTCAGGCTCCTCTTCTTCTTCCCATAGGTCTTCCTGTCAGATTTGCCCTAGCTAGTAAGCAGTGACAGAGTTGTATTAGAGAATGTATAGGCAAAGATGAACTTAGAGCTGACAAAGTTTGGGTCATGTGACTACAGTCACATGACAGTTGGACTTGTAGCTGCCTGTGGATGCTTTGGAGGCCTTTAGTCTCTTACAGTGTTCCATAGGTGAGTAGAATAGTGTATCTTGTCATTTGAGTCTCTTACAGTGTTCTACAGTAATTGTGGAATTACTCCTTCAGTTCTCATCCAATAGACTTTGTTTAACCGCTGTTACATTCCCCTTTCAATCCTCTATGCACACCATTCAACACTTCCATGATGGCCATACTTTGCATTTTGTCTGTAATGTGAATATTTTAGTGGGGGAATTGGCAGCTTGATAGACATCAGGTGAACTTGATTTCTCCAGTGTTCCAGTCTACTTCTGGGTTGTGCTTGACTAGCCAGTTGTGTCCCAAGAATACCTCTGCTCTGTCCTGTAGTTGTACAACCGAGGCCTTGATCCTTTCCCTGTATCCTTGGATGTCTATGTCGATAGTCACTGTTTCTGTTACTTTTCCCCCCCAATTTGGTGTTCTGTCTGCATTTAACACCATGATGTATTGTCCTAGTTTCCATATGGGAATGTTTTCTTCATCAATTAGTTTCTTGCTGATGCTGCTAGTGGTGCACCCTGAGTCTATGATTGTGTTTACTGTGATCTCTTTTCCTGGAGCTAGAATGTTTCCTTTCAGGTTTAATTTGCACTTTCATTTCTGAGAAATCATGTAAAATTTGTCTGATATCCTAGATACAAGTTTCTTGACTCTCAAGGCAGTGCCTACTCAGAGTCTTTGGAAAAATCCTTCTTTTTCTCTGGTCTAGCTTCTTCTATTCCACAGATTTGCACCTTTTTGGGTATGGTACAAGCTTTTGCTATGTGGCTGATCTTGCCACAGTTATAGTATGTTAGCCCCTTGGGTTTCTTGTAGTCTTTGGCTATGTGTCCAAAGATACTGCAATTGTAGCACTTGGGTTTTCCTTTAGCATTGAAAATATGGTGTCTGCTTCCTATCTCCATGGGTTTGCCCATTCCTCCATATGTCATTCTAGTGCTGGTCTTTCTGTCTCTGTGGTATTTGGATGCTTTGTGCCCTTGCCCAATGGTGAGAATGGCTTGTGTCCATTCTGTATAGGTATCTGGTCTGGTGCTGGGTGGGTAACCCATGATTGTATGGATGATGTCTTGTCTAGTGTTTTTCTTGAGCAAGAACATCACATGTTTACTGTCAGTCTTCACTTTGCTCTTTAGGACTTCAAATTTGATCAGATAGTCAGCTGTGTTTTTGTTTCCTTGTTTGAACTTTTCAATCTGCCATTCTGCCTTGCTGTTTGAGGTATTGTCAGAGAAGGTTTTCCTGAAATCCTCAGAAAACACCTTCCAGTCTACCAAGTCTTCTCTGTCTAAGATTTGTGGTGCCTTCATGGCTGCATAAACTCCTGCTGTTCCTCCTCATAACCTCGCTAGGACTGCTATGGCTTTGTCATCTGCCATGCTGATTTTGTTGAACTTCATGAAAAGTGTCATGGCCCTCCACCAGTCATCAAACTTGGTGTGAGTCCCATTGAAGAATCCTGGGTCTGGCACTAAGCCTTTCCCACTGGGTGTTGTTGTAGATACCACAGCATTGTCAGATATGTCTGAGCTGATACTAGAGTCAGTTTCTGATTTGGTTTCTGATTCTGTTTTGGTTTCTCCTTGTTCTTGTGCTGGGTTCTCCTAATGTGCTAACTCTTCTTCTGCTAAGTTGAGTTCATTTAGAAGTTCTGATAGTACTTCTTCTTCTCCTGTTGGCTTTGCTCCAGGTTCATCATGTTCTGCTGGTTCTACAGGTACTTTGGGGTTCCCTGTCTCCTCTTCATCTGATGTTTTTAATTTGTCATCTGTGACTTTGAGGTTCAGTTCTCTGTATTCATCTGGGTTTGAGCTCATATACTAGCTCCTAGGTTTGTTATTGTTCAGGCCTGTTTCAGCCTACTCCTTGCAAGGTGTTACAAACTTACCACACTCCTGGACTCTCCCTACTAATGTATTAACTTCCTTTCTTTTTTCTTTCCTTTCCTATACCTTGGTCTATTCTTTATTTATTACCATATGTACTTCTATCTTTTGCTTCTTATGATTTGTACAGAATCATGTTTCTGTTCCACCTTCATCAGACTTCTATTTACTTGTCTCTATCTTCTTTATGACTTGTACCACTTCTTTTACTCATCCCTATGACTCTGTAGATTATCAATTAACCTGTAGCAGTCTCTCATTGACTCATCTTTCTTTACTACATACAGTAATTTCCCATCCCTTATGTGTAGCTAGTATATAAACCTTAAGTAGTACCTTGTATTACCTTAGGTTATTCTAGTAATAAGCTTCCTTATCTTTGCTCATCTGCTACAAGGTTAACAACCTTGGGGACTGCAGTGATACTTAACTCAGACTTCTTAGGCCAGTGTGAGCTTCTACTCGAGGGAGTGATCTGAAGCCTGCACAAAAGTCATTGAGACTTGTCATATACTCCTGGGCCATAGTGTTGAACCTCTACTTGAGTAGAGACAATCCAGGCCCAGTTGTGAAGTAAGGTAACACATATAACACAAGGTGAGGTAGGGATGCTTAACCAAATATTATGACCTTAGTCAGGTGGAACCTCAGGTTGCAACTTAGGCTAAGACTTGAGGATGAGTAAGGGGATGAGAACTAGAGGTGGTTAAGCATACCAAATACAGGGAGGTGTATGTATGCTTAAATACAGAGAGAGTCATCCAGTTGAATGGATGGGGATACTATATGAAACATCCAATAACTAGCCAAGTTACAGCTCCAGATGCTAAGCTCATGGCTATTTCACTTGGTGTTCACTTTGCTCTCAAGCAGGGTGACATCAGGCTCATACACATCTTCACCAATTCTATTGTGTCGGCAAAGCTTGCAGTTAATCTGTTCACTCACTCTAGGCAGATGCTGTCCCAGGAAGTGTGTGGCATTTAAATGGTGGCTCTCTGAGGATGCTCAGAGGTCCATTGAATTCCTCACTGTCCCTTCTTCCAAGAAGTGGGAATTTCACCATACTGTACATTGGCATGTTACCTCATTCCCTCAGGTTGCTTATGGCTTGAGGCCATTTACTTCCATCACCTGCCTCCATAAAGAAGTGGTTGATAATGTCTCAGAGGAATGGCAACAGCTATACTCTACCTCTTTGTACAAGGGGCATAGCAACATGGACCTGGCCTCTGGGGCTGATCCAAAGATTCCAAGCAAGTCTATTATGGCTTTTCACCGATCAAGTTGTATTCTGTTGCCATCTGCATTTCTATTCATCAGTATATCCATTTCAGCTATTCCTGTCAAGCAAGCTCTGTTCCTAACTCATTCCAGCTACTATACCATTCTTACCAGACGTTTCATGTAGCTACTCCATCCATTCAACTGGATGACTTCCCCTATTTAAGCGTACATACATCTACTGTATTTGGTATGCTTAACCACCTAGTTCTCCCCCCCTTACTCGCCCTCAAGTCTTAGCCTAAGTTGCAACCTGAGGTTTACTCAGACTAAGGTTATAACATTTGGTTAAGCATCTCCACCTCACTTTGCACAGGAGTAGGCTGAAACAGGCCTGAACAAAAAGACAACCCAGGAGCTAGTATATGAGCTCAAACCCAGATAAATATAGAGAACCAAACCTTGAAGTCACCAATGATGAATCCGAGACATCAGACAAAGAAGAGATAGGGAACACTGAAGTACCTGAAGAACCAACCAGAGAAACACATGATGAACCCAGAGCAAACCCAGCAGAAGAAGAAGTACTATCCAAACTTCTAAATGAACTTAACCTAGCAGAAAAAGAGCTAATCCATCAGGAAAAATCAGACAAATCAAGCTCAGATGAAACAGAATCAGAAACCGACTCTGATATGACTGACAATGCAGTAGTACCCACAACAGCACCCAGTGGGAAAGGCTTAGTGCCAGACCCAGGGTTTTTCGATAGCACCCACACCAAATTCGATGATTGGTGGAGAGCTATGATGCTCTTTATGAAATTTAACAAGATTGTCTTGGCAGATGACAAGGCTATAGCAATCTTAGCCAGGTTAAGGGGAGGAACAGCAGGAGCTTACGCAGCCATGAAAGCCCTACAAATCCTAGATAGGGAAGACTCAGTAGACTGGAAGGCCTTTTCCAAGGACTTTAGGAAAACCTTCTCTAATGGTGCCTCAAACAGTAAAGCAGAATGGCAAATCGAAAAGTTCAAACAGGGAAACAAGAACACAGCTGACTACCTAATCGAATTCCAAGTCCTAAAGAGCAAGGCAAAAACAGACAACAAGCATGCAATGTTCCTGCTCAAAAAGAATGCCAGACAAGACATTATCCACACCATCATAGGCTACCCGCCCAGTGCCAGACCTGATACCTACGCAGAATGGATGGAAGCCATTCTTGCTGTGGGACAAGGGTACAAAGCATCAGAATACTGAGAAGACAAGAAAACCAACACTGGAACTACCTATGGGGGAATGGGAGAACCAATGGAGATAGGCAGTAGATGCCATGTCTTCAATGCAAAAGGAGAACCAAAATACTATAATTGTGGCATTTTTGGTCACATTGCCAAGGACTGCAAGAAGCCCAAAGGATTAACCTGTTACAACTGTGGAAAAACAGGCCACATTGCCAAAGTTTGCACTGTGCCCAAGAAAGTACAAATCCGAGCAGTAGAGGAAACCAACCCAGATGAACAGAAGGATTTTTCCAAAGACTCCAAGTAGGCACTACCTCATGAGTCAAATGAACTGTATCTAGGATATCGGACAAATATTACATCATTCCTCAGAAACAAAAGTGCGAATTAAGCCTAAAAGGGACCATCCAAACTCCAAACAAAGAAATCACAGTAAATACCATTGTCGATTCAGAATGTACCACCAGTAGCATCAGCCAAAGGCTCGTAAATGAAGAATGAATTCCCACAAAAAGACTAGAGCAAGAAATCACGGTCCTCAATGCTAATGGAACAACAAACCAAGGAGGAAAGGTCACAGAAACGGCCACCATCAAAATGGAAATCAAGGGACACAAAGAGACAATTGAAGCATCAGTAGTCCAGCTCCAAGACCGAGCAGAAGTATTCCTGGGACACAATTGGTTAACCAAATATAACCCCAAAGTAGATTGGAAAAACAGAGAAATCAAATTCATCCAGTGTCCACCAGATTGTCACTTCCCACACCAAGATATCCAGGCCATCCAAAAAATCCGAAGCATGGCTATTACAGAAGACATATGGGAAGAAGAGGACGAACCTGATCCAACTGAACCAGCAGACCTGCCAGACTACATCCAACCATTCACACACCTGTTTAACAAAACCACCTTTGATAAACTGCCACAACAAATGGAATGGGACCACAAGATAATCCTGACCAAAGATGCTCCCAAAGAAATAAGTGCCAGAACATACAATATGACAATCAAGGAGCAGGATGAACTCAAAGCCTTCATTAAAGAAAACCTCGAATCAAGATGTATATGACCATCAAAATCTCCATATGCAGTCCCAACCTTTTTCATACTGAAAAAGGATGGATCAAAGCAATTAATCTAGGATTACAGACGACTAAACAATGTAGTGGTAAAAGACAAAACACCACTACCCAGGATTGGAGAAGTCATTGACAAATTGGGAAAGGCAAAATACTTCAACAAGCTCGACATCATCTAGGGGTACAACAACGTGCGAATCAAAGAAGAAGACAAATAGAAGGTGGCATTTTTGACCAATGAAGGACTGTTCAAGCCCACCATAATGTACTTTGGGCTAAGCAACTCACCCAGAACATTCTCCAGGATGATAACCAGCATCTTTCAAGACCTACTGCAAAATGGAGACGTTGTAAACTATATAGACAATTTTGCAATCCCAGAAGACACAAAAGAACAACTACAAGAAAGAACAGTATGATTCCTATTGTGGGCAGCCGAGTACAACCTCTGCTTTAAATGGACAAAGTACATATTCGATGCTGAAGAAATCCCCATGTTAGGAGTAAAAATAGGACACGGACACATTGAAATGGAGAAAGAGAAAGTCAAGGCCATACGAGACTAGCCAGAACCAAAAAACAAAAAGGGAGTAGAACACTTCCTAGGTTTCACAAACTACTACTGCCAGTTTATCAAAGACTTTAGTAAAATTGTGACCCCACTCAACCAGCTCAAAGGGGCTGTTGAATGGAAATAGGAAAAAGAATACCAGTCAGCCTTTGATGAACTAAAGCAAAAAATCATGGAAGAACCCACCCTCACATTGCCACAACGAAAGGGACAATTTCGAGTAGAAGTTGATGCCTCGAACTATGCACTAGGAGGAGTCCTGTCACAAGAACAAGACAAGAAATTTTTTTTTTTTTTTTTTTTTTAAAAATCAAGGCTTGCACCAATTTATAATGCAGTGCCCAATCGCAGTCCATGTGTAGCCAAGTACAAAGCCCCAACTACAAAGTTCGATGAGTTGAGGGTAAACTACGTTCATGAGCAGCCCAACCCAGCCTAAGCAGCAGCCCACCCAAACCGAACCAGACCACTCCCTACTTATAAAATACCCAGTTTCCCGAAATGCCCATCACACTGAAGAAGACCCAGTTGCCCAGGTCTTGTGGTGTACACCCAGTGACACACCACGGCTGAGTGAAGCTCAGCGGTGGTGTCCTGATCATCCCACAAGTGGTGGGCCCAGTGGTAATGGCGGCTGAGCGCCTGAAAGGGGACAGGTGTAGTCAGGAGAGCCAGTGCGAGGACCTCCCCGCTTGGAGCCGCCTTACCCCCAGCTTCCCAAACGAAAGGGTATCAGCCCAGTCCTGACCTAGAACAACCCAGCAGGTAGGGTAGCAACTCGAAGCATCGCCTAGATGGCACCCAAGAAAGCAGCTTAGCAGGATGAACCCGCACTGCCACCCGGGGACCCCACCCCTGTTATTTCGTGCCTTCGCCCCCCAGGATGCCCCAAACCAGGCCCAGGAAAGGAGCACTACCAGCCAAGGCCAGAAGCACCCCCCAGGGACCCCACCCCTGTTGCCTTACAACTTCTTCACCCAGTAGGTTAGAAGACCAGCGATCCTGCAGGAGCCCCCCACATGTGCCAGCTCAGCCGATCCCAGCATCATCTGGTCTGAATGTGAAAGCCCCCGGGTTCACATTCAAGAAGTCAATCAGCTCACAAATGGTCTGAGGAGGTCTGTCAAGCTCCCTCTTGTGGTTGGGACACCTGACAAATATGTGATAGCGCCCCTCAAGAGTGGCACCACACGAACAGCCAACACTTTCATTAGGAAAGAATCACATGCAGTACGATCCAATCGGAGCATGACCTGTGACGGCACACATGGCCCTCATACACAGCGAGTTAGAGTCGCTAACATGAGGGAGCCAGGGCCCACCAGAAAGGTAGGTTGGCTTCCCCGGAATAGACAGATCCACCCTAGAGGCAAGATCCATGTTGCTACACTCCTTGTAGGAAGAGGTAGAGTACAGCTGGCACCATGACTCCAGAACATTGTTGACCACCTCTTTACGCAGGCAGACAATAGAAGTGAACAGTCTTGGGCCACAAGCAACCTGAGGGAATGAGGTGACATGCCGGTGGACAGCATGGTGGAACTCCCACTTCTCAGAGGAAGGGACAGCGAGGAATTCAATGCACCTCCGGGGATCCCCAGAGAGCCACTGCTTAAGTGCCACACACACTCCCTGGGACAGCATCTGCCTGGAGTGCGTAGATGGATCAACTGCAAGCTTCACTGATGCAATAGAATCAGTGAAGACACGTATGAGCCTGACGTCATCCTACCTGAGAGCAAAATGAACACCAAGCGCAATGGCCATGAGTTCAGCATCAGGTGCTGTAACCTGGCCTGCCACATGAGTGATCTCTTGGAGACACTTGTACTGGCAATAGACATGGGCAGATGAAACTGCCTGGAACTTGCCATGAAGTGGAAGACTCGTGTCCATCACCATATGGACAATCCTGAAGTCCTCCCTGCACTCCCTAAGGTGCGCATTGAGAGCATACATGTGCTCGGGGTCGGTATTACCCTCTGCATTGAGTTTCACCTCCATGAACGACACCTGGTCAGGGTGGCAGTCCATTAGGCGATATCCAGGCTGATTAATTGAAGCCATAGGCTCAAACTCCTCGACAAGGTTCACCAGGTTGATATCAGCCTGGATTAGGGAGCCTTTAGTCTTCTTGCGAATAGCAGGAGACATAAGACCGATGGAGCAGGCATGCAGCTTAGCAGACCCAGAGTACTCGGGGCTCATGAAGGCCCTAAGGGGGTGATTAGGCGACAGGGTCTTAATCCTGTAATCCGACCTGGTAGCAAGCTTCTGTATGTGAAGTTGGATGGGTATGAGACCTGCGAATGACTCCATGGCCCCAGTAGGAGCAGTCCAGAATGCACCTGTAATCCATAGGGCTGCCCGTCTCTGCATGACATTGAGGCTCTTAAGGGCCACCTTGTAGCGGGACCCCTTGAAGAACCAGAGTTTGAAGCTATATCTCGCAATAGGGATAACACACAACCGATAGAGGAGGTGCTTCTGCATAGGCTGCAAGCCCCTTGTAGAATTACCAAGCATCTTTATGGCCTTCACTGTAGACAGAGCTTTGGTAGAGTAGTAATGAACATGCTCCTTGAATGCCACTTCTCCTATCTTTTCCTTGATTTGGAAAGGCCCATACTGTTTCTGGCCTAGCTTCTTTGATGGCTGATTGGTATGGATATTTGCATTCTCTAACCACACTTCATCTCTGATTTGGTATTGTGTTATGTGCAGCTTGCTGTTATCATGGGTCTGTTTCATCTTTTCCTGATAAGATCGTAGTGCTGCCATAGAGTTTTCTCTTGCCTTCCATAGTTGTTTCAGAAATTTGGTACTACTGGGGTTGTTTGTTACTCTATAGTCTTTCCCTTTCCAGGGATGCTGTCCGTAATTGAGGTAGAATGGTGTTTCCTGTGTTCCACTGTGTTTCTTGTCATTGTACTGGAACTCGGCCATGGGTAGCCAATTTACCCAGTTATCTTGTTTATAGTTGCAGTACAGACGAAGGTACGTTTTGATCTCTCAGTTGATTTGTTCTGTTTGCCCATCTGTTTGTGGATGGTAGGCCATTGATAGAGTTCATTCTATTCCCAATCCTTTGAACAGTTCTCCAGTGAATTCTGATGTGAACTGTGGTCCTTGGTTGCTGAGGACTTTCCATGGTACTCCATGTAGCTTCCATATTTCATTCCTGTAGAGCTGTGCAATTCCCTTTGACGATATGTCTGTGTTTGTTGGCATGAGTTGTATCATTTTTGTGAAATGATTGACAACAACCAGGATCACATTCCTCCCTTCTGATTCTGGCAATGGTCCAATGAGGTTGATGCTTATCTCTTCCCATGGCCCATTTGGTATTGGGAGTAGGTGTAGCAGCATTTTCAATGGTGTGATGTGAGGTTTGTTTCTTTGACAATTCTGACATCCTTTGACATATTTTCTGGCATCATTTTGTATGGATAGCCACCAATAGTTCCTGGTGATCAGTTTGATCATTCTATGTTGTCCTGGGTGTCCTGCATCTGGTGCATTGTGGTATTGGTGTAGGATTTCTTTACGAAGTGCAGGGTCTGGTGGCACATATATGCTGCTTCCTCTGTAAATAACTCCATTATGTTCTGTGATGTCAGGTTCTTTGTTTAGAAGCTTCATAGTGATGATTGTGTCTTTTCAGTGATTTGCTTTTATCCGGTCCATGAATGTCAGTGTGATGAATAATTCTGTGCAGAGTAGAATGGTTTCTTCAGATTTTTCTTCGTCTTCTGGTTTGTTTTGTAGCTAACTTTCTCAGATCATGGTGATTGCTCCATCATTTTCCTCATCTGGTTCTTGGCGAATTCAGGACAGTAAATCTGCCTTTGTGTTTGTCTTGCCAGGCACATGTTGTAGTGTGAAGTCATAGTCTTGTAGTCTTAGGTACCATCTTGCTTACTGTCTATTAAGCTTCTGGGGTTCTCTATAGTATTTGAGATTCTCGTAGTCAGTCCAGATTTCAAACTTCTCTTCTGTGTCCAGTAGATAATGTCGCCATTCTTTCAAAGCATGAATAATGGCCAGTAGTTCTTTGTCATAGATTTCGTAGTTCTATTCTGCTGGGGAGAGTGTCCGTGATGTGAATGCAATTGGATGCCATTTCTTGTCTTGTCACCTTCCTTTTCCAGCAACCACCACCATCAACAGGGCAGTTACTGTAGTCTAGTCGTATCAAATATACCACAACCCCAACACTTGGCTAGAGCATGTCCCTAGTTGCTGATCTATTCACTGGTATGAGCCACAGGCCACCCAGCTCATCAAACGACCCATGGGCCGACAATCCGGTTCCACCGCAATCGTCCCCTGACCTGATCGCTCATATTCTGGGTGTGGGCTCCCAGCAGCCACAGCCCTGCTACCAAACCCACACCTCAACCCAGGCCTCCTCTGGGGAGGGCACGCGCCAACAATATGCCACCATCCTGATCACAGCACAGCCGCCATCAGCAACCTCCTCGAGTGGAACTGCCCAACCTCGGTCCCGCACTCCCTCTCATGCAACTTCCCCCTCTCCTACACCAATGGAGATGGTGGACTCTTTCACCAATGACGAGGACGAGGTGGTAGCCCCTGGGGCTACTGCCTCTGCAATCGTCACCGATCCCCCTGGGAGCTCTACTGGCAGAGATATGTCGGTGGAGTTGTTCAGTGATGTGGAGTATGCTCCATCCATAGCGGTGCTGGCAGGTGATGAAGAACACCTCACTGTGGACGTCCAAGGCACGGCCAAATCCCTGCACAACCTGTCCTCTTGGTTCAGGTCCATGCATGCTATGCCGCTCGATGCAGAATCTACCACAGTAGTATTGGGTGCCACCTTGGTGTTTGTCCAGTCCCTGGCTAACAATGGCTGGTTAGATCGCTCTCCAACTAGTCAATCTAATCCGAGTTGGCTTGGGGGTCACACTATGGCCAACATTGCCTCTCGCTATGCTCAACCCCTGCCAGCCAGGAGAGCTACTCCTCTGCCCTGGCCCTCTGGCTCGGGCAATGTTGATGCCGACATAGGAGGCTCTATGCCTAGGTCTGGTAGACCGAAGCCGGTTAGAGCTCTCACACTGCCACCTCCATTTCAACCCGTCTGTCCTGCTTGTTGTGAGCAGGACCTTGTTGAGTCGATCCGAAAGAATGCAGAGGCGAAACGCCTTGCCCTGCAGCAATAGCAGAGGAGTGCCCCGGTCCATGGGGGGTGATTTCAATTGCCATTCGCGTGAGTGGGACGATGGCGTCCCGTATCACCGCCAACCCGCCCAGCAGCTCCTGGAAGCTGCCGACGACCTCAGCCTTGGGATCTGGCTGCCAGATTCCAGGGCTCCTACCCATTTACCTCGAGATCCAACCAAGTGCCAATCGGTGATTGATCTGATCTTTATCTCCGATCTCAGGTGGCACATCGCGCATCCCCAGATCAGATCGGATCTAACAGGCCCATCGGACCACCATCCACTGTCTGTCACGATCCCTATCCGCCCTAAAGATATCACGAATGTCAGAAGGGCATTTCCCAAGAACTCGGCAGCGACTGCGGAATTGCAGTTCCTGGATGAGATCAGAGAAGGGGTGTATGGTCTTCGGGATCATCCCCTTACTTCAGCGTGGGATGTTAATGTCCTGGCATTGGCTATTGGGTCGGTGTTCTCTGCAGCGTGGCATCGCCACACTGTGGAGGTGCACATATCCGCAAAGTCTCAACCCTGGTAGGATGAGGACTGCAGTGTCGCCCTTCAGGCCCACAGGGATTCTTCGGACCCTGCGGACCGGAAGGCATTCCGACGCGTTGTGGCATCTAAGAAGCGCAAGTTCTTTGATGATAAGATTGAGGAAATTGCTGAGACCAACAAGCGCCCTTGGGACCTTATGGAATGGGTCAAGGCGCGCAAGTTGCCTGCATGCGAGGCTATTTCCTATCAGGGGGAGCCTTGTCACACTATGGACTCCCTTTGGGAGGCCCTTCACGGTACCTACAACTCTGCTTCCGGGCGGAAGTGTGATACCCCCGTTATTGATCCGCTCCCTACGCTACTACGGCGGGAATGGATGGACTTCTCAGCCAAGGAACTGGTGGACGCTCTGTCTGCCTGCTCTAAGGTTTCCGCGCCGGGCCCCGACCACGTTACATGGAGGATGCTCAAACAGATCGTGCTTGGGGATGCCCTGCTGGTCTTCATACGTCTAGCTAGCGCCTGTATTCGTCTAGGTTGCTGGCCGGAGTATTTTAAAGAATCTATGTCAGTTATTATCCCTAAGCTGGGTAAGCCTGCATACTCTACACCCAAGGCCTTTAGGCCTATAGTTCTTCTCAACATACTGGGTAAGCTGTTTGAGAAAATGATCGCGACTAGGCTCCAGTTTGACTCTGTCAAATTTGGGGTCTTTCACCCTAATCAGCTCGGAGGTGTGATCCAACGATCCACTGAGGATGCTGGCCTAATGCTGACCCACATCGTAAGAGCGGGGTGGGCTAAGGGCCTCAAGACTAGCATTGTGGCTTTTGACATAGCACAGTTCTTTCCGTCATTGCACCATGATATGCTGGTGGCAATACTACGCAAGCAAGGATTCGCCCCTGAGTTGGTCGAGTTCTTTGCGCACTATTTGGTAGGATGGAAGACCCAGTACTGCTGGGATTCTTTCAAGTCTGAGCCATTTCCATCGGACGTGGGAGTGGGGCAGGGATCTGCCCTCTCTCCCGTCCTGTCGGCCTTATACATAGCTCCGCTAATGTGGCTTTTCGACAGGGAGGCGTCACGTCTAGGGATAACTCTCCTGTCATATGTCAATGATGGCACCATCATTGCCCAGTCAAAAGACTGGGGATCTAACCTTATGGCTCTTAAGGAGGCATATGGTATTATATTCAGGCTCTTTGAGCGCTTTGCCTTGGTACTTGAACACGACAAGTCTGAGGTCTTTCACTTCTCCCGTAAGCACGGGGATGATAATCCACCGATAGACCTGGGCTTTGCCCCATTCACTGGTGATATGCTGCTTCGGCCCAAGCCTTATTGGAGGTATTTGGGCTTCTACTTCGACTGTGCCCTTACTTTTAAGGAGCATGTTCGTTACTACTCTACTAAAGCACTTTCTACGGTGAAAGCCATGAAGATGCTTGGTAATTCTACGAGGGGCTTGCGGCCTATGCAGAAGCGCCTCCTTTATCGGTCATGTGTTGTCCCTATTGCGACATATGGCTTCAAACTCTGGTTCTTCAAGGGCTCTCGCTGTAAGGCGGCCCTTAAGAGCCTGAATGTCATGCAGAGACGGGCGGCCCTGTGGATTACAGGTGCATTCCGGACTGCTCCTACTGGGGCCGCAGAGTCGTTTGCGGGTCTCATACCCATCCAGCTTCACATACAGAAGCTTGCTGTCAGGTCAGACTACAGGATTAAGACCCTGTCACCTAACCATCCCCTCAGGGCCCTTATGAGCCCTGAATATTCTGGGTCTGCTAAGCTGCACACTTGCTCTATCGGTCTTATGTCTCCTGCGGCTCGCAAGAAGACTAAGGGCTCCTTAATCCAGGCTGATGCCAACCTGGTAAACCTCATTGAGGAGTTTGAGCCTATGGCTTCAATTAATCAGCCCAGATACTGCCTGATGGACTGCCACCCTGACCAGGTGTCGTTCATGGAGGTGAAGCTCAATGCGGAGGGTAATACCGACCCCGAGCATATGTATGCTCTCAACGCGCACCTTAGGGAGTGCAGAGAGGACCTCGGGATTGTTCATATGGTGACAGATGCAAGTCTGCCACTCCATGGCAAGTTCCAGGCAGTTTCATCTGCCTATGTCTATCGCCAATGGGAGTGTCTCCGGGAGATCACTCGCGTGGCAGGCCGAGTTACAGCACCTGATGCTGAGCTCATGGCCATTGCGCTTGGCATTCATTTTGCTCTCAGGTAGGATGACGTCAGGCTCATACGTGTCTTCACTGATTCTATTGCATCAGCGAAGCTCGCAGTTGATCCGTCTACACATTCCAGGCAGATGCTGTCCCAAGGGGTGTGTGTGGCACTTAAGCAATGGCTCTCTGGGGATCCTCGGAGAGGCATTGAATTTCTCACTGTCCCTTCTTCCGAGAAGTGGGAGTTCCACCATGCTGTTCACCGGCATGTTACCTCGTTCCCTCAGGTCACCTATGGTCTGAGGCCGTTCACTTCTATTGCCCGCCTGCGCAAAGAGGCGGTCAACGATGTTCTGGAGTCATGGCGTCAGCTGTACTCCACCTCTTCTTACAAGGGGCATAGTAACATGGGTCTTGCCTCTGGGGCAGATCCATCTATTCCGGGGAAGCCGACCTACCTTTCTGGTGGGCCCTGGCTCCCTCACGTTAGCGGCTCTAACTCGCTTTGTGCGAGGGCCATGCATGCCGTCACAGGTCATGCTCCGATTGGGTCGTACCACGTACGATTCTTTCCTAATGAAAGCGTTGGCTGCTTATGTGGTGCCGCTCTTGAGGGGTGCTATCACATATTTGTCAGGTGTCCCAACCACAAGAGGGAGCTTGACAGACCTCCTCAGACCATTCGTGAGCTGATTGATTTCCTGAACACGAACCCTGGGGCCTTTGCGTTCAGACCAGATGATGCTGGGATCGGTTGAGCTGGCGCACGCGGGGGGTTCCTGCAGTGTCACTGGTCTTCTGACCTACTAGGTGGAGAAGTCACAAGGCAACAGGGGTGGGGTCCCTGGGGGGTGCTTCTGGCTTCGGCTGGTGGTGCTCCTTTCCTGGGCTTGGTTGGGGGCTTCGCGGGGGGCGAAGGCGTAAAATAACAGGGGTGGGGTCCCCGGGTGGCGGTGCGGGTTCGTCCTGCTCAGCTGCTTTCTTGGGCGCCATCTAGGCGGCGCTTCGAGTTGCTACCCTACCTACTGTGTTGCTCTGGATCGGGACTGGGCTGATACCCTTTCGCTTGGGAAGTTGGGGGTAAGGCGGCTCCAA
The DNA here is from genome assembly GCA_025093985.1 of Calvatia gigantea. Classification (NCBI taxonomy): domain Eukaryota; kingdom Fungi; phylum Basidiomycota; class Agaricomycetes; order Agaricales; family Lycoperdaceae; genus Calvatia; species Calvatia gigantea. The sequence continues at coordinate 46,338 of JACAAK010000019.1, forward strand.
GTGGGGGCTCCTTGCGCTGGCTCTCCTAACTACACCTGTCCCCTCTCAGGCGCTCGGCTGCCGCTGCCGCTGGGCCCGCCACTTGTGGGATGATCAGGGCACCGCTGCTTTGCGACGGCGCGTCGCTGGGTGTACACCACAGGACCTGGGCAACTGGGTCTTCTTCAGTGTGATGGGCATTTCGGGAAACCGGGGGATTTGGCAAGTAGGGGGCGGTCTGGTCTGGTCTGGGTTAGTGCTTGGGTTGGGTTGGGCTGCTTCTGAACAGTAGATTACTCTTAACTCATTGGACTTTGTAGATAGGGGATTTGTACTCTACTACACGCGGACTGCGATCGGGCACCGCGTTATAAATTGGCGCAAGCCTTGATATAAAAAAAAAAAAAAAAAAAAAGAGTGCCCCGGTCCAACCCAGACCAGTGTGCCCTCTTAACATCACCAAGAAGAAGAAGGCAACACCATCCTCATACACACAGACACTCTCTTCCTCTGGTAAGGGCAAGTCTGCCCAGATCCCTGTGGTTATGGCTGTGCGTGTTGCACAGTCCTTCCCAGAGCTTGAGCCCAAGCGAGTCATTGCGATGGCTCGCGAAGCAGAACCCTCAGCGCAAGGCAAGTCCAAGCATCCTGACAATGTCATGGCTGGTCCCAACCATCAACAACTTCTCATGACAGCGGTGGCTGTTCTGGAAGGCTCCCCCCACCCTCAAACCAACCACTTTGTTGAAGTTATCAACAGGGGTCTTGTCCAGGCTCGTGTCCATTGTCAGATTGAGTCTGTCCAATCAAGCATGGCCAACTCTTGGTCTTTGCTCACCAACTATGCTCCCACTCTGAAGGATGTCGCTATTATTGACAAATGGGCCCACAAGGCAGTCACTGAGGGCATTAAGCTCCAGCTCCGCATCCCCGACTCCACGTTCTATATCAGGATTGTGGACATCCCATTTATCGACGAGCTTGGCCGTAAGGCCATGACTGTCAAATGCCTCCTGGGTTACCTCTCAAAGTCCCCCCATTGTGAGGACTTCACTATGCTGTCCCATACCCTGTGCATTTCACGCAACTCTGCCAGCTCTGACACGTGCACAGCCTGGCTTGATTTAGCTGACTCTAAGACCGGCACTCGGATGAAGCACCTTGTGTCAGGAGTGCTCCAGACAGTGTTAGATGGACTCTCCTGAGTCAGGGCTCCAAGGTTTGGTAGGACACTTGTGGAGTTGTCCAAGGAGATATGGACTTGTACATAGAGATGTGGACTTAGAGCCACAATGGATGCTTTTGTGATCATGTGACTTGGTCACATGATGGTTGAACTTAGTTAGAACACCTGTGGACGCTTTCTGGCTCTTTAGCCTCTTACAACAGTCCACAGGTGAGTAGGACAATTTTCTGTTTTGTACTTAGCCTCTTACAACAGTCCACAGGACTGGTGTTCAATAAAACGCGTTTTTCTCGAGATTCTCCCTATCAAGTCGTGTTGTTTCTTCAGTGTTAGGACCGCCAGACGTTCCCCTACGCGCTCCCTTCAACAGGTTATGGGCCCCGCGCTATAATGCTCAAAAACGACGTGTCTTTCTCTGGTATCCATCCCTTGGCAACAACTCCTTTCTTCCTTCCTTTCCCCTGGGCTCCCTGCTGTCCCCACTGTCCTCCTACTGTCACCACACCTTCCTTCCATCATCCTCTCACTGCCACCACCATCCTAAACCTCCATCATGTCTGCCTCACCCTCTTTCCCCAAACTCTCCTCCATCAACTATTCTACATGGGCTGGTGAAATGGAGGCCTGGCTGAGGGCTTCAGGTCTCTGGAGGCTAGTCTCTGGTCAACAATCTCCTCCCTCTCTCCCCAGTCCACCCACTGCCCCTCAGCAAGCTGCTTATGACTCCTGGTTGTCCAACTCTGACAGGGCAGCTGGTTGGCTGTATCTCATGGTGGAACCTGACCAGAGAATCCATTTCAATGGCATTCAGGATGACCCTGTGAAGATGTGGGCTGCTCTACAGTCCATACACCTCCAGAAGCGTCCTGGGATAAGGTTTAATGCCTATGATGACCTCTTCTCCATCAGGAAGCTTGAGGATGAGTCTCTCCAGTCTCTCATCAATAGGGTGGAGGATGCAGTGAAGACCATCAAGGACCTCAGGCCAAAGGACTTCACTCTGGACAAGCTGGATGAGGAGCTAGCTTCCATGGCTCTTATTCGGTCTCTCCCCTCTGAGGAATTCTCCTCCTTCACCTCCTCTCTCCTCCTCATGGACAAGCTGGACAAGGCTGCTGTTCACCAGGCCCTTGTCACTGAGGACATCCAACGTCGCCGACGCATGCAGGACTCTTCCCCTTCCTCCACCACCTTCTCTGCTTACTCCCGGCCTCCCATTTCATCCACCTCGTCCAAGTCCTGTGACTTCTGTAGCAGGCAAGGCCATGAACTCAAGAACTGCCGGACTTACGAGGCTGCTCAGAAGAAGGCTCAGGCTGATGCTGAACAGCAAAAGCTGAATTTCTCATCCAGGAAGCGTCAGAACCACGCCAAACTTGCTCAGGACACTCCTCAGGACGGGTTCCCTTCACCCTCACTGGATGGCGCCCAACAGGCTCATGAATTCGCTGGAAATGCAAGTTCTTTGTCCACATCTCCCTCTTCCCCTCTCCAGCTCGACGCTGACTTCCACTGGATTGCAGATACGGGGGCCACTTCTCATATGACACCACATCGCCACTGGTTCAAGTCATACTCCCCTTATCATACTCCCATTCGCCTCGCCGATAATTCTATTGTCTATTCAGCTGGTGTGGGGTCTGTGGTATTTCAGCCAATTGTAGGTGGAAAGAGGGTGAAAGCAGTCGAGTTTTCCAGAGTCCTACATGTCCCTGATTTGCGCAGCAACCTCCTCTCATGTTTATATCTCACTCGCCATTCTGGCTTTAATATCACCATTTCTTCCTCATCCATGACCTTTGTGCGAGGAGGCCAAACTCTCTTTGTTGCATCCATTAGTCCAAGTAACTCTGCCTCTCTCGACGGCACCACCATGGCTTCTGAGTCTGCTTTCTACATCTCCACTCTCCCTGTCGACCTCTCTCTCTGGCACCGTTGCTTCATCCATCACAACTATGCTGATGTGAAGAAGATGATCTCTCAAGGCTTGGTTACCGGTCTCACTCTGGAGTCTGATGCTTCTCCTGATCCTATCTGTGAGCCCTGCTTGGCTGGTAAGATGCACGCCCATCCATTCCCTCCCTCTCCCAACCACAATCGCTCTCCCCTCGAGCTCATACACACTGACCTTCATGGACCACTCCCAGCTGCTACAGCACAAGGCTACCGCTACTGGATCACCTTCATCGATGACGCTATGCACTTTCAAGCTGTCTATCTGCTGAAGTCCAAGTCTTTTTTTTTTTTTTTTTTTTTAAATCATGGCTTGTGCCAATTTATAATGTGGTGCCCAATCACAGTCCATGTGTAGCTAAGTACAAAGCCCCAACTACAAAGTCCGATGAGTTAAGAGTAATCTACCGTTCAGAAGCAGCCCAACCCAACCCAAGTGCCAACCCAGACCAGACCAGACCACCCCCTACTTGCCAAATCCTCCGGTTCCCTGAAATGCCCATCACACCGAAGAAGACCCAGTTGCCCAGGTCTTGTGGTGTATACCCAGTGACACACCGCCAGGTTGCGGCAGTGCCCTGATCATCCCACAGGCGGCGGGCCCAGCGGTGGCGGCGGCCGAGCGCCCGAGAGGGGACAGGTGTAGTCAGGAGAGCCAGCGCAAGGAGCCCCCACTTGGAGCCGCCTTACCCCCAACATCCCAAGTGAAAGGGTATCAGCCCAGTCCTGATCCAGAGCAACACAGTAGGCAGGGTAGCAACTCGAAGCGCCACCTAGACAGTGCCCAAGAAAGCAGCTTAGCAGGACGAACCTGCACCACTACCCGGGGACCCCACCCCCGTTATTTAACGCCTCCGCCCCCCGCGAAGCCCCCAACCAGGCCCAGGAAAGGAGCACCACTAGTCGAGGCCAGAAGCACCCCCCAGAGACCCCACCCCTGTTGCCTTGTGACTTCTCCACCCAGTAGGCCAGAAGACCAGCGACACCGCAGGGACCTCCTATGCGCGCCAGCTCAGCCGATCCCAGCATCATCTGGTCTGAATGCAAAGGCCCCAGGGTTTGCATTCAGGAAGTCAATCAGCTCACGAATGGTCTGAGGAGGTCTGTCCAGTTCCCTCTTGTGATTGGGACACCTGATGAAAATGTGATAGTGCCCCTCAAGAGCGGCGCCACACGAACAGCCAACGCCTTCAGTAGGAAAGAATCGTACTCAGTACAACCCGATCGGAGCATGACCAGTAACGGCACGCACGGCTCTCGCACAGAGTGAGTTAGAGCCGCTAACATGAGGGAGCCAGGGCCCACCAGAAAGGTAGGTCGGCTTCCCTGGAACAAATGGGTCCGCCCCAGAGGCGAGATCCATATTACTACGCCCCTTATAAGAAGAGGTAGAGTACAGCTGGCACCATGACTCCAGAACATCATCGACCACCTCTTTACGGAGGCGGGCAATAGAGGTGAACGGCCTCAGGCCATAAGCAACCTGAGGGAACGAGGTGACATGCCGGTGAACAGCATGGTGAAACTCCCACTTCTCGGAAGAAGGGACAGCGAAAAATTCAATGCCCCTCCAGGGATCCCCAGAGAGCCATTGTTTCAGCGCCACACACACCCCTTGGGACAGCATCTGCCCAGAATGCATAGACGGATCAACTGCGAGCTTCACTGACGCAATAGAATCAGTGAATACACATATGAGCCTGACGTCACCCTGCTTAAGAGCAAAGTGAATGCCAAGTGCAATGGCCATGAGCTCAGCATCAGGTGCTGTAACTCGGCCTGCCACACGAGTGATCTCCCGGAGACACTCCCGTTGGCGATAGACATGGGCAGAAGAGACTGCCTGGAACTTGCCATGGAGTGGCAGACTTGCGTCCGTCGCCATATGGACAATCCCGCGGTCCTCCCTGCACTCCTTTTTTTTTTTTTTTTTAAATCATGGCTTGCGCCAATTTATAACGCGGTGCCCGATCGCAGTCCGCATGTAGCTAAGTACATAGCCCCAACTACAAAGTCCGATGAGTTAAGAGTAATCTACTGTTCAGACGAAGCCCAACCCAACCCAAGCCAACCAAAGCCAACCCAAACCAGGCCAGACCTCCCCTTACTTGCCAAATCCCCCGGTCGCCCGAAATGCCCATCACACTGAGGAAGACCCAGTTGCCCAGGTCTTGTGGTGTACACCCAGTGACGCACCGTCGCAGAGCGATGGCGCCCTGATCATCCCCCAAGAGGCGGACCCAGCAGCAACGGCGGCCAGGTGCCCTCAGGGGGACAGGTGTAGTCAGGAGAGCCAGCGCAAGGAGCCCCCGCTTGGAGCCGCCTTACCCCCAACTTCCCAAGTGAAAGGGTATCAGCCCAGTCCTGACCCAGAACAACACAGTAGGCAGGGTAGCAACTCGAAGCACCGCCTAGACAGTGCCCAAGAAAGCAGCTTAGCAGGACGAACCCGCACCGCCACCCGGGGACCCCACCCCCGTTATTTTACGCCTCCGCCCCCCGCGAAGCCCCCAACCAGGCCCAGGAAAGGAGCACCACTAGCCGAAGCCAGAAGCACCCCCCAGGGACCCCACCCCTGTTGCCTTGCGACTTCTCCACCCAGTAGGCCAGAAGACCAGCGACACCGCAGGGACCCCCCGCGCGCGCCAGCTCAACCGATCCCAGCATCATCTGGTCTGAACGCAAACGCCCCAGGGTTCGCATCCAGGAAATCAATCAGCTCACGAATGGTCTGAGGAGGTCTGTCCAGTTCCCTCTTGTGGTTGGGACACCTGACAAAGATGTGATAGCGCCCCTCGAGAGCGGCGCCACACAAGCAGCCAACGCCTTCGTTAGGAAAGAATCGTACGCGGTACGACCCGATCGGAGCATGACCTGTGACGGCACGCACGGCCCTCGCACAAAGCGAGTTAGAGCCGCTAACATGAGGGAGCCAGGGCCCACCAGAAAGGTAGGTCGGCTTCCCCGGTACAGATGGATCCGCCCCGGAGGCAAGGTCCATATTGCTACGCCCCTTATAAGAAGGGGTAGAGTATAGCTGACGCCATGACTCCAGAACATCGTCGACCGCCTCTTTACACAGGCGGGCAATAGAAGTGAACGGCCTCAGACCATAAGCGACCTGAGGGAACGAGGTAACATGCCGATGAACAGCATGGTGGAACTCCCACTTCTCGGAAGAAGGGACAGCAAGGAATTCAATGCCCCTCCGGGGATCCCCAGAGAGCCATTGCTTAAGCGCCACACACACCCCTTGGGACAGCATCTGCCCGGAATGTGTAGACGGATCAACTACAAGCTTCGCCGACGCAATAGAGTCAGTGAATACCCGTATAAGCCTGACGTCATCCTGCTTGAGAGCAAAATGAATGCCAAGTGCAATGGCCATGAGCTCAGCATCCCTCCCTGCACTCCCTAAGGCGTGCGTTGAGAGCATACATATGCTCGGGGTCAGTATTACCCTCCGCATTGAGTTTCACCTCCATGAACGACACCTGGTCAGGGTGGCAGTCCATCAGGCGGTATCCAGGCCGATTGATTGAAGCCATAGGCTCAAATTCCTCGACGAGGTTTACCAGGTTGGCATCAGCCTGGATCAAGGAGCCTTTAGTCTTCTTGCGAGCCGCAGGAGACATAAGACCGATAGAGTGGGTATGCAGCTTAGCAGACCCAGAATACTCAGGGCTCATAAGGGCTCTGAGGGGGTGATTAGGTGACAGGGTCTTGATCCTGTAGTCTGACCTGACGGCAAGCTTCTGTATATGAAGCTGGATGGGTATGAGACCTGCGAATGACTCCGTAGCCCCAGTAGGAGCAGTCCGGAATGCACCTGTAATCCACAGGGCTGCCCGTCTTTGCATGACATTCAGGCTCTTAAGGGCCGCCTTACAGCGAGAACCCTTGAAGAACCAGAGTTTAAAGCCGTATGTCGCAATAGGGACAACACATGACTGATAGAGGAGGCGCTTCTGCATAGGCCGCAAGCCCCTTGTAGAATTACCAAGCATCTTCATGGCTTTCACTGTAGAAAGTGCTTTAGTAGAGTAATAACGAACATGCTCCTTAAAAGTAAGGGCATGGTCGAAGTAGAAGCCCAAATACCTCCAATAAGGCTTGGGCCGAAGCGGCGTATCACCAGTAAACGGGGCAAAGCCCAGGTCTATCGGTGGATCATCATCCCCGTGCTTACGGGAGAAGTGAAAGACCTCAGACTTGTCGTGTTCAAGTACCAAGGCAAAGCGCTCAAAGAGCCTGAATATAATACCATATGCCTCCCTAAGAGCCACAAGGTTAGATCCCCAGTCTTTCGACTGGGCAATGATGGTGCCATCATTGACATATGACAGAAGAGTCGTCCCTAGACGTGACGCCTCCCTGTCGAAAAGCCACATTAGCGGAGCTATGTATAAGGCCGACAGGATGGGAGAGAGGGCAGATCCCTGCCCCACCCCCACATCCGATGGAAATGGCTCGGACTTGAAAGAGTCCCAGCAATACTGGGTCTTCCGTCCTACCAAATAGTGCACAAAGAACTCGACCAACTCAGGGGCGAATCCTTGCTTGCATAGTATTGCCACCAGCATATCATGGTGCAATGACGGAAAGAACTGCGCTATGTCAAAAGCCACAACGCTAGTCTTGAGGCCCTTAGCCCACCCCGCTCTTATGATGTGGGTCAGCATTAGGCCAGCATCCTCAGTAGATCATTGGATCACACCTCCGAGCTGATTAGGGTGAAAGACCCCAAATTTGACAGAGTCAAACTGGAGCCTAGTCGTGATCATTTTCTCAAACAGCTTACCCAGCATGTTGAGAAGAACTATAGGCCTAAAGGCCTTGGGTGTAGAGTATGCAGGCTTACCCAGCTTAGGGATAATAACTGACATAGATTCTTTAAAATACTCCGGCCAGCAACCTAGACGAATACAGGCGCTAGCTAAATGTACGAAGACCGGCAGGGCATCCCCAAGCACGATCTGTTTGAGCATCCTCCACGTAACGTGGTCGGGGCCCGGTGCTGAAACCTTAGAGCAGGCAGACAAAGCATCCACCAGTTCCTTGGCTGAGAAGTCCACCCATTCCCACCATGGTAGCGTAGGGAGCGGATCAATAACGGGGGTATCACACTTCCACCCGGAAGCAGAGTTGTAGGTACTGTGAAGGGCCTCCCATAGGGAGTCCATAGTATGACAAGGCTCCCCCTGATAGGAGATAGCCTCGCATGCAGGCAACTTGCGCGCCTTGACCCATTCCATAAGGTCCCAAGGGCGCTTGTTGGTCTCAGCAATTTCCTCGATCTTATCATCAAAGAACTTGCGCTTCTTAGACGCCACAATGCGTCGGAATACCTTCCAGTCCACAGGGTCCGAAGAGTCCCTGTGGGCCTGAAGGGTGACCCTGCAATCCTCATCCCACCAGGGTTGAGACTTTGCGGATATGTACACCTCCACAGTGTGGCGATGCCACGCTGCAGAGAACACTGACCCAATAGCCAATGCCAGGACATTAACATCCCGTGCTGAAGTAAGGGGATGATCCCGAAGACCATACACCCCTTCTCTGATCTCATCCAGGAACTGCAATTCCGCAGTCGCTGCCGAGTTCTTGGGAAATGCCCTTCTGACATTCGTGATGTCTTCAGGGCGGATAGGGATCGTGACAGACAGTGGATGGTGGTCCGATGGGCCTGTTAGATCCGATCTGATCTGGGGACGCGCGATGCGCCATCTGAGATCGGAGATAAAGATCAGATCAATCACCGATTGGCGCTTGGTTGGATCTCGAGGTAAATGGGTAGAAGCCCTGGAATCTAGCAACCAGATTCCAAGGCTGAGGTCGTCGGCAGCTTCGAGGAGCTGCTGGGCGGGTCGGCGGTGATGTGGGATGCCATCATCCCACTCATGCGAATGGCAATTGAAATTGCCCCCCATGTAGTGCATCTGGGGTAGAGAATCGTGCTTCTCATAGAGAAGCTTGATCGCAGTGTGCTCATCATCAGAATAGACATTCATGAAATGGCATTCGCGGCCGTGATTGAAGATGGTGAGAACCATTGCATCCCGGTGATCAACGAGGTCCCGCCTAAGCGAGGGCCTCAGTCTCTTGATCCGTGTGTGGACAAAAGCCATGACACGCGGTCGATCTCGCTCCTCCGCAGTGGAGGCCGGCCTCACCATATATAACCACTCAGGGTGCTTAGGTGCTCCGATGACAGGCTCACCCTCGGCGTCGAGCGTCGAGGGAGCGGATCTAATCGTTCGCCAGGGTGGCTCCTGGACAAAAATGATGTCAAAGTTGTCTTTCTCAGACTCTAGCAATGTGTCCAATAACGTATAGTTCTTTGCTACGTTAAATGACAATATACGTAATCTACCCTTCATGAAACACCTCAACTCGTCAGGCTCGGGGTTCATTGCGCGGATGCTGAAGTATTATTAGCGGATCGTGACGCCATCCTTGAGAGACGGCGTTCACTCACCTTTCTATAGTGCTCTTTGATCCACTCGGCCTCATACCGGTGGCACCAAAGCTGGCACGAATGGGAGTCAGCGCAGTGTTCACCACCGCAGTTAAGACACTTGAACTTGTGGGGACACGGTTGTCCCTCAGGGGTGGCCTTGTTGAGATCCTTCGGATGACAACAGCCAGCGACAGCGTGGTGGTTCTCAGATGTGTGAGGCCCAGTGCAGATAGGGCACCTGTTTGACCGGGATCGACAGATAGCAGTGGGGTGGCCCCAGTACCAGCAGCGCTGACACCAGGGGACCCCGGTATAGGTGGAAGCCTGCTGCACGCGGCAGGAGTGCATTCCAATCTGGACGGTGCGCCCCACGAGGTGCTTCATCCGGGTGCCGGTTTTCGAGTCAGCTAAGTCGAGCCAAGCTGTGCAAGTGTCAGAGCTGGCGGAGTTGCGCGAGATGCGTGGGGTGTGAGACAGCATGGCAAAGTCCTCGCGATGCGGAGACTTCGACAGATGGCCCAGGAGACATTCGACAGTCATGGCCTTGCGGCCAAGTTCGTCGATAAAAGGGATATCCACGATCCTGATGTAGGACGTGGAGTCGGGGACACGGAGCTGGAGCTTGACGCCCTCAGCAACCACCTTATGAGCCCACTCGTCTATGATGGCAACATCCTTCGGGGTGGGGGCGAAGTTAGTGAGCAGCGACCAAGAATTGGCCGTGCTTGAGCGAACGGACTTGATCCTGCAGTGGACACGAGCTTGGACCAGGCCTCTGTTGATAACTTCAACAAAGTGGTTAGTCTGAGGGCGGGGGGCACCTTCCGGTACAGCGACCGCAGTCATGAGGAGTTGCCGACGGTTGGGACCAGCCATGACATTGTCAGGGCGCTTGGACTTGCCTTGCACCGAGGGTTCAGCCTCACGAGCCATAGCTACGACTCGTTTGGGTTCAAGCTCTGGGAATGACTGCGCAATGCACACAGCTGTGACCACAGGGATCTGGGCAGACTTGCCCTTACCAGAGGAAGATAGCGTCTGTGCGTATGAGGACGGCACTGCCTTCTTCTTCTTGGTGATGTTAAGAGGACGCACCGGACCAGGCTGGACCGGCGCACTCCTCCATTGCTACTGCAGAGCAAGGCACTTTGCCTCTGCGTTCTTTCAGATCGACTCAACGAGATCCCGCTCGCGGCGAGCAGGACGGATGGGCTGAAACGGAGGTGGTGGTACGGAAGCTCTGGCTGGCTTCGATCTGCCGGATCTAGGCGTGGAGCCTCCCATATCAGCGTCAATATCGCCTGAGCCAGACAGCCGAGGCGGGGGAGTAGCTCTCCTGTCTGGCAGGAGATGAGCGTAGCGAGAGGCAATGTTGGCCACAGCGTGACCCCTGAGCCAACTCGGATTAGACTGACCAGTTGGAGAGCGATCCAACCAGCCATTGTTAGACAGGGACTGGACAAACGCCAAGGCGGTGCCCAGTACCACTGTGGTAGATTCCGTGCTGAGCGGCATAGCATGCACAGACCTGAACCAGGAGGACAGGTTGTGCAGGGATTCGGCTGCACCCTGGATGTCCACAGCGAGGTGTTCTTCGTCACCTGCCAACGCCGCCACGGATGGAGCATACTCCATATCGCCGAACGACTCCACTGACATATCTCTGCCAGCGGAGCTCCCAGGGGGATCGGTGGCGATCGCAGAAGTAGCAGCCCCAGGGGCCACTACCTCGTCCTCATTATCGTCGAAAGAGTCCACCGTCTCCATTGGCGCAGGAGAGGGGGAATTGGCACGAGAGGGAGCACAGGACTGAGGTCGGGCGGTTCTACTCAAGGAGGTTGATGATGGCGGCCGTGCCGTGATCGGGACAGCGGCGTATCGTTGGCGCGTGCCCTCCCCAGAGGAGGCCTGGGTCAAGGTGCGGGTTTGGTAGTGGGGTTGTAGCTGCTGGGAGCCCACACCCAGAATACGAGCGATCAGGTCGGGGGACGATTGCGGCAGGACCGGGTCGTCAGCCCACGGGTCGTTTGATGAGCTGGGTGGCCTACGGCTCATACCAGCGAGTAGATCAGCAACTAGGGACATGCCCTAGCCAAGTGTTGGGGTTGCGGTGTATTCGATGCGACTAGACTACAGTAACTGCCCCGTTGATGGTGGTGGTTGCTGGAAAAGGAAGGTGTGGCCTTGGCTGGTGGTGCTCCTTTCCTGGGCCTGGTTGGGGGCTTTGCGGGGGGCGAAGGCATAAAATAACGGGGGTGGGGTCCCTGGGTGGTAGTGCAGGTTTGTCCTGCTCAGCTGCTTTCTTGGGCACCATCTAGGCGACGCTTCGAGTTGCTACCCTGCCTGCTAGGTTGCTCTGGATCAGGGCTGGGCTGATACCCTTTCATCTGGGAAGCTGGGGGTAAGGCAGCTCCAAGTGGGGGCTCCTTGCGCTGGCTCTCCTGACTACACCTGTCCCCCTAAGGGCACTCAGCCGCTGTTGCCACTGGGTCTGCCTCTTGAGGGATGATCAGGGCACCATCGCGTGGTGATGGTGCGTCACTGGGTGTACACCACAAACCCTGGGCAACTGGGTCTTCTTCAGTGTGATGGGCATTTTGGGTGACCAGTGAATTTATCAAGTAGGGGAGGGTCTGGTTTGGTCTGAGTTAACGCTTGGGTTGGGTTGGGTTGCCTCCGAACAGTAGATTACTCTCAACTCATCAGACTTTGTAGTTGGGGATTTGTACTTAGCTACATGTGGACTGCAATCGGGCACTGCGTTATAAATTGGCGCAAGCCATGAATTTTAAAAAAAAAAAAAAAGAGGCCTTTAGCCCAACCCACTCTGATAATGTGGGTTAGCATCAGGCCAGCATCTTCGGTGGATCTCTAGATCACACCCCCAAGCTGGTTAGGATGAAAGTGTTAAAGGGAGCATGTAGGGGAATGTCTGGCAGTCCTAACGCTGAAGAAACAATGCGACTTGATAGAGAGAATCTCAAGAAAAACGTGTTTTATTGAACACCAGTCCTGTGAACTGTTGTAAGAGGCTAAAGAGCCAGAAAGCATCCACAGGTGTTCTAACTAAGTCCAACCATCATGTGACCAAGTCACATGATCACAAAAGCGTCCATTGTGGCTCTAAGTCCACATCTCTATGTACAAGTCCATATCTCCTTGGACAACTCCACAAATGTCCTACCAAACCTTGGAGCCCTGACTCAGGAGAGTCCATCTAACACTATCTGGAGCACTCCTGACAGGCACATCCCTAGTTGCTGATTTACTCGCTGGTATGAGCCACAGGCCACCCAGCTCATCAAATGACCTGTGGGCTGACAATCCAGTACCACCGCAATCGTCCCCAGACCCAATCTCTTGCATTCCGGGTGTGAGCTCCCAGCAGCCACAGCCCTGCTACCAAACCCATGCCTCAACCCAGGCTTCTTCTGGGGAGGGCACATGCCAATGATATGCCACTGTACCAATCACGGCGCGGCCACCATCAATAGCCTCCTTGAGTGGAACTGCCCGACCTTGGTCTCGCACTCCTGTTAGAATAAACGAAGACATCAACGAAGCCTCCTGAGTGGCACTAAGTGGCCTAGAGCAGGGATCACAATAAAGTGAAGATCGTAGTATTCGAGGTGTAACTTGACAAGGGATTGACCTTGGCAAGTACATAACTATATACTACATACATTATTTACTATCAGTACTGGAACAAAACATATGGAATGTTCTGGAACAAAGGAGATGACATCATGAATGACATCATCATGGAGTAAACACGTCATGATGACACAATGTATGAGATGGATCTAAAAATAGTTCAAGGCACTGATTTACCACTTCTAACAACTCCCTCTCATGCATCCTCCCCCTCTCTTTTTTTTTTTTTTTTTTTAAATCATGGCTTACGCCAATTTATAATGCGGTGCCCGATCGCAGTCCGCGTGTAGCTAAGTACAAATCCCCTAACTACAAAGTCCGATGAGTTAAGAGTAATCTACTGTTCAGCGACAATCCAACCCAACCCAAGTGCTAGCCCAGACCAGACCAGACCGCCCCTTACTTGTTAAATCCCCCGGTTGCCCAAAATGCCCATCACACTGAGGAAGACCCAGTTACCCAGGTCTTGTGGTGTACACCCAGTGATGCACCATCACTGTGCGACGGTGCTCTGATCATCCCTCAAGAGGCAGACCCAGCAGCAGCGGTGGCTGAGTGCCCTCAGGGGGACAGGTGTAGTCAGGAGAGCCAGCACAAGGAGCCTCCGCTTGGAGCCGCCTTACCCCCAACTTCCCAGATGAAAGGGTATCAGCCTAGTCCCAACCTAGGGCAACCCAGCAGGCAGGGTAGCAACTCGAAGCGCTGCCTAGACAGCGCCCAAGGAAGCAGCTGAGCAGGACAAACCTGCATCACCACCCAGGGACCCCACCCCCGTTATTTTATGCCTTCGCCCCCCCGTGAAGCCCCCAGCCAGGCCCAGGAAAGGAGCACCACTAGCTGAGGCCAGAAGCACCCCCCAGGGACCCCACCCCTGTTGCCTTAAGACTTCTCCACCCAGTAGGCCAGAAGACCAGTGACCCCGCAAGGACCCCTCATGCGCACCAGCTCAGCTGATCCCAGCATCACCTGGTCTGAATGCAAAGGCCCCTGGGTTCGCATTCAGGAAGTCAATCAGCTCATGAATGGTCTGAGGAGGTCTGTCCAGTTCCCTCTTATGGTTGGGACACCTGACGAATATGTGATAGCACCCCTTGAGAGCGGTGCCACACAAGCAGCCAACGCCTTCATTAGGAAAGAATCGTATGTGGTACAACCTGATCAGAGCATGCCCTGTAACGGCATGCATGGCTCTTGCACATAGCAAGTTAGAGCCGCTAACATGAGGGAGCCAGGGCCCACCAGAAAGGTAGGTCGGCTTTCCTGGAATAGACGGATCTGCCCCAGAAGCAAGATCCATGTTGCTACACCCCTTATAGGAAGAGGTAGAGTACAGCTGACACCATGACTCCAGAACATCATTGTCCGATGAGTTAAGAGTAATCTACCTTTCACAAACAGCCCAACCAGCCCAAGCCATCTAGCCCAGCCTGAACCAAGCCGCCCCCTACTGAATAAACCACTCTGGTCATCCGAAATGCCCATCACACTGAAGAAGACCCAGTTGCCCAGGTTTCGTGGTGTACACCCAGTGACACATTGTCACACAGCAACGGTGCCCTGATCGTCTCTCAAGAGGCAGACTCAGCGGCAACGGTGGCCGAGTGCCCTCAGGGGGACAGGTGTAGTTAGGAGAGCCAGTGCAAGGAGCCCCCACTTGGAGCTGCCTTACCCCCGACTCCTCAAGTGAAAGGGTATCAGCCCAGTCCTGATCCAGAACAACACAGTAGGCAGGGTAGCAACTCGAAGTGCCGCCTAGACGGCGCCCAAGAAAGCAGCTTAGCAGGACGGACCCGCACTGCCACCCGGGGACCCCACCCCCGTTGTTAATGCCTTTGCCCCCCACGGAGCCTTCAACCAGGTCCAGGAAAGGAGAACCACCAGCCGAGGCCAGAAGCACCCCCCAGGGACCCCACCCCTGTTGCCTTACAACTTTTCCACCCAGTAGGCCCGAAGACCAGTGACCCCGCAGGAGCCCCCCGTGCGCGCCAGCTCAACTGATCCCAGTATCATCTGGTCTGAATGCAAACACCCCGGGGTTTGCATTCAGGAAGTCAATCAGCTCACAAATGGTCTGAGGAGGTCTGTCAAGCTCCCTCTTGTGGTTGGGACACCTGACAAATATGTGATAGCACCCCTCGAGAGCAGCACCACACGAACAGCCAATACTTTCGGTAGGAAAGAATCGTACCCGGTACGACCCAATCAGAGCATAACCTGTGACAGCACGCACGGCCCTCGCACATAGCGAGTTAGAGCCGCTAACATGAGGGAGCCAAGGCCCACCAGAAAGGTAGGTTGGCTTTCCCAGAATAGATGGATCTGCCCCGGAAGCGAGATCCATGTTGCTATGCCCCTTGTACGAAGAGGTAGAGTACAGCTGATGCCATGACTCCAGAACATTGTCGACCGCCTCCTTGCACAGGCGGGCAATAGAAGTGAACGGCCTCGGGCCATAAGCAACCTGAGGGAACGAGGTGACATGCCGGTGAACAGCATGGTGAAACTCCCACTTCTCGGAGGAAGGGACAGCGAGGAATTCAATGTGCCTCTGGGATCCCCGGAGAGCCATTGTTTAAGCGCCACACACACACCCTGGGACAGCATCTGCCCGGAGTGCATGGATGGATCAACTGTGAGCTTCGCCGATGCAATAGAATTAGTGAAGACGCGTATGAGCCTGACTTCATCCTGCTTGAGGGCAAAATGAACACCAAGTGCAATGGCCATGAGCTCAGCATCAGGTGCTGTAACTCGGCCTGCCACGTGGGTGATCTCACAGAGACATTTGCATTGGCGATAGACATGGGCAGACGAGACTGCCTGGAACTTGCCATGAAGCGGAAGACTTGCGTCCGTTGCCATATGGACAATCCTGAGGTCCTCTCTGCACTCCCTAAGGCGCACATCAAGAGCATACATATGCGCGGGGTCGGTATTACCCTCCGCAGTGAGCTTCACCTCTATGAACAATACCTGGTCAGGGTGGCAGTCCATCAGGCGGTATCCGGGCCGATTAATTGAGGCCATAGGCTCAAATTCCTTGACAAGGTTTACCAGGTTGGAATCAGCCTGAATTAAGGAGCCTTTAGTCTTCTTGCGAGTCGCAGGGGACATAAGACCGATAGAGCGGGTATGCAGCTTAGCAGACCCAGAATACTCAGGGCTCATGAGAGCCCTAAGGGGGTGATTAGGCGACAGGGTCTTAATCCTGTAGTCTGACCTGACAGCAAGCTTCTGTATATGGAGCTGGATAGGTATGAGACCCGCGAATGACTCTACAGCCCCAGCAGGAGCAGTTTGGAATGCACCTGTAATCCACAGGGCTGCCCGTCTTTGCATGACATTCAGGCTCTTAAGGGCCGCCTTACAGCGGGAGCCCTTGAAAAACCAGAGTTTGAAGCTGTATGTCACAATGGGGACAACACACGACCAATAGAGGAGGCGCTTCTGCATAGGCCGCAAGCCCCTCGTAGAATTACCAAGCATCTTCATGGCTTTCACTGTAGAAAGTGCCTTGGTAGAGTAGTAGCGAATGTGTTCCTTGAAAGTAAGGGCACGGTCGAAGTAGAAACCCAAATACCTCCAATAGGGCTTGGGCCAGAGCGGTGTATCACCTGTGAACAGGGCAAAGCCCAGGTCAATTGGTGGATTATCATCCCCGTGCTTGTGGGAGAAGTGAAAAACCTCAGACTTGTCATGCTCAAGTACCAAGGTGAAGCACTCAAAGAGCCTGAATATAATACCATATACCTCCTTAGGAGCCACAAGGTTAGAGCCCCAGTCCTTAGACTGGGCAATGATGGTACCATCATCAACATATGACAGAAGGGTCGTCTCTAAGCGCGACACCTCCCTGTCGAAAAGCCACATTAGTGGAGCTATGTATAAGGCTGACAGGATGGGGGAGAGGGCAGAGCCCTGTCCTACCCCCACATCCGATGGAAACAGCTCAGACTTGAAAGAATCCCAGCAATACTGGGTCTTCCATCCTACCAAGTAGTGCGCAAAGAACTCAACCAACTCAGGGGCAAATCCTTGCTTGTGGAGTATAGCAACCAGCATGTCATGGTGCAATGATGGAAAGAACTGCGCTATGTCAAATGCCACAACACTAGTCCTGAGGCCCTTGGCCCAACCCGCTCTTATGATGTGGGTCAGCATCAGGCCAGCATCTTCAGTGGATTGTTGGATCACACCTCCAAGCTGATTAGGGTGAAAGACCCCAAATTTGACAGAGTCA
Source organism: Calvatia gigantea (assembly GCA_025093985.1). NCBI lineage: Eukaryota > Fungi > Basidiomycota > Agaricomycetes > Agaricales > Lycoperdaceae > Calvatia > Calvatia gigantea. Next base: position 63,810 of record JACAAK010000019.1, read on the forward strand.
AACTGGAGTCTAGTCACGATCATTTTCTCAAACAGCTTACCCAGCATATTGAGAAGGACTATAGGCCGGAAGGCCTTGGGTGTAGAGTATGCAGGCTTACCTGGCTTAGGGATAATAACTGACATAGACTCTTTAAAATACTCTGGCCAGCAGCCTAGACGAATACAGGCACTAGCTAGACGTACAAAGATTGGCAGGGCATCCCCAAGCACGATCTGTTTGAGCATCCTCCATGTAACGTGGTCAGGGCCCAGAGCAGAGATTTTGGAGCAGGCAGACAGTGCATCTACCAGCTCCTTGTCCGAGAAGTCAACCTACTTCCACTGCAGAAGCACAGGGAGCGGATCAATAACGGGGGTATCACACTCACGCCCGGAGGCAGAGTTGTAGGTACCGTAAAGGGCCTCCCACAGGGAGTCCATAGTGTGACAAGGCTCCCCCTGATAGGAGATAGCCTCGCATGTGGGCAACTTGCGCGCTTTGACCCATTCCATAAGGTCCCAAGGGCGCTTGTTGGTCTCAGCAATCTCCTTAATCTTCTCATCAAAGAATTTGTGCTTTTTAGATGCTACAACGCGTCAGAATACCTTCCAGTCTGCAGGGTGACGGTGCAGTCCTCATCCCACCAAGGCTGAGATTTTGCAGATATGTGCACCTCCACAGTGTGGCGATGCTATGCTGCAGAGAACACCGACCCAATAGCTGATGCCAGGACATTAACGTCCCGCACTGAATTAAGGGGACGATCCCAAAGACCATACACCCCTTCTCTGATCTCATCCAGGAACTGCAATTCTGCAGTTGCTGCTGAGTTCTTGGGAAATGCCCTTCTGACATTCGTGATGTCTTCAGGGCGGATAGGGATCACGACAGACAGTGGATGGTGGTCCGATGGACCTATCAGATCCAATCTGATCTGGGGACGCGCGATGCGCCACCTAAGATCGGAAATAAAGATCAGATCAATCACCAATTGGCGTTTGGTCAGATCTCGAGGTACATGCGTAGAAGCCCTAGAATCTGGCAACCAGATCCCAAGGCCGAGGTCATCAGCAGCTTCAAGAAGCTGCTGGGCAGGTCGGTGGTGATGCGGAATGTTATTGTCCCACTCACGCGAATGGCAATTAAAATCGCCTCCCATGTAATGCATCTGGGGTAGAGAATCACGCTTCTCATAGAGAAGCCTGATCGCAGTGTGCTCATCATCAGAATAAACATTCATGAAATGGCATTCACGGCCATGATTTAAGATGGTGACAACCATCACATCCTGGTGGTCAATAAGGTCCCTCCTTAACGAGGGCCTCAGTCTCTTGATCCGTGTGTGGACATAAGCCATGACATGGGGTTGATCTCGTTCCTCCACAGAGGAGGCTGGCCTCACCATGTACAACCACTCAGGGCGCTTAGGTGCTCCGATCACGGGCTCACCCTCGGCGTCAAGCGTCGAGGGGGCAGATCTTATCGTTTGCCAGGGTGGCTCCTGGATAAACATGATGTCGAAGTTGTCTTTTTCAGACTCTAGCAATGTGTCCAATAACATGTAATTCTTCGCTACGTTAAATGACAGTATACGTATTTTACCCTTCACGAAACGCCTCAATTCATCAGGCTCGGGGTTCATTGTGTGGATGCTGAAGTGTTATCAGCAGATCGTGACACCATCCTTGAGAGACGATGTTCACTCACCTTTCTGTAGTGCTCTTTGATCCACTTGGCCTCATACCGGTGGCGCCAAAGCTGGCACGAATGGGAGTCGGCGCAGTGCTCACCACCGCAGTTAAGACATTTGAATTTGTGGGGACACGGTTGTCCCTCCGGGGTAGCCTTGTTGAGATCCTTAGGATGACAACAACCGGCGACGGCGTGATGGTTCTCAGAGGCGTGAGGCCCAGTGCAGATAAGGCATCTGTTCAACCGAGATCGACAGATAGCAGTGGGGTGGCCCCAGTACCAGCAACGCTGACACCAGGGGACCCTGGTATGGGCAGAGGCCTGCTGCACACGGCAGGAGTGCGTTCCGATCTGGACGGTGCGCCCCACAAGGCGTTTCATCTGGGTGCCAGTCTTGGAGTTGGCTAGGTCAAGCCAAGCTGTGCAGGTGTCAGAGCTAGCGGAGTTGCGCGAGATGTGCGGGGTATGAGACAGCATGGCGAAGTCCTCGCAGTGTGGAGACTTTGACAGATGGCCCAGGAGCCGTTCGACAGTCATGGCTTTGCGGCCGAGTTCATTGATGAATGGAATATCCACAATCCTGACATAGGACGTGGAGTCGGGGACACAGAGCTGGAGCTTGATGCCCTCAGCAACCGCCTTGTGGGCCCACTCATTGATGATGGCAACATCCTTCAGAGTGGGGGCATAGTTGGTGAGCAACGACCAAGAGTTGGCTGTGCTCGAGCAAACCGACTCGATCCTGCAGTGGACACGAGCTTGTACAAGGCCCCTGTTGATGACCTCAACAAAGTGATTAGTTTGAGGGCGGGGGGCACCTTCCAGCACAGCAACTGCAGTCATGAGAAGCTGTCGACGGTTGGTGTTACGTGCGTTACCTTACTTCGCAACCAGGCCCAGATCGTCTCCACTCAGGGAGAGGTTCAACGCTATAGCCCAGGAGTATTTGACAAGTCTCAATGACTTCTGTGCAGGCTTCGGATCGCTCCCTCGAGTAGAAGCTCGCGCTTGCCTGAGAAGTCCGAGTTAAATGTCACTGCAGTCCCCAAGGTTGTTAGCCTTGTAGCAGATGAGCGAAGATAAGGAAGCTTGTTACTAGAATAACCTAAAGTAATACAAAGTACTACTTAAGGTTTATATACTAGCTACGAATAAGAGATGAGAGATTACGTAGTAAGTAGATATGAGTCAATGAGAACTACTACGGGTTAATTGGTAATCTAAGGAATCGTAGGGATAGGTGAAATGAATAGAAGAACGAGTACGAGTCATAAGAAGACGGAGTCAGGTAAAGAGAAGTACAATGGTGGAAAAGATGAAGGTGAAACAGGAACATGACTCAGGATGAATCATAAGAAGCGAAGGTAGAAGTACATGTGATAAATAAATAAAGAACGGACCGGGGTATACAGGAAGAAGAATGGAAAGTCTGTACGGAAAGTTAATACGTTGATGCGAAGAGTCCGGGGGTGTGGTAAGTTCGTAACAGTTGGGACCAGCCGTGACATTGTCAGGGCGCTTGGACTTGCCTTGCACTGAGGATTCAGCCTCACAAGCCATAGCTACGACTCACTTGGGTTCAAGCTCTGGGAACGACTGCGCAACGTGCACCACTGTAACCACAGGGATTTGGGCAGACTTGCCCTTACCAGAAGAAGATAGCGTCTGCACATATGAGGACGGCACCGCCTTCTTCTTCTTGGTGATGTTGAGAGGGCACACTGGACCAGGTTGGACCAGTGCGCTCCTTCATTGCTGCTGCAGGGCAAGGCACTTTGCCTCTGCGTTCTTTTGGATTGACTCGATGAGATCCCGCTCACGACGAGCAGGACAGATGGGCTGAAACGGAGGTGGTGGTGCGGGAGCTCTAACCAGCTTCAATCTGCCGGATCTAGACGTAGAGCCTCCCATATCAGTGTCAACATCGCCTGAGCCAGACGGCCGGGGCAGAGGAGTAGCTCTCCTGGCTGGCAGGGGTTGAGCGTAGCGAGAGGCAATGTTGGCCACAGCGTGACCTCTGAGCCAACTCGGATTAGATTGTGTTAGAAGTGGTGAATCAGTGCCTTGAACTATTTTTAGATCCATCTCATACATTGTGTCATCATGACGTGTTTACTCCATGATGACGTCATTCATGATGTCATCTCTTTTGTTCCAGAACATTCTGTATGTTTTGTTCCAGTACTGATAGTAAATAATGTATGTAGTATATAGTTATGTACTCACCAAGGTCAATCCCTTGTCGAGTTACACCTCGAATACTACGATCTTCACTTTATTGTGATTTCTGCTCTAGGCCACTTAGCGCCACTCAGGAGACTTCGTTGATGTCTTCATTTATTCTAACAGATTGACCAGTTGGAGAGCAATCCAACCAGCCATTATTAGCCAGGGACTGGACAAACACCAAGGCGGCGCCCAGTACCACTGTGGTAGACTCTACGTTAAGTGGCATAGCATGTACGGACCTGAACCAGGAGGCCAGATTGTGCAGGGATTCAGCTGCGCCTTGGACGTCCACAGTGAGGTGTTCTTTGTCACCTGCCAATGCCGCTACGGATGGAGCATACTCCAAATCGCCGAACGACTCCACTGACATATCCCTGCCAGTGGAGCTCCCAGGGGGATCAGTGACGATCGCAGAGGCAGCAGCCCCAGGGGCCACCACCTCGTCCTCGTCATCGTTGAAAGGGTCTGCCATCTCCATTGGCACAGGAGAGGGGGAGGTTGCATGAGAGGGAGCATGGGACCGAGGTCGGGCGGTTCCACTTGAGGAGGTTGTTGATGGTGGCCGTGCCATGATTGGGACGGCGGCGTACCATTGGTGCGTGCCCTCCCCAGCGGATGCCTGGGTCGAGGCGCAGGTTTGGTAGTAGGGCTGTGGCTGCTGGGAGCCCACACCCGGAATACAAGCAATCGGGTCAGGGGACGATTGCAGTGGGACCGGGTCGTCAGCCCACGGGTCATTAGATGAGCTGGGTGGCCTGCGGCTCATACCAGCAAGTGATTCAGCAACTAGGGATGGACCCTAGCCAAGCGTTGGGGTTATGGTGTATTCGATTCGACTAGACTACAGTAACCACCCCTTTGATGGTGGTGGTTGCTGGAAAAGGAAGGTGGTGGACAGCATGGTGAAACTCCCACTTCTCGGAGGAAGGGACAGTGAGAAATTCAATGCACCTCTGGGGATCCCCAGAGAGCCACTGCTTAAGCACCACACACATACCCTGGGACAGCATCTGCCCAGAGTGCATGGACGGATCAACTGCAAGCTTCACTGATGCAATAGAATCAGTGAAGACATGTATGAGCCTGATGTTATCCTGCTTGAGGGCAAAATGAACGCCAAGCACAATGGCCATGAGCTCAGCATCAGGTACTGTAACTCGGCCTGCCACGTGAGTGATCTCCTGGAGACACTCACATCGGCGATAGACATGGGCAGATGAAACTGCCTGGAACTTGCCATGAAGCAGAAGACTTGCGTCTGTCGCCATGTGGACAATCCTGAGATCCTCCCTGCACTCCCTAAGGCATGCGTTGAGAGCATACATATGCGCAGGGTCAGTATTACCCTCTGCATTGAGTTTCACCTCCATGAACAACACCTGGTCAGGGTGGCAGTCCATCAGGTGGTATCCAGGCCGATTAATTGAGGCTATAGGCTCAAATTCCTCGATGAGGTTCACCAGGTTGGCATTAGCCTGGACTAAGGAGCCTTTAGTCTTCTTGCGAATCACAGGAGACATAAGACCGACAGAGCGGGCATACAGCTTAGCAGACCCAGAGTACTCAGGGCTCATAAGGGCCCTAAGGGGATGATTAGGTGACAGGGTCTTAATCCTGTAGTCCGACCTGATAGCAAGCTTCTGTATATGAAGCTGGATAGGTATGAGACCTGCGAATGACTCTGCGGCCCCAGTAGGGGCAGTCCGGAATGCACCTGTAATCCACAGGGCTGCCCGTCTCTGCATGACATTCAGGCTCTTAAGGGCTGCCTTGCAGCAGGAACTCTTGAAGAACCAGAGTTTGAAGCCATATATCGCAATGGGAACAACACACGACCGATAGAGAAGGTGCTTCTGCATAGGCCACAAGCCCCTCGTCGAGTTACCAAGCATTTTCATGGCTTTCACTGTAGACAGTGCTTTGGTAGAATAATAACGAACATGCTCCTTAAATGTAAGGGCACGGTCGAAGTAGAAACCCAAGTACCTCCAATAGGGCTTGGGTCAGAGCGGTGTTTTTTTTTTTTTTTTTTTTTTAAATCAAGGCTTGCACCAATTTATAATGCAGTGCCCAATCGCAGTCTGCATGTAGCAGAGTACAAATCCCCTAACTACAAAGTCCGATGAGTTAAGAGTAATCTACCTTTCACAAACAGCCCACCCCAGCCCAAGCCGTACTAACCAAGGCTTTCCAGCCCAACCCGAGCCAAGCTGCCCCCTACTGAATAAACTACCCCAGTTGCCCAAAATGCCCATCACACTGAGGAAGACCCAGATGCCCAGGTCTTGTGGTGTACACCCAGTGACACACCGTCGCAGAGCGACGGTGCCCTGATCATCCCTCCAGAGGCGGACTCAGCAGCAACAGCAGCCGAGTGCCCTCAGGGGGACAAGTGTAGTCAGGAGAGCCAGCGCAAGAGGCCCCCGCTTGGAGCCACCTTATCCCCAGCTTCCCAGGTGAAAGGGTATCAGCCCAGCCCTGATCCAGAACAGCACAGCAGGCAAGGCAGCAACTCGAAGCGTCGCCTAGATAGTGCCCAAGAAAGCAGCTTGGTAGGACAAGCCTGCACTGCCACCCGGGGACCCCACCCCCGTTGTTTAAGCCTTTGCCCTCCGCGAAGCCCCAGACCTGGCCCAGGAAAGGAGCACCACCAGCCAAAGCCAGAAGTACCCCCCAGGGACCCCACCCCTGTTGCCTTAAAACTTTTTCACCCAGTAGGCCAAAAGACCAGCGACCCCGCAGGAGCTCCCCACACGCGCCAGCTCAGCTGATCCCAGCATCATCTGGTCTGAACACAAAAGCCCCAGGGTTCACGTTCAGGAAATCAATCAGCTCACGAATGGTCTGAGGAGGTCTGCCAAGTTCCCATTTGTGGTTGGGACACCTGATGAATATGTGATAGCACCCCTCGAGAGCAGCACCACACGAACAGCCAACGCCTTCGTTAGGAAAGAATCGTACCCGGCACGACCCAATCAGAGCATGACCTGTAACGGCACGCATGGCCCTCGCACATAGCGAGTTAGAGCTGCTAACATGAGGGAGCCAGGGCCCACCAGAAAGGTAGGTTGGCTTCCCTGGAATAGATGGGTCCGCCCTGGAGGCAAGATCCATGTTGCTATGCCCCTTGTAAGAAGAGGTAGAGTACAGCTGACGCCATGACTCCAGAACATCATCGACCGCCTCTTTGCGCAGGCGGGCAATAGAAGTGAACGGCCTCAGGCTGTAAGCGACCTGAGGGAACGAGGTGACATGCCGGTGCACAGCATAGTGGAACTCCCACTTCTCGGAAGAAGGGACAGCGAGAAATTCAATGCCCCTCCGGGGATCCCCAGAGAGCCATCATTTAAGCACCACACATACCCCTTGGAACAGCATCTGCCCGGAATGTGTAGATGGATCAACTGCAAGCTTCACTGACACAATAGAATCAGTGAATACACGTATGAGCCTGACGTCATCCTGCTTAAGAGCAAAATGAATGCCAAGTGCAATGGCCATGAGCTCAGCATCAGGTGCTGTAACTCACCCTGCTACGCGAGTGATCTCATGGAGACACTCCCGCTGGTGATAGACATGGGCAGATGAGACTGCCTGGAACTTGCCATGGAGTGGCAGACTTGCATCTGTCACCATATGGACAATCCCGAGGTCCTCTCTGCACTCCCTAAGGCACACGTCGAGAGCATACATATGCTCGGGGTTGGTATTACCCTCTGCATTGAGTTTCACCTCCATGAATGACACCTGGTCAGGGTGGCAATCCATCAGGTGGTATCCAGGCCGATTGATTGAGGCCATAGGCTCAAATTCCTCGACGAGGTTTACCAGGTTGGCATCAGCCTGGATTAAGAAGCCCTTAGTCCTCTTGTGAGTAGCAGGAGACATAAGACCGATGGAGCGAGTATGCAGCTTAGCAGACCCAGAATACTCAGGGCTCATAAGGGCCCTGAGGGGATGGTTAGGTGACAGGGTCTTGATCCTGTAGTCCGACCTGACAGCAAGCTTCTGTATGTGAAGCTGGATGGGTATGAGACCTGCGAACGACTCTGTGGCCCCAGTAGGGGCAGTCCGGAATGCACCTGTAATCCACAGGGCCGCCCGTCTCTGCATGACATTCAGGCTCTTAAGGGCTGCTTTACAGCGGGATCCCTTGAAGAACCAGAGTTTGAAGCCGTATGTCACAATGGGGACAACACACGACCGATAGAGGAGGCACTTCTGCATAGGCCGCAAGCCCCTCATAGAGTTATCAAGCATCTTCATGGCTTTCACTGTAGAAAGTGCCTTGGTAGAGTAGTAGTGAATGTGTTCCTTGAAAGTAAGGGCACGGTCGAAGTAGAAACCCAAATACCTCCAATAGGGTTTGGGCCAGAGCGGCGTATCACCAGTGAATGGGGCAAAGCCCAGGTCAATTGGTGGATTATCATCCCCATGTTTGTGGGAGAAGTGAAAAACCTCAGACTTGTCATGCTCAAGTACCAAGGCGAAGTGCTCAAAGAGCCTGAATATAATACCATATGCCTCCTTAAGAGCCACAAGGTTAGAGCCCCAGTCCTTAGACTGGGCAATGATGGTACCATCATCAACATATGACAGAAGGGTCGTCCCTAAGTGCGACACCTCCCTGTCGAAAAGCCACATTAGCGGAGCTATGTATAAGGCTGACAGGACGGGGGAGAGGGCAGAGCCCTGTCCTACCCCCATATCTGATGGAAACAGCTCAGACTTGAAAGAATCCCAGCAATACTGGGTCTTCCGTCCTACCAAGTAGTGCGCAAAGAACTCAACCAACTCAGGGGCAAATCCTTGCTTGTGGAGTATAGCAACCAGCATATCATGGTGCAATGATGGGAAGAACTGCGCTATGTCAAATGCCACAGTGCTAGTCCTGAGGCCCTTGGCCCAACCCGCTCTTACGATGTGGGTCAGCATCAGGCCAGCATCTTCAGTGGATTGTTGGATCACACCTCCAAGCTGATTAGGGTGAAAGACCCCAAATTTGACAGAGTCAAACTGGAGTCTAGTCGTGATCATTTTCTCAAACAGCTTACCCAGCGTGTTGAGAAGAACTATAGGCCAGAAGGCCTTGGGTGTAGAGTATGCAGGCTTACCCGGCTTAGGGATAATAACCGACATAGACTCTTTAAAATACTCTGGCTAGCAGCCTAGACGAATACAGGCACTAGCTAGACGTACGAAGATCGGCAGGGAGTCCCCAAGCATGATCTGTTTGAGCATCCTCCATGTAATGTGGTCGGGGCCTGGAGCAGGTTAGAGCGGTGTATCACCAGTGAACGGGGCAAAGCCCAGGTCAATTGGTGGATTATCATCCCCGTGCTTGTGGGAAAAGTGAAAGACCTCAGACTTGTCATGTTCAAGTACCAAGGCGAAGCACTCAAAGAGCCTGAATATAATACCATATGCCTCCTTAAAAGCCACAAGGTTGGACTTCCAGTCCTTAGACTGGGCAATGATGGTACCATCATCGACATATGACAGAAGGGTCATCCCTAAGCGTGACGCCTCCATGTCAAAAAGCCACATTAGCAAAGCTATGTATAAGGCTGATAGGACGGAGGAGAGGGCAGATCCCTACCCTATCCCCACATCCGATGGAAACAGCTCGGACTTGAAAGAATCCCAGCAATACTGGGTCTTCCGTCCTACCAAGTAGTATGCAAAGAACTCAACCAACTCAGGGGCAAATCCTTGCTTGCGGAGTATTGCAACCAGCATATCATGGTGCAGCAATGGGAAGAACTGTGCTATGTCAAATGCCACAATGCTAGTCCTGAGACCCTTAGCCCAACCCGCTCTTACGATGTGGGTCAGCATTAGGCCAGCATCTTCAGTGGACTGTTGGATCACACCTCCAAGCTGATTAGGGTGAAAGACCCCAAATTTGACAGAGTCAAACTGGAGCCTAGTCGCGATCATTTTCTCAAACAGCTTACCCAGCATGTTGAGAAGAACTATAGGCCTAAAGGCCTTGGGCGTAGAGTATGCAGGCTTACCTGGCTTAGGGATAATAACTGACATAGATTCTTTGAAATACTCTGGCCAGCAGCCTAGACAAATACAGGCACTAGCTAGACATACGAAGACTAGCAGGGCATCCCTAAGCACAATCTATTTGAGCATCCTCTACATAACGTGGTCGGGGCCCGGAGCAGAGACTTTGGAACAGGCAGACAATGTATCTGTCAGTTCCTTGTCTGAGAAGTCAACTCACCCCCACTGTGGAAGCGCAGGGAGCGGATCAATAATGGGGGTATCACATTCACACCCAGAGGCGGAGTTGTAGGTACCGTGAAGGGCCCTCCTAGGGAATGGACTTCATCTCCTGTTGCTCATCTGGAGTAGGAACATTGGCAGAGAGGTCAAGACCAGGACTGAGAGGAGTCTTCACAGGATTGCAGTCATCCATCTTGAAGCACTCAAGGAGCTCCTGTATGTATTGTAACTAGGAGAGGGAGATGGTGTGGTTGGCCAAGTCCTACTTCACCTGTACAGCCAGTAGCCAGCTCGTAGGGCCAAGATCTCAAAGTTTGAAGTGTTTGGAGAGCTCCTCAACTGCCAAGTTCATGGCAGAGTTATCCTTGGACACCAGAGTGATGTCATCAATAAAGACTGGAACAATCACCTTGACTGATCCCTTAGAATAGATATAGAGTGAGTTGTCAGACTGGAGATGAGAGTAGCCTATAGAGACCATGACAGAGTAGAGCTTCTTGTTCCATTGCTGGGCAGCTTGCTTCAAGCCATAGAGGGACTTGGTAAGTCTGCAGACATGGTTAGGACTGCCCTGGTGATATCCCTCAGGCTGGGCCATATAGATCTCCTCATCAAGCTCTTCATAGGTGAAGGCAGAGGAGATGTCAACTGATTGCATTTTGAAGCCCTCTTTTGCAGCTAAGGCAATAATGAGGCGAAGGGAGGCAGGATGGAAGGTGGGAGCAAAGACTTCAGTGTAGTCATAGCCAGGGCGCTGAGAATAGCCCTTTGCAACAAGATGGGCCTTGTAGCGCTCCACAGAGCCATCTGGATTGTGCTTGACCTTGAAGACCCAGCCAGAGTTGATCACCTTCTTCCCAGGAGGCAGCTCAACAATCTCCCAGGTCCTGTTGGACTCCAGAGCAAAGATCTCATCATCACAGGCAGCAGACCAGTCTTGGGCATCAGGGCACTTCATGGCAGCCTTGTAGGTGTGAGGGTCAGGTCCAGAGACACTATGCCGAGGGTGAGCCTGTCATCGGAGCACCTAAGCACCCTGAGTGGTTATATATGGTGAGGCCGGCCTCCACTGCGGAGGAGCGAGATCGACCGCGTGTCATGGCTTTTGTCCACACACGGATCAAGAGACTGAGGCCCTCGCTTAGGTGGGACCTCATTGATCACCGGGATGTGATGGTTCTTACCATCTTCAATCACGGCCGCGAACGCCATTTCATGAATGTCTATTCTGATGATGAGCACACTGCGATCATGCTTCTCTACCCCAGATGCATTACATGGGGGGCGATTTCAATTGCCATTCGCGTGAGTGGGACGATGGCGTCCCACATCACCACCAACCCGCCCAGCAGCTCCTGGAAGCTGCTGACGACCTCGGCCTTGGGATCTGGTTACCAGATTCCAGGGCTCCTACTCATGTACCTCGAGATCCGACCAAGCGCCAATCGGTGATTGATCTGATCTTTATCTCCGATCTCAGGTGGCGCATCGCGCGCCCCCAGATCAGATCGGATCTGACAGGCCCATCGGACCACCATCCGCTGTCTGTCACGATCCCTATCCGCCCTGAAGACATCACGAATGTCAGAAGGGCTTTCCCCAAGAACTCGGCAGCGACTGCGGAATTGCAGTTCCTTGACGAGATCAGAGAAGGGGTGTATGGTCTTCGTGATCATCCCCTTAATTCAGCTCGGGATGTTAACGTCCTGGCATCGGCCATTGGGTCGGTGTTCTCTGCAGCGTGGCATTGCCACACTGTGGAGGTGCACATTTCCGCAAAGTCTCAACCCTGGTGGGATGAGGATTGCAGGGTCGCCCTTCAGGCCCATAGGGATTCTTCGGACCCTGCGGACTGGAAGGCATTTCGACGCATTGTAGCGTCTAAGAAGCGCAAATTCTTTGATGAGAAGATTGAGGAAATTGCTGAGACCAACAAGCGCCCTTGGGACCTTATGGAATGGGTCAAGGCGTGCAAGTTGCCTGCATGTGAGGCTATCTCCTATCAGGGGGAGCCTTGTCACACTATGGACTCCCTATGGGAGGCCCTTTACGGTACCTACAACTCCGCTTCCGGGCGCGAGTGTGATACCCCCGTTATTGATCCACTCCCTACGCTAACGCGGCGGGAATGGGTGGACTTCTCAGCCAAGGAACTGGTGGACGCGTTGTCCGCCTGCTCTAAGGTCTCTGTGCCGGGCCCTGACCAGATTACGTGGAGGATGCTCAAACAGATCGTGCTTGGGGATGCCCTGCCGGTCTTCGTACATCTAGCTAGCGCCTGTATTCGTCTGGGTTGCTGGCCGGAGTATTTTAAGGAATCTATGTCGGTTATTATCCCTAAGCCGGGTAAGCCTGCATACTCTACACCCAAGGCCTTTAGGCCTATAGTTCTTCTCAACACGCTGGGTAAGCTGTTTGAGAAAATGATCGCGACTAGGCTCCAGTTTGACTCTGTCAAATTTGGGGTCTTTCACCCGAATCAGCTTGGAGGTGTGATCCAACAATCCACTGAAGATGCTGGCCTGATGCTGACCCACATCATAAGAGCGGGTTGGGCTAAGGGCCTCAGGACTAGCGTTGTGGCTTTTGACATAGCGCAGTTCTTCCCGTCGTTGCACCATGATATGCTGGTGGCAATACTCCGCAAGCAAGGATTTGCCCCTGAGTTGGTTGAGTTCTTTGCGCACTACCTGGTAGGACGGAAGACCCAGTATTGCTGGGACTCTTTCAAGTCTGAGCCATTTCCATCGGATGTGGGGGTGGGGCAGGGATCTGCCCTCTCTCCCGTCCTGTCGGCCTTATACATAGCTCCGCTAATGTGGCTTTTCGACAGGGAGGCGTCACGTCTTGGGACGACTCTTTTGTCATATGTCGATGATGGCACCATCATTGCCCAGTCGAAGGACTGGGGATCTAACCTTGTGGCTCTTAAGGAGGCATACGGTATTATATTCAGGCTCTTTGAGCGCTTCGCCTTGGTACTTGAGCACGACAAGTCCGAGGTCTTTCACTTCTCCTGTAAGCACGGGGATGATAATCCACCAATAGACCTGGGCTTTGTCCCGTTCACTGGTGATACGCCACTCCGGCCCAAGCCTTATTGGAGGTATTTGGGCTTCTACTTCGACCGCGCCCTTACTTTTAAGGAGCATGTTCGTTATTACTCTACTAAAGCACTTTCTATGGTGAAAGCCATGAAGATGCTTGGTAATTCTACGAGGGGCTTGCGGCCTATGCAGAAGCGCCTCCTCTATCGGTCATGTGTTGTCCCCATTGCGACATACGGCTTTAAACTCTGGTTCTTCAAGGGCTCTCGCTGTAAGGCGGCCCTTAAGAGCCTGAACGTCATGCAGAGACGGGCGGCCCTGTGGATTACAGGTGCTTTCCGGACTGCTCCTACTGGGGCCGCAGAGTCATTCGCGGGTCTCATACCCATCCAGCTTCACATACAGAAGCTTGCTGTCAGGTCAGACTACAGGATTAAGACCCTGTCACCTAACCATCCCCTCAGGGCCCTCATGAGCCCTGAGTACTCTGGGTCTGCTAAGTTGCACACTTGCTCTATCGGTCTTATGTCTCCTGCGGTTCGCAAGAAGACTAAGGGCTCCTTAATCCAGGCTGATGCCAGCCTGGTAAACCTCGTCGAGGAGTTTGAGCCTATGGCTTCAATCAATCGGCCCGGATACCGCCTGATGGACTGCCACCCTGACCAGGTGTCATTCATGGAGGTGAAACTCAATGCGGAGGGTAATACTGACCCCGAGCATATGTATGCTCTCGATGCGCGCCTCAGGGAGTGCAGGGAGGATTTCAGGATTGTTTATATGGCGACGGACGCAAGTCTGCCACTCCATGGCAAGTTCCAGGCAGTTTCATCTGCCCATGTCTATCGCCAACGGGAGTGTCTCTGGGAGATCACTCACGTGGCAGGCCGAGTCACAGCGCCTGACGCTGAGCTCATGGCCATTGCACTTGGTGTTCATTTTGCTATTAAGCAGGATGATGTCAGGCTCATACGTGTATTCACTGACTCTATTACGTCGGTGAAGCTCGCAGTTGATCCGTCTACACATTCCGGGCAGATGCTGTCCCAAGGGGTGTGTGTGGCACTTAAACAGTGGCTCTCTGGGGATCCCTGGAGAGGCATTGAATTCCTCGCTGTCCCTTCCTCCGAGAAGTGGGAGTTCCACCATGCTGTTCACCGGCATGTTACCTCGTTCCCTCAGGTCGCTTATGGCCTGAGGCCGTTCACTTCTATTGCCCACCTGCGCAAGGAGGCGGTCGATGATGTTCTGGAGTCATGGCGCCAGCTGTACTCTACCTCTTCTTACAAGGGGCATAGTAATATGGATCTCGCCTCTGGGGCAGACCCGTCTGTTTCGGGGAAGCCGACCTACCTTTCTGGTGGGCCCTGGCTCCCCCACGTTAGCGGCTCTAACTCGCTCTGTGCGAGAGCTGTGCATGCCGTTACTGGTCATGCTCCGATTGGGTCGTACCGAGTACGATTCTTTCCTACTGAAAGCATTGGCTGTTCGTGTGGCGCCGCTCTTGAGGGGCGCTATCACATTTTCGTCAGGTGTCCCAACCACAAGAGGGAACTTGACAGACCTCCTCAGACCATTCGTGAGCTGATTGACTTCCTGAACGTGAACCCTGGTGCGTTTGCATTCAGACCAGATGATGCTGGGATCGGCTGAGCTGGCGCGCGTAAGGGGTCCCTGCGGTGTCGCTGGTCTTCTGACCTACTAGGAGGAGAAGTTGTAAGGCAACAGGGGTTGGGTCCCTGGGGGGTGCTTCTGGCCCTGGCTAGTGGTGCTCCTTTCCTGGGCCTGGTTGGGGGCTTCGTGGGGGCGGAGGCATAAAATAACGGGGGTGGGGTCCCCGGGTGGCAGTGCGGGTTCGTCCTGCTAAGCTGCTTTCTTGGGCACCGTCTAGGCGGCGCTTCAAGTTGCTACCCTGCCTACTGTGTTGTTCTGGGTCAGGTCTGGGCTGATACCCTTTCACTTGGGAAGTTGGGGGTAAGGTGGCTCCAGGCGGGGGCTCCTTGTGCTGGCTCTCCTGATTACACCTGTCCCCTCTCGGGCGCTCGGCTGCCTCTGCCGCTGGGCTCGCTGCTTGTGGGATGATCAGGGCACCGCCGCAGAGCGGCGGTGCGTCACTGGGTGTACACCACAAGACCTGGGTAACTGGGTCTTCCTCAGTGTGATGGGCATTTCGGGGAACCAGGGGATTTGGCAAGTAAGGGGTGGTCTGGTCTGGTCTGGGTTAGTGCTTGGGTTGGGTTGGGCTGCTTCTGAACAGTAGATTACTCTTAACTCATCGGACCTTGTAGTTGGGGCTTTGTACTTAGCTACACGCGGACTGCGATCAGGCACCGCGTTATAAATTGGCACAAGCCATGATTTAAAAAAAAAAAAAAAAAAAAAGGTCCAGAGACACTTCCAGCAAACTCCACATCCTCAAAGGCACACTCTGCAGCATCAGAGTTGTCCTCAGGCTATACCTCCAAAGCAGGGAGAGGTTTGACCTTCCACCACTCACTAGGAGGTTTCCTAGCTTGGCTACTGCATCTGGAATGGTTAGGAGGGACTGGAGTGTGAAGAGGAGCTGGTGGAGTTGAAGGTGGATCAGGAGAAGGAGTATGGAAGAGAGTGTCATTCTTTTTTTTTTTTTTTTTTTTTTTTTTTTTTTTTTTAAATCAAGGCTTGCACCAATTTATAATGCGGTGCCCGATCGCAGTCCGCGTGTAGTAGAGTACAATCCCCTAGCTACAAAGTCCGATGAGTTTTTTTTTTTATTTTATTTTATTTTTTTAAATCATGGCTTGCGCCAATTTATAACGTGGTGCCCGATCGCAGTCCACGTGTAGCTAAGTACAAAGCCTCAACTACAAAGTCCGATGAGTTGAGAGTAATCTACTGTTCAGAAGCAGCCCAACCCAACCCAAGTGCTAACCCAGACCAGACCAGACCACCCCCTACTTGCCAAATCCCCCGGTTGCCTGAAATGCCCATCACACTGAAGAAGACCCAGTTGCCCAGGTCTTGTGGTGTACACCCAGTGACGCACCGCCGCTCTGCGGCGGTGCCCTGATCATCCCACAAGCGGCGAGCCCAGCGGCAGCGGCAGCCGAGCGCCTGAGAGGGGACAGGTGTAGTCAGGAGAGCCAGTGCAAGGAGCCCCCGCTTGGAGCCGCCTTACCCCCAACTTCCCAAGTGAAAGGGTATCAGCCCAGTCCCGACCCAGAGCAACACAGTAGGCAGGGTAGCAACTCGAAGCGCTGCATAGCGGCGCCCAAGAAAGTAGCTGAGCAGGACAAACTCGCACCGCCGCCCGGGGACCCAACCCCTGTTATTTTACGCCTTCGCCCCCCGCGAGACCCCCAACCGAGCCCAGGAAAGGAGCACCACCAGCCGAAGCCGGAAGCACCCCCCAGGGACCCCACCCCTGTTGCCTTGAGACTTCTCCACCTAGTAGGCCAGAAGACCAGCGTCACCGCAGGGACCCCCCACATGCGCCAGCTCAACCGATCCCAGCATTATCTGGTCTGAATGCAAACGCCCCGGGGTTCGCATTCAGGAAGTCAATCAGCTCACGAATGGTCTGAGGAGGTCTGTCAAGTTCCCTTTTGTGGTTGGGACACCTGACGAAAATGTGATAGCGCCCCTCGAGAGCGGCGCCATACGAACAGCCAATGCTTTTGTTAGGAAAGAATCGTACGCGGTACGACCCAATCGGAGCATGACCCGTGACGGCACGCACGGCCCTTGCACAAAGCGAGTTAGAGCCGCTAACATGAGGGAGCCAGGGCCCACCAGAAAGGTAGGTCGGCTTCCCCGGAATAGATGGATCCGCCCCTGAGGCAAGGTCCATGTTACTACGCCCCTTGTACGAAGAGGTAGAGTACAGCTGATGCCATGACTCCAGAACATCGTTGACCACCTCTTTGTGGAGGTGGGCAATAGAAGTGAACGGCCTCAGACCATAAGTGACCTGAGGGAACGAGGTGACATGCTGGTGAATAGCATGGTGGAACTCCCACTTCTCGGAAGAAGGGACAGCGAGGAACTCAACGCCTCTCCGGGGATCCCCAGAGAGCCATTGCTTAAGCGCCACACACACCCCTTGGGACAGCATCTGCCCGGAATGTGTAGTCGGATCAACTGCGAGCTTCGCTGACGCAATAGAATCAGTGAATACACATATGAGCCTGACGTCATCCTGCTTAAGAGCAAAATGAACGCCAAGTGCAATGGCCACGAGCTCAGCATCAGGCGCTGTGACTCGGCCTGCCACGCGAGTGATCTCCCGGAGACACTCCCGTTGGCGATAGACATAGGCAGATGAAACTGCCTGGAACTTGCCATGGAGCGGCAGACTTGCGTCCGTCGCCATATGGACAATCCCGACATCCTCTCTGCACTCCCTAAGGCGCGCGTTGAGAGCATACATATACTCGGGGTCAGTATAACCCTCTGCATTGAGTTTCACCTCCATGAATGACACCTGGTCCGGGTGGCAGTCCATCAGGCGATATCCGGGCTGATTAATTGAAGCCATAGGCTCGAACTCCTCGACGAGGTTTACCAGGCTGGCATCAGCCTGGATTAAGGAGCCCTTAGTCTTCTTGCGAACCGCAGGAGACATAAGACCGATAGAACGAGTGTGCAGCGCGCCAATGGAGATGGTGGACCCTTTCGACAATGACGAGGACAAGGTAGCGGCCCGGCCTTATGTCTCCTGCGATCCGCAAGAAGACTAAGGGATCCTTGACGGCCTTATGTCTCCTGCGATCCGCAAGAAGACTAAGGGATCCTTGACCCAGGCTGACGCCAGCCTGGTGAACCTCGTCGAGGAATTTGAGCCTATGGCTTCCATTAATCGACCTGGATACCGCCTGATGGACTGCCACCCTGAGCAGGTGTCGTTCATGGAGGTGAAGCTCAATGCGGAGGGTAACACCGACCCCGAGCATATGTACGCTCTCAATGCGCGCCTTAGGGAGTGCAGGGAGGACCTCGGGATTGTCCATATGGCGACGGACGCAAGTCTGCCGCTCCATGGCAAGTTCCAGGCAGTTTCGTCTGCCCATGTCTACCGCCAGCGGGAGTGCCTCCGGGAGATCACTCGCGTGGCAGGCCGAGTTACAGCGCCTGACGCTGAGCTCATGGCCATTGCACTTGGCATTCATTTTGCTCTTAAGCAGGATGATGTCAGGCTTATACGGGTATTCACTGACTCTATTGCGTCAGCGAAGCTTGTAGTTGATCCGTCTACACACTCCGGGCAGATGCTGTCCCAGGGGGTGTGTGTGGCGCTCAAGCGATGGCTCTCTGGGGATCCCCGGAGAGGCATTGAATTCCTCGCTGTCCCTTCTTCCGAGGAGTGGGAGTTCCATCATGCTGTTCACCGGCATGTCACCTCGTTCCCTCAGGTCGCTTATGGTCTGAGGCCGTTCACCTCTATCGCCCGCCTGCGCAAAGAGGCGGTCGATGATGTTCTGGAGTCATGGCGTCAGCTGTACTCTACCTCTTCGTACAAGGGGCGTAGTAACATGGACCTTGCCTCAGGGGCGGATCCATCTGTTCCGGGGAAGCCGACCTACCTTTCTGGTGGGCCCTGGCTCCCTCATGTTAGCGGCTCTAACTCGCTATGCGCGAGGGCCGTGCGTGCCGTTACAGGTCATGCTCCGATTGGATCGTACCGCGTACGATTCTTTCCCAATGAAAGCGTTGGCTGCTCGTGTGGCGCCGCTCTCCAGGGGCGCTATCACATCTTCGTCAGGTGTCCCAAACACAAAAGGGAGCTTGACAGACCTCCTCAGACCATTCGTGAGCTGATAGACTTCCTGAACGCAAACCCCGGGGCCTTTGCGTTCAGACCAGATGATGCTGGGATCGGCTGAACTGGCGCGCGTGGGGGGCTCCTGCGGGGTTGCTGGTCTTCTGGCCTACTGGGTGGAGAAGTTGTAAGGCAACAGGGGTGGGGTCCCTGGGGGGTGCTTCTGGCCTCGGCTAGTGGTGCTCCTTTCCTGGGCCTGGTTAGGGGCTTCGCGGGGGGCGAAGGCGTTAAATAACGGGGGTGGGGTCCCCGGGTGGCGGTGCGGGTTCGTCCTGTTCAGCTGCTTTCTTGGGCACCGCCTGGGCGGCGCTTCGAGTTGCTACCCTGCTTACTGTGTTGTTCTGGGTCAGGACTGGGCTGATACCCTTTCACTTGGGAAGTCGGGGGTAAGGCGGCTCCAAGCAGGGGCTCCTTGCGCTGGCTCTCCTGACTACACCTGTCCCCCTGAGGGCACTCGGCCGCCGTTGCTGCTGGGTCCGCCTCCTGAGGGATGGTCAGGGCACCGCCGCCTTGCGGCGATGCGTCACTGGGTGTACACCACAAGACCTGGGCAACTGGGTCTTCTTCAGTGTGATGGGCATTTCGGGCGACCGGGGGATTTGGCAAGTAGGGGGTGGTCTGGTCTGGTCTGCCTTGGATTGGGTTGGGCTGCTTCTGAACAGTAGATTACTCTTAACTCATCGGACTTTGTAGTTGGGGCTTTGTACTTAGCTACACGCGGACTGCGATCGGGCACCGCGTTATAAATTGGCGCAAGCCATGATTTAAAAAAAAAAAAAAAAAAAAAAAAAAAAAAAAAGACAAGGTAGCGGCCCCAGGGGCTGCTACCTCTGCGATCACCACTGATCCCCCTGGGAGCTCCGCTGGCAGAGATATGTCAGTGAAGTCATTCGGCGATCTGGAGTATGCTCCATCCGTAGCGGTGTTGGCAGGTGACGAAGAACACCTCGCTGTGGATGTCCAGGGCGCAGCCGAATCCCTGCACAACCTTTCCTCCTGGTTTAGGTCCATGCATGCTATGCCGCTTAGCGCGGAATCTACCACAGTGGTACTGGGTGCCGCCTTGGCGTTTGTCCAGTCCCTGTCTAACAATGGCTGGTTGGATCGCTCTCCAACTGGTCAGTCTAATCCGAGTTGGCTCGGAGGTCACGCTGTGGCCAACATTGCCTCTCGCTACGCTCGACCCCTGCCAGACAGGAGAGCTACTCCCCCGCCTCGGCCATCTGGCTCGGGCGATGTTGACACTGATATGGAAGGCTCTGCGCCTAGATCCAGTAGATCGAAGCCGGCCAGAGCTCCCGCACCACCACCTCCATTTCAGCCTGTCCGTCCCGCTCATCGTAAGCGGGACCTTGTCGAGTCGATCCGAAAGAATGCAGAGGCAAAGTGCCTTGCCCTGCAGCAGCAACGGAAGAGTGCGCCGGTCCAACCTGGTCCGGTGTGCCCTCTTAACATCACCAAGAAGAAGAAGGCAGTGCCGTCCTCATACACGCAGACACTATCTTCTTCTGGTAAGGGCAAGTCTGCCCAAATCCCTGTGGTCACAGCCGTGCGTGTTGCACAGTCGTTCCCAGAGCTTGAACCCAAACGAGTTGTAGCTATGGCTCGTGAGGCTGAACCCTCAGCGCAAGGCAAGTCCAAGCGCCCTGACAATGTCATGGCTGGTCCCAACCGTTGGCAACTCCTCATGACCGCGGTTGCTGTGCCGGAAGGTGCCCCCCGCCCTCAGACTAACCACTTTGTTGAAGTTATCAATAGAGGCCTGGTCCAAGCTCGTGTCCGCTGCAGGATCGAGTCCATTCGCTCAAGCACGGCCAATTCTTGGTCGCTGCTCACTAACTTTGCCCCCACTCCGAAGGATGTTGCCATCATAGATGAGTGGGCTCATAAGGCGGTTGCTGAGGGTGTCAAGCTCCAGCTCCGTGTCCCCGACTCCACATCCTACATCAGGATCGTGGATATCCCTTTTATCGACGAACTTGGCTGCAAGGCCATGACTGTCGAACATCTCCTGGGCCATCTGTTGAAGTCTCCGCATCACGAGGACTTCGCCATGCTGTCTCACACCCTGTGCATCTCGCACAACTCCGCCAGCTCTGACACTTGCACAGCTTGGCTCGACTTAGCTGACTCGAAAACTGGCACCCAGATGAAGCACCTTGTGGGGCGCACCGTCCAGATTGGAACGCACTCCTGCCGCGTGCAGCAGGCTTCCGCCCGTACCGGGGTCCCCTGGTGTCAGTGCTGCTGGTACTGGGGCCACCCCACTGCTATCTGTCGATCCCGGTCGAACAGGTGCCCTATCTGCACTGGGCCTCACACATCTGAGAACCACCGCGCTGTTGCTGGCTGTTGTCATCCGAAGGATCTCAACAAGGCTACCCCTGAGGGACAACTGTGTCCCCACAAATTCAAGTGTCTCAACTGCGGTGGTGAACACTGCGCTGACTCCCATTTGTGCCAGCTTTGGTGCCACCGGTATGAGGCCGAGTGGATCAAAGAGCACTATAGAAAGGTGAGTGAACGCTGTCTCTCAAGGATTTTTTTTTTTTTTTTTTTTTAAATCATGGCTTGTGCCAATTTATAACGTGGTGCCCGATCGCAGTCTGCGTGTAGCTAAGTACAAAGCCCCAACTACAAAGTCCGATGAGTTAAGAGTAATCTACTGTTCAGAAGCAGCCCAACCCAATCCAAGGCAGACCAGACCAGACCACCCCCTACTTGCCAAATCCCCCGGTCGCCCGAAATGCCCATCACACTGAAGAAGACCCAGTTGCCCAGGTCTTGTGGTGTACACCCAGTGACGCATCGCCGCAAGGCGGCGGTGCCCTGACCATCCCTCAGGAGGCGGACCCAGCAGCAACGGCGGCCGAGTGCCCTCAGGGGGACAGGTGTAGTCAGGAGAGCCAGCGCAAGGAGCCCCCGCTTGGAGCCGCCTTACCCCCGACTTCCCAAGTGAAAGGGTATCAGCCCAGTCCTGACCCAGAACAACACAGTAAGCAGGGTAGCAACTCGAAGCGCCGCCCAGGCGGTGCCCAAGAAAGCAGCTGAACAGGACGAACCCGCACCGCCACCCGGGGACCCCACCCCCGTTATTTAACGCCTTCGCCCCCCGCGAAGCCCCTAACCAGGCCCAGGAAAGGAGCACCACTAGCCGAGGCCAGAAGCACCCCCCAGGGACCCCACCCCTGTTGCCTTACAACTTCTCCACCCAGTAGGCCAGAAGACCAGCGACCCCGCAGGAGCCCCCCACGCGCGCCAGCTCAGCCGATCCCAGCATCATCTGGTCTGAACGCAAAGGCACCCGGGTTTGCGTTCAGGAAGTCTATCAGCTCACGAATGGTCTGAGGAGGTCTGTCAAGCTCCCTTTTGTGTTTGGGACACCTGACGAAGATGTGATAGCGCCCCTGGAGAGCGGCGCCACACGAGCAGCCAACGCTTTCATTGGGAAAGAATCGTACGCGGTACGATCCAATCGGAGCATGACCTGTAACGGCACGCACGGCCCTCGCGCATCGCGAGTTAGAGCCGCTGACATGAGGGAGCCAGGGCCCACCAGAAAGGTAGGTCGGCTTCCCCGGAACAGATGGATCCGCCCCTGAGGCAAGGTCCATGTTACTACGCCCCTTGTACGAAGAGGTAGAGTACAGCTGACGCCATGACTCCAGAACATCATCGACCGCCTCTTTGCGCAGGCGGGCGATAGAGGTGAACGGCCTCAGACCATAAGCGACCTGAGGGAACGAGGTGACATGCCGGTGAACAGCATGATGGAACTCCCACTCCTCGGAAGAAGGGACAGCGAGGAATTCAATGCCTCTCCGGGGATCCCCAGAGAGCCATCGCTTGAGCGCCACACACACCCCCTGGGACAGCATCTGCCCGGAGTGTGTAGACGGATCAACTACAAGCTTCGCTGACGCAATAGAGTCAGTGAATACCCGTATAAGCCTGACGTCATCCTGCTTAAGAGCAAAATGAATGCCAAGTGCAATGGCCATGAGCTCAGCGTCAGGCGCTGTAACTCGGCCTGCCACGCGAGTGATCTCCCGGAGGCACTCCCACTGGCGGTAGACATGGGCAGACGAAACTGCCTGGAACTTGCCATGGAGCGGCAGACTTGCATCCGTCGCCATATGGACAATCCCGAGGTCCTCCCTGCACTCCCTAAGGCGCGCATTGAGAGCGTACATATGCTCGGGGTCGGTGTTACCCTCCGCATTGAGCTTCACCTCCATGAACGACACCTGCTCAGGGTGGCAGTCCATCAGGCGGTATCCAGGTCGATTAATGGAAGCCATAGGCTCAAATTCCTCGACGAGGTTCACCAGGCTGGCGTCAGCCTGGATCAAGGATCCCTTAGTCTTCTTGCGGATCGCAGGAGACATAAGGCCGATAGAGCGAGTATGCAATCTAGCAGACCCAGAGTATTCAGGGCTCATAAGGGCCCTGAGAGGATGGTTGGGTGACAGGGTTTTAATCCTGTAGTCCGACCTGACAGCAAGCTTCTGTATGTGAAGCTGGATAGGTATGAGACCCGCAAACGATTCCGCGGCTCCAGTAGGAGCAGTCCGGAAAGCACCTGTAATCCACAGGGCCGCCCGTCTCTGCATGACGTTCAGACTCTTAAGGGCCGCTTTACAGCCTGTCTCTCAAGGATGGTGTCACAATCCGCTGATAACACTTCAGCATCCGCGCAATGAACCCCGAGCCTGACGAGTTGAGGCGTTTTGTGAAGGGTAGATTACGTATACTGTCATTTAACGTAGCAAAGAATTACACGTTATTGGACACATTGCTAGAGTCTGAGAAAGACAACTTCAACATCATTTTCATCCAGGAGCTGCCCTGGCGAACGATTAGATCCGCCCCCTCGACGCTCGACGCCGAGGGTAAGCCTGTCATCAGAGCACCTAAGCACCCTGAGTGGTTATATATGGTGAGGCCGGCCTCCACTGCGGAGGAGCGAGATCGACCACGTGTCATGGCTTTTGTCCACACACGGATCAAGAGACTGAGGCCCTCGCTTAGGCGGGACCTCGTTGATCACTGGGATGCAATGGTTCTCACCATCTTCAATCACGGCCGCAAACGCCATTTCATGAATGTCTATTTGGATGATGAGCACACTGCAATCAAGCTTCTCTATGAGAAGCGCGATTCTCTACCCCAGATGCATTACATGGGGGGCGATTTCAATTGCCATTTGTGTGAGTGGGACGATGGCGTCCCGCATCACCACCGACCCGCCCAGCAGCTCCTGGAAGCTGCTGACGACCTCGGCCTTGGGATCTGGTTGCCAGATTCCAGGGCTCCTACTCATGTACCTCGAGATCTGACCAAGCGCCAATCAGTGATTGATCTGATCTTTATCTCTGATCTCAGGTGGCGCATTGCACGTCCCCAGATCAGATCAGATCTAACAGGCCCATCGGACCACCATCCACTGTCTGTCACGATTCCTATCTGCCCTGAAGACATCACAAATGTCAGAAGGGCTTTTCCCAAGAACTCGGCAGCGACTGCAGAATTGCAGTTCCTGGATGAGGTCAGAGAGGGGTGTATGGTCTTCGGGATCATCCCCTTACTTCAGCGCGGGATGTTAATGTCCTGGCATCAGCTATTGGGTCAGTGTTCTCTACAGCGTGGCATCGCCACACTGTGGAGGTGCACATATCCGCAAAGTCTCAACCCTGGTGGGATGAGGATTGCAGGGTCTGTTAGATGTGGTCTCATCAGTCCTATAGATAGATTGGGACTTATCACTGATGGAGTTTTAGTCAGGTGATGAGTCACATGACACAGGTGGACTTGTAGCTTCCTGTGGATGCTTTGAGAGCCTTTAGTCTCTTACAGTTGTCCACAGGTGAGCAAAGTATTGTAACTTCATTATCCAGTCTCTTACAGTTGTCCACAGTAATTGTGGATTTCCTCCTTTAATATTAATCCAATAGACTTGGTTCCACCTCTGTTAGGACCGTCTCAACGTCCCCCACGCGCACCTCTTTACAGGTTATGGGCCCCGCGCTTTAACAGCTTCAAAACAACACTTTAATTCACTTTCCTCCTTTCTCTCTATCTCCTTCTACATCTCTCTCCCCACCCCAACTCTATTTCCGCTCTCCTGACCGCAAAAATGGCTCAATCCGGACCAAACTTTGCGAAGCTATGTGGGACAAACTACTCTACTTGGGCTGGCGAGATGGAGGCGTGGTTGAGGGCTAGTGGTCTGTGGAGGATTGTTTCTGGAAAAGTCTCCCCCCCTGCCATGTCTAAAACCCCCACTGAGGCTGAGCTGGCTGCTCAGGATGCCTGGGAGGCTAAGGCAGACAGAGCTGCGGGTTGGCTCTTCCTTATGGTGGAGGCTGACCAGAGGATTCACTTCAATGGCATCCAGGATGACCCAGTCAAGATGTGGACCTCCCTACAGTCTGTGCACCTCCAAAAGCGTCCAGGAATGCGATTCAATGCCTATGATGACCTCTTTACCATCCGGAAACTCGAGGAGGAGTCCCTACAGTCCCTTATCAACAGAGTTGAAGATGCAGTGAAGACTATCAAGGACCTCAGGCCTGTGGACTTCACCCTCACCCAGCTTGATGAAGAACTAGCCTCCATGTCCCTCATTAGAGCCCTCCCATCTGAAGAATTTGCCTCCTTCACCTCCTCCCTCCTCCTCATGGACAAACTTGACAAGGCTGCTGTGCACCAGGCTTTTGTCACAGAGGATATTCAACGCCGCAGACGTGCCCAGGACACTGTCAGCTCCTCCACAGCCTTTTCCGCACACTCCCAGCCCCCTCCTTCATCCGGAAAATGCGATTTTTGTCACAAGTCCGGACACACTATCCAGAAGTGCTGGGCATTCGAGGCAGCTCAAAAGCAAGCCCAGGAGAAGACTGCTGAGCAAATTGCCAATAACTCATCAAGGCGTCGTCGGAATCACGCAAAACGCGCACAGGACACTCCTCAGGACCCCCCCTCGTCGCCTACAGCGGGCGGAGCGCAACAGGCCCGGGAATTCGCCGGAAATGCAAGTTCTTCGTCACCCTCTCCCTCTTCACCTCTACAGCTTGATGCTGACTTCCATTGGCTTGCAGACACAGGGGCCACTTCTCATATGACCCCACATCGCCACTGGTTCAAGTCCTACTCCCCCAGTTGCATTCCCATCCGCTTAGCTGACAATTCCATTGTCTACTCAGCTGGAGTAGGTTCTGTGGTGTTTCAGCCTGTGTTGGAAGGGAAAAGGGTTAGAGAGGTCGAGTTTTCGAGAGTCCTACATGTCCCAGACCTCCGGAGCAATCTACTATCATGTTTATACCTTACTCGTCACTCTGGAGTTAATATCAGCATTGGTGCAACCTCTATGGTGTTTTATAAGGGCAAAAAGGCGCTTTTCAAGGCTAGAATCACTCCGGGCCACTCAGCACTGTTAGATGGCACTACAATTGCTTCAGAGACCGCATTTCACCTCTCCACACTCCCTGTAGACCTCTCCTTGTGGCATAGACGCTTTGTGCACCACAATTATGCAGATGTGAAGAGAATGATCAGTCAGGAGCTTGTTACAGGCCTTAAACTGGAGTCTGAGGCGTCCCCTGACCCCATCTGTGAGCCCTGTCTTGCAGGAAAGATGCATTCCCATGCATTCCCCTCCTCCACCAGCCATAATCGCTCCCCACTGGCTCTAGTGCACTCAGATTTGCATGGACCACTTCCAGCAGCTACCCACCAAGGCTACAAGTACTGGATCACCTTTATAGATGATTCTACGCGATTCCGGGCGGTGTATCTGCTTAAATCCAAGTCAGAAGCCTTTGAAGCATTCAAAACCTACAAATATTGGGCTGAGAACCAACTGGGAGTCAAAATCTGCGCTCTACAGGATGATAAAGGTGGTGAATACATGTCTAATGCCTTCCTGGAGTTCACAAGGCTGTGTGGCATCGAGAGGAGGCATTCTGTGCGAAATAGGCCCCAGCAGAATGGTCTTGCTGAGAGGGCTAATAGGACTATGGGTGAGAGAATCACTGCCATGCTCTCGGAGTCCAGTTTGCCAGTGAGTTTTTGGGGTGAATGCATAGCTGCCATGGTCCATGTGTGGAATAGGCTCCCTACCTCTGCTCTACCAAAAACCACACCTTTTGAGGCCTTCTACAAGCAAAAACCCGATGTTTCACACCTCAGAGTGTGGGGGTGTACTGCCTATGTGCATATACAGCGAGATAAGCGGAATTCTTTGCAGCCTCACTTCGAAAAATGCGTTTTTATTGGATATCCCACTGGCTACAAAGGTTGGAAGTTCTATAACCCTACTACTAGGCAAACCAGGATCTCAGAGCGTGCAGATTTTGATGAGAGATACTTCCCTGGACTATCTAGAGCGAAAATGAACACCATACCATCATTTGCTGGCCCTCCATCCTCCCCTGAAGTCTCACCACCTTCTACCTCGTCTATCTCGTCTCCTGGACCTTCCCAGATGCTCCCACTTCTTGAAGATAAGGGGGGTGATGTAGACTACCTGCCTGAGTCACCCCAGCCCGCTCCGGATGCTCCTGAGGCTCCCAGAGCACCATCAGTCCATCTACTTCCTCTTCAAGAAGGTTCCTGCAAAGATAGCATCATCTCATCACCATCTCAGCTTCAGCCCCCACAAGTCCACAGTCCTGAACCCTCAGAGCCTCCTGTGATGCCTCCTACAGCTCCTGTACAGCTCCCCAGCACTCCTCCCAGTGTTCCCCCAGTAATTGAGCCTCCACACCTTCCTAGGCGCTCAAATCGCTCCAGGAAACCGCCAGGAGAGTGGTGGAGGATCAAGCTGTCTCCTGAGCCCGAGGAGGACGATTTTGACGATCAGGAAGCTGTCTATTGGGCTGACAGTGGATATCAAGAGGTGGAGTTTGCTGGGACTGTTTCTGGGCCTGATCCTCGCACCTATAAGGTTGCTATGAGGTCCCCTGATGCCCAGGACTGGTCTAGAGCTTGTGACGACGAAATCTTCGCCCTGGAGTCCAACAACACCTGGGAACTAGTTGAGCTACCTCCTGGAAAGAAGCTGGTCAACTCTGGATGGGTTTTCAAGGTCAAGCACAATCCTGATGGCTCTGTAGAGCGCCACAAAGCCCGCTTAGTTGCTAAGGGCTATTCTCAGCGCCCTGGCTATGATTACACCGAGGTTTTTGCCCCTACATTTCGTCCTGCATCCCTCAGACTTATTATAGCCTTGGCTGCAAGAGAGGGCTTCAAAATGCGCTCCATTGACATCTCCTCTGCCTTCACCTATGGGGACCTCGATGAGGAGATCTACATGGCCCAGCCTGAGGGATATCACCAAGGTGGCCCAAACCATGTCTGTAAGCTCACCAAATCACTCTATGGCCTTAAACAGGCAGCTAGGCAGTGGAATAAGAAGCTACACAGTGTCATGACCTCCATGGGCTACTCGAGACTCAGATCTGACAACTCCCTCTACATCTATTCCAAGGGATCAGTCAAGGTGATTGTCCCAGTCTTCATTGATGATATCACTCTGGTGTCGAGGGATGACTCTGCCATGGACTCAGCTGTCCAGGAACTGTCTAAACACTTCAAACTGCGAGATCTCGGTGCTACAAGCTGGTTACTGGCTGTACAGGTGAAGCAGGACGCTCTAAATCGCTCCATTTCACTCTCCCAGGCTCAGTATGTCAGAGAACTGCTAGAGCGCTTCAAAATGGACGATTGTAACGCTGTGAAGACCCCTCTACCACCAGGACTTGAGCTCTCTGATGACCAGCCTACCCCTGAGGAGCAAGAAACCATGAAGTCCATTCCCTATCTCTCTGCTGTGGGTTCCCTGCAGTATCTTGCCACCATGACTTGTCCAGATATTGCTTACTCTGTGTCCTACCTTGGGAGGTTCAATCACAACCCATCTCCGAGGCACTGGGCTGCTGTAAAGCACTTATTTCGCTATCTGAAGGGAACTGTTGAGTACAAGCTTGTCTACAAGGGTAATGACAACCCAGAGCTATTCCAGACCTTCTCTGATGCTTCCCATGGCTCCTGCAAGGCCACAGGACGTGCTACAGGCGGTTATGTGACTCTAGTGAGTGGTGGGGCTGTAGGATGGTGCTCAAAGCGCCAGCCTTTTGTGACTCTGTCCTCTACTGAGGCTGAGTATGTTGCTGCAGTTGAGGGTGGCAAGGAGATCATGTGGATGAGGAACATCCTGACAGAGTTTGGCTATCCCCCTTCCCTTTCCTCGACACTCTACATTGACAACAAGTCAGGAATTTGTGTAGCGAAGAACCCAGAGCACCATGGACGGATGAAGCACCTGGACTTGAGGTTCTTCTGGCTTCGAGATGCTGTTGCTGATGAAGTGATCAATCCAGTGTATGTGTCCACTGACCAACAACTTGCTGATATCCTCACAAAGGCTGTATACCCCAAGACTGTGAACTTTGCTGTTCCCTTGCTTGGACTCACTCTGTGATAACTTCCCTCTCCATGGACTGCTTAGATCAGGGGGGTGTGTTAGATGTGGTCTCATCAGTCCTATAGATAGATTGGGACTTATCACTGACAGAGTTTTAGTCAGGTGATGAGTCACATGACACAGGTGGACTTGTAGCTTCCTGTGGACACTTTGAGAGCCTTTAGTCTCTTACAGTTGTCCACAGGTGAGCAAAGTATTGTAACTTCATTATCAAGTCTCTTACAGTTGTCCACAGTAATTGTGGATTTCCTCCTTTAATATTAATCCAATAGACTTCGTTCCACCACTGTTAGGACCGTCTCAACGTCCCCCACGCGCACCTCTTTACAGGTTATGGGCCCCGCGCTTTAACAGCTTCAAAACAACACTTTAATTCACTTTCCTCCTTTCTCTCTATCTCCTTCTACATCTCTCTCCCCACCCCAACTCTATTTCTGCACTCCTGACCGCAAAAATGGCTCAATCCGGACCAAACTTTGCGAAGCTATGTGGGACAAACTACTCTACTTGGGCTGGTGAGATGGAGGTGTAGTTGAGGGCTAGTGATCTGTGGAGGATTGTTTCTGGAAAAGTCTCCCCCCCTGCCATGTCTAAAACCCCCACTGAGGCTGAGCTGGCTGCTCAGGATGCCTGGGAGGCTAAGGCAGACAAAGCTGCAGATTGGCTCTTCCTTATGGTGGAAGCTGACTAGAGGATTCACTTCAATGGCATCCAGGATGACCCAGTCAAGATGTGGACCTCCCTACAGTCTGTGCACCTCCAAAAGCGTCCAGGAATGTGATTCAATGCCTATGATGACCTCTTTACCATCCGGAAACTCGAGGAGGAGTCCCTACAGTCCCTTATCAACAGAGTTGAAGATGCAGTGAAGACTATCAAGGACCTCAGGCCTGTGGACTTCACCCTCACCCAGCTTGATGAAGAACTAGCCTCCATGTCCCTCATTTTTTTTTTTTTTTTTTAAATCATGGCTTGCGCCAATTTATAACGCGGTGCCCGATCGCAGTCCACGTGTAGCTAAGTACAAAGCCCCAACTACAAAGTCCGATGAGTTGAGAGTAATCTACTGTTCAGAAGCAGCCCAACCTAACCCAAGCAATAACCCAGACCAGACTAGTCCACCCCCTACTTGCCAAATCCTCCGGTTCCCCGAAATGCCCATCACACTGAAGAAGACCCAGTTGCCCAGGTCTTGTGGTGTACACCCAGTGACGCATCGCCGCAGCGCGGCGGTGCCCTGATCATCCCACAAGCGGCAGGCCCAGCGGCAACGGCGGCCGAGCGTCCGAGAGGGGACAGGTGTAGTCAGGAGAGCCAGCACAAGGAGCCCCCGCTTGGAGCCGCCTTACCCCCAACTTCCCAAGTGAAAGGGTATCAGCCCAGTCCTGAACCAGAACAACACAGCAGGCAGGGTAGCAACTCGAAGCGCCGCCTAGACGGTGCCCAAGAAAGCAGCTTAGCAGGACGAACCCACACCGCCACCTGGGGACCCCACCCCCGTTATTTTACGCCTCCGCCCCCTGCGAAGCCCCGGACCAGGCCCAGGAAAGGAGCACCACTAGCCAAGGCCAGAAGCACCCCCCAGGGACCCAACCCCTGTTGCCTTGCGACTTCTCCACCTAGTAGGTCGGAAGACCAGTGACACCGCAGGGACCCCCCACGCGCGCCAGCTCAGCCGATCCCAGTATCATCTGGTCTGAACGCAAAAGCACCGGGGTTCGCGTTCAGGAAGTCAATCAGCTCACAAATGGTCTGAGGAGGTCTGTCAAGTTCCCTCTTGTGGTTGGGACACCTGATGAAAATGTGATAGCGCCCCTCAAGAGCGGCACCACACGAACAGCCAGTGCTTTCAGTAGGAAAGAATCGTACTCGGTACGACCCAATCGGAGCATGACCAGTAACGGCACGCACGGCCCTCGCACAGAGCGAGTTAGAGCCACTAACGTGAGGGAGCCAGGGCCCACCAGAAAGGTAGGTCGGCTTCCCCGGAATAGATGGGTCTGCCCCGGAGGCAAGGTCCATGTTGCTACGCCCCTTGTACGAAGAGGTAGAGTACAGCTGACGCCATGACTCCAGAACATCATCGACCGCCTCTTTACGCAGGCGGGCAATAGAAGTGAACGGCCTCAGACCATAAGCGACCTGAGGGAATGAGGTGACATGCCGGTGAACAGCATGATGGAACTCCCACTTCTCGGAAGAAGGGACAGCGAGAAATTCAATGCCTCTCCGGGAATCCCCAGAGAGCCATTCCTTAAGCGCCACACACACCCCTTGGGACAGCATCTGCCCGGAGTGCGTAGACGGATCAACCGCGAGCTTCGCTGATGCAATAGAGTCAGTGAATACACGTATGAGCCTGACATCATCCTGCTTAAGAGCAAAATGAATGCCAAGTGCAATAGCCATGAGCTCAGCATCAGGCGCTGTGACTCGGCCCGCTACGCGAGTGATCTCCCGGAGACACTCCCGTTGGCGATAGACATGGGCAGATGAAACTGCCTGGAACTTGCCATGGAGCGGCAGACTTGCGTCCGTCGCCATATGAACAATCCCGAGGTCCTCCCTGCACTCCCTAAGGCGCGCGTTGAGAGCATACATATGCTCGGGGTCAGTATTGCCCTCTGCATTGAGCTTCACCTCCATGAACGACACCTGGTCAGGGTGGCAGTCCATCAGGCGGTATCCGGGCCGATTGATTGAAGCCATAGGCTCAAACTCCTCGACGAGGTTTACCAGGCTGGCATCAGCCTGGATCAAAGAGCCCTTAGTCTTCTTGCGAACCGCAGGAGACATAAGACCGATAGAGCGAGTGTGCAACTTAGCAGACCTGGAATATTCAGGGCTCATAAGGGCCCTGAGCACCTTCCTTTTCCAGCAACCACCACCATCAACGGGGCGGTTACTGTAGTCTAGTCGAATCGCAAACACCACAACCCCAACTCTTGGCTAGGGCACGTCCCTAGTTGCTGATAAACTCGCTGGTATGAGCCGCAGGCCACCCAGCTCATCAAACGACCCGTGGGCTGACGACCCGGTCCCGCCGCAATCGTCCCCTGACCCGATCGCTCGTATTCTGGGTGTGGGCTCCCAGCAGCCACAACCCCGCTACCAAACCCGCGCCTCAACCCAGGCCTCCACTGGGGAGGGCACGCGCCAACGATACGCCGCTGTCCCGATCACGGCACGGCCGCCATCATCAACCTCCTCGAGTGGAACCGCCCGACCTCGGTCCCGTGCTCCCTCTCGTGCTACCTCCCCCTCTCCTGCGCCAATGGAGATGGCGGACTCTTTCGACGATGACGAGGACGAGGTGGTGGCCCCCGGGGCTGCTGCTTCTGCGATCGCCACCGATCCCCCTGGGAGCTCCGCTGGCAGAGACATGTCAGTAGAGTCATTCGGCGATTTGGAGTATGCTCCATCCGTGGCGGCGTTGGCAGGTGACAAAGAACACCTCGCCGTGGACGTCCAAGGCGCAGCCGAGTCCCTGCACAACCTGTCCTCCTGGTTCAGGTCTGTGCATGCTATGCCGCTTAGCGCGGAGTCTACCACAGTGGTACTGGGCGCCGCCCTGGCGTTTGTCCAGTCCCTGTCTAACAATGGCTGGTTGGACCGCTCTCCAACTGGTCAGTCTAATCCGAGTTGGCTTGGGGGTCACGCTGTGGCCAACATTGCCTCTCGCTACGCTCGTCCCCTGCCTGACAGGAGAGCTACTCCCCCGCCTCGGCCATCTGGCTCGGGCGATGTCGACGCTGATATGGGAGGCTCCACGCCTAGATCCGGCAGATCGAAGCCGGCTAGAGCTCCCGTACCACCACCTCCGTTTCAGCCCGTCCGTCCTGCTCGTCGCGAGTGGGACCTTGTCGAGTCGATCCGAAAGAACGCAGAGGCGAAGCGCCTTGCCCTGCAGCAACAACGGAGGAGTGCACCGGTCCAACCTGGCCCGGTGCGTCCTCTCAACATCACCAAGAAGAAGAAGGCAGCGTCGTCCTCGTACGCGCAGACGCTATCTTCCTCTGGTAAGGGCAAGTCTGCCCAGATCCCTGTGGTTACGGCTGTGCGCGTTGCGCAGTCTTTCCCAGAGCTTGAGCCCAAACGAGTCGTAGCCATGGCTCGTGAGGCTGAACCCTCGGCGCAAGGCAAGTCCAAGTGCCCCGACAATGTCACGGCTGGTCCCAACCGTCGGCAACTCCTCATGACTGCGGTCGCTGTGCCGGAAGGTGCCCCCCGCCCTCAAACTAACCACTTTGTTGAAGTCATCAACAGAGGCCTTGTGCAGGCTCGCGTCCGTTGTAGGATCGAGTCGGTTCGCTCGAGCACGGCCAATTCCTGGTCGTTGCTCACTAACTTCGCCCCCACCCCGAATGATGTCGCCATCATTGACGAGTGGGCTCATAAGGCAGTCGCTGAGGGCGTTAAGCTCCAGCTCCGCGTCCCCGATTCCACGTCCTACATCAGGATAGTGGATATCCCATTCATTGACGAGCTTGGCCGCAAGGCCATGACTGTTGAACGCCTCCTGGGCCATCTGTCGAAGTCTCCGCATCGCGAGGACTTCGCCATGCTGTCTCATACCCCGCGCATCTCGCGCAATTCCGCCAGCTCTGACACGTGCACAGCTTGGCTCGACCTAGCCGACTCCAAAACCGGCACTCGGATGAAGCGTCTTGTAGGGCGCACCGTCCAGATTGGAACGCACTCCTGCCGCGTGCAGCAGGCCTCCGCCCGTACCGGGGTCCCCTGGTGTCAGCGTTGCTGGTACTGGGGCCACCCCACTGCTATCTGTCGATCCCGGTCGAACAGGTGCCCTATCTGCGCTGGGCCTCACACCTCTGAGAACCACCGCGCCGTCGCCGGCTGTTGTCATCCAAAAGATCTCAACAAGGCTACCCCCGAGGGACAACCGTGTCCCCACAAATTCAAGTGTCTTAACTGCGGTGGTGAACACCGCGCCGACTCCCATTCGTGCCAGCTTTGGCGCCACCGGTATGAGGCCGAGTGGATCAAAGAGCACTACAGAAAGGTGAGTGAACGCCGTCTCTCAAGGATGGCGTCACGATCCGCTGATAACAATTCAGCATCCGCGCAATGAACCCCGAGCCTAACGAGTTGAGGCGTTTCGTGAAGGGTAGATTACGTATTTTGTCGTTTAACGTAGCGAAGAATTACACGTTACTGGACACATTGCTAGAGTCTGAAAAAGACAACTTCGACATCATCTTCGTCCAGGAACCACCCTGGCGAACGATCAGATCCGCCCCCTCGACGCTCGACGCCGAGGGTGAGCCCGTCATCGGAGCACCTAAGCACCCTGAGTGGTTATATATGGTGAGGCCGGCCTCCACTGCGGAGGAACGAGATCGACCGCGTGTCATGGCGTTTGTCCACACGCGGATCAAGAGGCTGAGGCCCTCGCTTAGGCGGGACCTCATTGATCACCGGGATGTGATGGTCCTTACCATCTTCAATCACGGCCGCGAACGCCATTTCATGAATGTTTATTCTGATGATGAGCACACTGCGATCAAACTTCTCTACGAGAAGCGGGATTCTTTACCCCAGATGCACTACATGGGGGGCGATTTTAATTGCCATTCGCGTGAGTGGGACGATGGCGTCCCGCATCACCACCGACCCGCCCAGCAGCTTCTGGAAGCTGCCGACGACCTCGGCCTTGGGATCTGGTTGCCAGATTCCAGGGCTTCTACTCATGTACCTCGAGATCCGACCAAGCGCCAATCGGTGATTGATCTGATCTTTATCTCTGATCTCAGGTGGCGCATCGCGCGCCCCCAGATCAGATCGGATCTGACAGGCCCATCGGACCACCATCCGCTGTCTGTCACGATCCCTATCCGCCCCGAAGACATCACTAATGTCAGAAGGGCATTTCCCAAGAACTCGGCAGCGACTGCAGAATTGCAGTTCCTGGATGAGATCAGAGAAGGGGTGTATGGTCTTCGGGATCATCCCCTTACCTCAGCGCGGGATGTTAATGTCCTGGCATCGGCTATTGGGTCGGTGTTCTCTGCAGTGTGGCATCGCCACACTGTGGAGGTGCACATATCCGCGAAGTCTCAACCCTGGTGGGATGAGGATTGCAGGCTCGCCCTTCAGGCCCACAGGGATTCTTCGGACCCTGCGGACTGGAAGGCGTTTCGACGCATTGTGGCGTCTAAGAAGCGCAAGTTCTTTGATGAGAAGATCGAGGAGATTGCTGAAACCAACAAGCGCCCTTGGGACCTCATGGAATGGGTCAAGGCGCGCAAGTTGCCCGCGTGCGAGGCTATCTCCTACCAGGGGGAGCCTTGTCACACTATGGACTCCCTTTGGGAGGCCCTTCACGGTACCTACAACTCTGCTTCCGGGCGGGAGTGTGATACCCCTGTTATTGATCCGCTCCCTACGCTAACGCGGAGGGAATGGGTGGACTTCTCAGCCAAGGAACTAGTGGACGCGCTGTCTGCTTGCTCTAAGGTTTCAGCGCCGGGCCCCGACCACGTTACGTGGAGGATGCTCAAACAGATCGTGCTTGGGGATGCCCTGCCGGTCTTCGTACGTCTAGCTAGCACCTGTATTCGTTTAGGTTGCTGGCCGGAGTATTTTAAAGAATCTATGTCGGTTATTATCCCTAAGCCGGGCAAGCCTGCATACTCTACACCCAAGGCCTTTAGGCCTATTGTTCTTCTCAACACGCTGGGTAAGCTGTTTGAGAAAATGATCGCGACTAGGCTCCAGTTTGACTCTGTCAAATTTGGGGTCTTTCACCCTAATCAGCTCGGAGGTGTGATCCAACGGTCCACTGAGGATGCTGGCCTATGCTAACCCACATCGTAAGAGCGGGTTGGGCCAAGGGCCTCAGGACTAGCGTTGTGGCTTTTGACATAGCGCAGTTCTTCCCATCATTGCACCATGATATGCTGGTAGCAATACTCCGCAAGCAAGGATTCGCCCCTGAGTTGGTCGAGTTCTTTGCGCACTACCTGGTAGGACGGAAGACCCAGTACTGCTGGGACTCTTTCAAGTCCGAGCCATTTTCATCGGACGTGGGGGTAGGGCAAGGATCTGCCCTCTCTCCCGTCCTGTCGGCCTTATACATAGCTCCGCTAATGTGGCTTTTCGACAGGGAGGCGTCTCGTTTAGGGACGACTCTTCTGTCATATGTTGATGATGGCACCATCATTGCCCAGTCGAAAGAGTGGGGATCTAACCTTGCGGCTCTTAAGGAGGCGTATGGTATTATATTCAGGCTCTTTGAGCGCTTCGCCTTGGTACTTGAACATGACAAGTCCGAGGTCTTTCACTTCTCCCGTAAGCACGGGGATGATAATCCACCAATAGACCTGGGCTTTGCCCCGTTCACTGGTGATACGCCGCTTCGGCCCAAGCCTTTCTGGAGGTATTTGGGCTTCTACTTCGACCGCGCCCTTACCTTCAAGGAGCACGTTCGTTACTACTCTACCAAAGCACTCTCCACGGTGAAAGCCATGAAGATGCTTGGTAACTCTATGAGGGGCTTGCGGCCTATGCAGAAGCGCCTCCTCTATCGGTCGTGTGTCGTTCCCATTGCGACATATGGCTTCAAACTCTGGTTCTTCAGGGGCTCTCGCTGTAAGGCGGCCCTTAAGAGTCTGAACGTCATGCAGAGACGGGCGGCCTTGTGGATTACGGGTGCTTTCCGGACTGCTCCTACTGGGGCCGCGGAGTCGTTCGCGGGTCTCATACCTATCCAGCTTCACATACAGAAGCTTGCTGTCAGGTCGGATTACAGGATTAAAACCCTGTCACCTAACCATCCTCTCAGGGCCCTTATGAGCCCTGAATATTCCGGGTCTGCTAAGTTGCACACTCGTTCTATCGGCCTTATGTCTCCTGCGGTTCGCAAGAAGACTAAGGGCTCCTTAATCCAGGCTGACTCCAGCCTGGTGAACCTCGTCGAGGAGTTTGAGCCTATGGCTTCAATTAATCGGCCGAGATACCGCCTGATGGACTGCCACCCTGACCAGGTGTCGTTCATGGAGGTGAAACTCAATGCGGAGGGTAACACCGACCCCGAGCATATGTATGCTCTCAACGCGCGCCTTAGGGAGTGCAGGGAGGACCTCGGGATTGTCCACATGGCGACGGACGCAAGTCTGCCGCTTCATGGCAAGTTCCAGGCAGTTTCGGCTGCCCATGTCTACCGCCAACGGGAGTGTCTCCGAGAGATTACTCGCGTGGCAGGCCGAGTTACGGCGCCTGATGCTGAACTCATGGCCATTGCACTTGGCATCCATTTTGCTCTTAAGCAGGATGACGTCAGGCTTATACGGGTATTCACTGACTCTATTGCGTCAGCGAAGCTTGTAGTTGATCCGTCTACACACTCCGGGCAGATGCTGTCCCAGGGAGTGTGTGTGGCGCTTAAACGATGGCTCTCTGGGGATCCCCGGAGAAGCATTGAATTCCTCGCTGTCCCTTCTTCCGAGAAGTGGGAGTTCCACCATGCTGTCCACCGGCATGTCACCTCGTTCCCTCAGGTTGCTTATGGCCTGAGGCCGTTCACTTCTATTGCCCGCCTGCGCAGGGAGGCGGTCGATGATGTTCTGGAGTCTTGGTGTCAGCTGTACTCTACCTCTTCTTATAAGGGGCGTAGTAATATGGATCTCGCCTCCGGGGCGGACCCGACTGTTCCGGGGAAGCCGACCTACCTTTCCGGTGGGCCTTGGCTCCCTCATGTTAGCGGCTCTAACTCGCTTTGCGCGAGGGCCGTGCGTGCCGTCACAGGTCATGCTCCGATTGGGTCGTACCGTGTACGGTTCTTTCCTACTGAAAGCGTTAGCTGCTCGTGTGGCGCCGCTCTTGAGGGGCGTTATCACATTTTCGTCAGGTGTCCCAAACACAAAAGGGAACTTGACAGACCTCCTCAGACCATTCGTGAGCTGATAGACTTCCTGAACGCAAACCCGGGGGCCTTTGCGTTCAGACCAGATGATGCTGGGATCGGTTGAGCTGGCGTGCGTGGGGGGCTCCTGCGGGGTCGCTGGTCTTCTGACCTACTGGGGGGAGAAGTTGTAAGGCAACAGGGGTGGGGTCCCTGGGGGGTGCTTCTGGCCTTGGCTAGTGGTGCTCCTTTCCTGGGCCTGGTCCGGGGCGTCGCGGGGGGCGGAGGCGTAAAATAACGGGGGTGGGGTCCCCGGGTGGCGGTGTGGGCTCGTCCTGCTAAGCTGCTTTCTTGGGCACCGTCTAGGCGGCGCTTCGAGTTGCTACCCTGCCTACTGTGTTGTTCTGGGTCAGGACTGGGCTGATACCCTTTCTCTTGGGAAGTTGGGGGTAAGGTGGCTCCAAGCGGGGGCTCCTTGCGCTGGCTCTCCTGACTACATCTGTCCCCCTGAGGGCACTCGGCCGCCTCTGCCGCTGGGTCCGCCTCTTGAGGGATGATCAGGGCACCGCCGCAGAGCGGCGGTGCGTCACTGGGTGTACACCACAAGACCTGGGCAACTGGGTCTTCTTCAGTGTGATGGGCATTTCGGGCGACCGGGGGGTTTAGCAAGTAGGGGATGGTCCGGTCTGGTCTGGGTTAGCGCTTGGGTTGGGTTGGGCTGTCTCTGAACAGTAGATTACTCTTAACTCATCGGACTTTGTAGTTGGGGCTTTGTACTTAGCTACACGCGGACTGCGATCGGGCACCGCGTTATAAATTGGCGCAAGCCATGATTTAAAAAAAAAAAAAAAAAAAAAAAAAAAAAATAAGGGCCCTGAGAGGATGGTTAGGTGACAGGGTCTTAATCCTGTAATCCGACCTGATAGCAAGCTTCTGTATGTGAAGCTGGATGGGTATGAGACCCGCGAATGACTCCGCGGCCCCAGTAGGAGCAGTCCGGAAAGCACCTGTAATCCACAGGGCCGCCCGTCTCTGCATGATGTTCAGACTCTTAAGGGCCGCTTTACAGTGAGAGCCCTTGAAGAACCAGAGTTTAAAGCCGTATGTTGCAATGGGAACAACACACGACCGATAGAGGAGGCGCTTCTGCATAGGCCGCAAGCCCCTCGTAGAGTTACCAAGCATCTTCATGGCCTTCACCGTGGAGAGTGCTTTAGTAGAGTAGTAACGAACATGCTCCTTAAAAGTAAGGGTGCAGTCGAAGTAGAAGCCCAAATACCTCCAATAGGGCTTGGGCCGAAGTGGCGTATCACCAGTGAACGGGGCAAAGCCCAGGTCTATTGGTGGGTTATCGTCCCCGTGCTTACGGGAGAAGTGGAAGACCTCAGACTTGTCATGCTCAAGTACCAAGGCGAAACGCTCAAAGAGCCTGAATATAATACCATATGCCTCCTTAAGAGCCACAAGGTTAGATCCCCAGTCCTTCGACTGGGCAATGATGGTGCCATCATCGACATATGACAGAAGAGTCGTCCCCAAACACGACGCCTCCCTGTCGAAAAGCCACATTAGCGGAGCTATGTATAAGGCCGACAGGACGGGAGAGAGGGCAGATCCCTGCCCCACCCCCACATCCGATGGAAATGGTTCGGACTTGAAAGAGTCCCAGCAGTACTGGGTCTTCCGCCCTACCAGGTAGTGCGCAAAGAACTCAACCAACTCAGGGGCGAATCCTTGCTTGCGGAGTATTGCCACCAGCATATCATGGTGCAACGACGGGAAGAACTGCGCTATGTCAAAAGCCACAACGCTAGTCCTGAGGCCCTTGGCCCAACCCGCTCTTACGATGTGGGTCAGCATCAGGCCAGCATCTTCAGTGGATCGTTGAATCACACCTCCGAGCTGATTAGGGTGAAAGACCCCAAATTTGACAGAGTCAAACTGGAGCCTAGTCGCGATCATTTTCTCAAACAGCTTACCCAGCGTGTTGAGAAGAACTATGGGCCTAAAGGCCTTGGGTGTAGAGTATGCAGGCTTACCCGGTTTAGGGATAATAACTGACATAGATTCTTTAAAATACTCCGGCCAGCAACCTAGACGAATACAGACGCTAGCTAGATGTACGAAGACCGGAAGGGCATCCCCAAGCACGATCTGTTTGAGCATCCTCCACGTAACGTGGTCAGGGCCCGGCGCAGAGACCTTAGAGCAGGCGGACAATGCGTCCACCAGTTCCTTGGCTGAGAAGTCCACCCATTCCCGCCGCGTTAGCGTAGGGAGCGGATCAATAATGGGGGTATCACACTCGCGCCCGGAAGCGGAGTTGTAGGTACCGTGAAGGGCCTCCCATAGGGAGTCCATAGTGTGACAAGGCTCTCCCTGATAGGAGATAGCCTCACATGCAGGCAACTTGCGCGCCTTGACCCATTCCATAAGGTCCCAAGGGCGCTTGTTGGTCTCAGCAATTTCCTCAATCTTCTCATCAAAGAATTTGCGCTTCTTAGATGCCACAACGCGTCGAAATGCCTTCCAGTCCGCAGGGTCCGAAGAATCCCTATGGGCCTGAAGGGCGACTCTGCAATCCTCATCCCACCAGGGTTGAGACTTTGCGGAAATGTGCACCTCCACAGTGTGGCGATGCCACGCTGCAGAGAACACCGAACCAATGGCCGATGCCAGGACGTTAACATCCCGAGCTGAATCAAGGGGACGATCGCGAAGACCATACACCCCTTCTCTGATCTCGTCCAGGAACTGCAATTCCGCAGTCGCTGCCGAGTTCTTGGGGAAAGCCCTTCTGACATTCGTGATGTCTTCAGGGCGGATAGGGATCGTGACAGACAGCGGATGGTGGTCTGACGGGCCTGTTAGATCCGATCTGATCTGGGGGCGCGCGATGCGCCACCTGAGATCGGAGATAAAGATCAGATCAATCACCGATTGGCGCTTGGTCGGATCTCGAGGCACATGAGTAGGAGCCCTGGAATCTGGTAACCAGATCCCAAGGCCGAGGTCGTCGGCAGCTTCCAAGAGCTGCTGGGCAGGTCGGTGGTGATGCGGGACGCCATCGTCCCACTCACGCGAATGGCAATTGAAATCACCCCCCATGTAATGCATCTGGGGTAAAGAATCACGCTTTTCATAGAGAAGCTTGATCGCAGTGTGCTCATCATCAGAATAGACATTCATGAAATGGCGTTCACGGCCGTGATTGAAGATGGTAAGAACCATCGCATCCCGGTGATCAACGAGGTCCCGCCTAAGCGAGGGCCTCAGTCTCTTGATCCGCGTGTGGACAAAAGCCATAACACGTGGTCGATCTCGCTCCTCCGTAGTGGAGGCCGGCCTCACCATATACAACCACTCAGGGTGCTTAGGTGCTCCGATGACGGGCTCACCTTCGGCGTCAAGCGTCGAAGGGGCGGATCTAATCGTTCGCCAGGGCAGTTCCTGAACGAAAATGATGTCGAAGTTATCTTTCTCAGACTCTAGCAATGTGTCCAATAACGTGTAATTCTTTGCTATGTACGTTAAACGACAATATACGTAATCTACCCTTCACGAAACGCTTCAACTTGTCAGGTTCGGGGTTCATTGCGCGGATGCTGAAGTGTTATCAGCGGATCGTGACGCTATCCTTGAGAGATGGCGTTCACTCACCTTTCTGTAGTGCTCTTTGATCCACTCGGCCTCATACCAGTGGCGCCAAAGCTGGCACAAGTGAGAGTCAGCGCAGTGCTCACCACCGCAGTTCAGACACTTGAATTTGTGGGGACATGGCTGTCCCTCGGGGGTAGCCTTGTTGAGATCCTTAGGATGACAACACCCGGCGACGGCGCGGTGGTTCTCAGAGGTATGAGGCCCAGCGCAGATGGGGCACCTGTTCGACCGGGATCGACAGATAGCAGTGGGGTGGCCCCAGTACCAGCAGCACTGACACCAGGGGACCCCGGTACGGGCGGAAGCCTGCTGCACGCGGCAGGAGTGCGTTCCAATCTGGACGGTGCGCCCCACGAGACGCTTCATCCGGGTGCCAGTCTTGGAGTCGGCTAAGTCGAGCCAAGCTGTGCAGGTGTCAGAGCTGGCGGAATTGCGCGAGATGCGCGGGGTATGAGACAGCATGGCGAAGTCCTCGCGATGCGGAGACTTCGACAGATGGCCCAGGAGGCGTTCGACAGTCATGGCCTTGCGACCAAGCTCGTCAATAAAGGGGATATCCACGATCCTTATGTAGGACGTGGAGTCGGGGACACGGAGCTGGAGCTTAACGCCCTCAGCAACCGCCTTGTGAGCCCACTCGTCTATGATGGCGACATCCTTCGG
Source organism: Calvatia gigantea (assembly GCA_025093985.1). Lineage (NCBI taxonomy): Eukaryota > Fungi > Basidiomycota > Agaricomycetes > Agaricales > Lycoperdaceae > Calvatia > Calvatia gigantea. The sequence continues at coordinate 106,463 of JACAAK010000019.1, forward strand.
GGTGGGGGCGAAATTAGTGAGCAGCGACCAAGAATTGGCCGTGCTCGAGCGAACCGACTCGATCCTGCAACGGACGTGAGCTTGTACGAGGCCTCTGTTGATAACTTCAACAAAGTGGTTAGTCTGAGGGTGGGGGGCACCTTCCGGCACGGCAACCGCAGTCATGAGGAGTTGCCGACGGTTGGGACCAGCCGTGACATTGTTGGGGCACTTGGACTTGCCTTGCGCCGAGGGTTCAGCCTCCCGAGCCATAGCTACGACTCGTTTGGGCTCAAGCTCTGGGAATGACTGCGCAACGCGCACAGCCGTGACCACAGGGATCTGGGCAGATTTGCCCTTACCAGAGGAAGATAGTGTCTGCGCGTACGAGGACGGCACTGCCTTCTTCTTCTTGGTGATGTTGAGAGGGCGCACCGGACCAGGTTGGACTGGGGCACTCCTCCGTTGCTGCTGCAGGGCAAGGCGTTTTGCCTCTGCGTTCTTTCGGATCGACTCGACAAGGTCCCGCTCGCGGCGAGCAGGATGGACAGGCTGAAACGGAGGTGGTGGTGCGGGAGCTCTGGCCGGCTTCGATCTACCGGATCTAGGCGTGGAGCCTCCCATATCAGTGTCGACATCACCTGAGCCAGATGGCCGAGGCGGGGGGGTAGCTCTCCTGTCAGGCAGGGGACGAGCGTAGCGAGAGGCGATGTTGGCCACAGCGTGACCCCCGAGCCAACTCGGATTAGACTGACCAGTTGGAGAGCGATCCAACCAGCCATTGTTAGACAGGGACTGGACAAACGCCAAGGCGGCGCCCAGTACCACTGTGGTAGATTCCGCGCTGAGCGGCATAGCATGCACGGACCTGAACCAAGAGGACAGGTTGTGCAGGGATTCGGCTGCGCCCTGGACGTCCACAGCGAGGTGTTCTTCGTCACCTGCCAACGCCGCTACGGATGGAGCATACTCCAAATCGCCGAACGATTCCACTGACATATCTCTGCCAGCGGAGCTCCCAGGGGGATCGGTGGCGATCGCAGAAGCAGCAGCCCCAGGGGCCACCACCTCGTCCTCATCATCGTCGAAAGGGTCCGCCATCTCTACTGGCGCAGGAGAGGGGGAAGTAGCGCGAGAGGGAGCACGGGACTGAGGTCGGGCAGTTCCACTCGAGGAGGTTGATGATGGCGGCCGTGCCATGACCGGTACGGCGGTGTATCGTTGGCGCGTGCCCTCCCCAGAGGAGGCCTGGGTTGAGGCGTGGGTTTGGTAGCAGGGTTGTGGCTGCTGGGAGCCCACACCCGGAATACGAGCGATCGGGTCAGGGGACGATTGCGGTGGGACCGGGTCGTCAGCCCACGGGTCGTGTGATGAGCTGGGTGGCTTGCGGCTCATACCAGCGAGTAGTTCAGCAACTAGGGATGTGCCCTAGCCAAGATTTGGGGTTACGGTGTATACGATACGACTAGACTACAGTAACCGCCCCGTTGATGGTGGTGGTTGCTGGAAAAGGAAGGTGCGTCCATGTCCCTCATTAGAGCCCTCCCATCTGAAGAATTTGCCTCCTTCACCTCCTCCCTCCTCCTCATGGACAAACTTGACAAGGCTGCTGTGCACCAGGCTTTTGTCACAGAGGATATTCAACGCCGCAGACGTGCCCAGGACACTGTCAGCTCCTCCACAGCCTTTTCCGCACGCTCCCAGCCCCCTCCTTCATCCGGAAAATGCGATTTTTGTCACAAGTCCAGACACACTATCCAGAAGTGCTGGGCATTCGAGGCAGCTCAAAAGCAAGCCCAGGAGAAGACTGCTGAGCAAATTGCCAATAACTCATCAAGGCGTCGTCGGAATCACGCAAAACGCGCACAGGACACTCCTCAGGACCCCCCCTCATCGCCTACAGCAGGCGGAGCGCAACAGGCCCGGGAATTCGCCGGAAATGCAAGTTCTTCGTCACCCTCTCCCTCTTCACCTCTACAGCTTGATGCTGACTTCCATTGGCTTGCAGACACAGGGGCCACTTCTCATATGACCCCACATCGCCACTGGTTCAAGTCCTACTCCCCCAGTCGCATTCCCATCCACTTAGCTGACAATTCCATTGTCTACTCAGCTGGAGTAGGTTCTGTGGTGTTTCAGCCTGTGTTGGAAGGGAAAAGGGTTAGAGAGGTCAAGTTTTCGAGAGTCCTACATGTCCCAGACCTCCGGAGCAACCTACTATCATGTTTATACCTTACTCATCACTCCGGAGTTAATATCAGCATTGGTGCAACCTCTATGGTGTTTTATAAGGGCAAAAAGGCGCTTTTCAAGGCTAGAATCACTCCGGGCCACTCAGCACTGTTAGATGGCACTACAATCGCTTCAGAGACCGCATTTCACCTCTCCACACTCTCTGTAGACCTCTCCTTGTGGCATAGACGCTTTGTGCACCACAATTATGCAGATGTGAAGAGAATGATCAGTCAGGAGCTTGTTACAGGCCTTAAACTGGAGTCTGAGGCATCCCCTGACCCCATCTGTGAGCCCTGTCTTGCAGGAAAGATGCATTCCCATGCATTCCCCTCCTCCACCAGCCATAATCGCTCCCCACTGGCTCTAGTGCACTCAGATTTGCATGGACCACTTCCAGCAGCTACCCACCAAGGCTACAAGTACTGGATCACCTTTATAGACGATTCTACACGATTCCGGGCGGTATATCTGCTTAAATCCAAGTCAGAAGCCTTTGAAGCATTCAAAACCTACAAATATTGGGCTGAGAACCAACTGGGAGTCAAAATCTGCGCTCTACAGGATGATAAAGGTGGTGAATACATGTCTAATGCCTTCCTGGAGTTCACAAGGCTGTGTGGCATCGAGAGGAGGCATTCTGTGCGAAATAGGCCCCAGCAGAATGGTCTTGCTGAGAGGGCTAATAGGACTATGGGTGAGAGAATCACTGCCATGCTCTCGGAGTCCAGTTTGCCAGTGAGTTTTTGGGGTGAATGCATAGCTGCCATGGTCCATGTGTGGAATAGGCTCCCTACCTCCGCTCTACCAAAAACCACACCTTTTGAGGCCTTCTACAAGCAAAAACCCGATGTTTCGCACCTCAGAGTGTGGGGGTGTACTGCCTATGTGCATATACAGCGAGATAAGCGAAATTCTTTGCAGCCTCACTTCGAAAAATGTGTTTTTATTGGATATCCCACTGGCTACAAAGGTTGGAAGTTCTATAACCCTACTACTAGGCAAACCAGGATCTCAGAGCATGCAGATTTTGACGAGAGATACTTCCCTGGACTATCTAGAGTGAAAATGAACACCATACCATCATTTGCTGGTCCTCCATCCTCCCCTGAAGTCTCACCACCTTCTACCTTGTCTATCTCGTCTCCTGGACCTTCCCAGATGCTCCCACTTCTTGAAGATAAGGGGGGTGATGTAGACTACCTGCCTGAGTCACTCCAGCCTGCTCCGGATGCTCCTGAGGCTCCCAGAGCACCATCAGTCCATCTACTTCCTCTTCAAGAAGGTTCCTGCAAAGATAGCATCATCTCATCACCATCTCAGCTTCAGCCCCCACAAGTCCACAGTCCTGAACCCTCAGAGCCTCCTGTGATGCCTCCTACAGCTCCTGTACAGCTCCCCAGCACTCCTCTCAGTGTTCCCCCAGTAATTGAGCCTCCACACCTTCCTAGGCGCTCAAATCGCTCCAGGAAACCTCCAGGAGAGTGGTGGAGGATCAAGCTGTCTCCTGAGCCCGAGGAGGACGATTTTGACGATCAGGAAGCTGTCTATTGGGCTGACAGTGGATATCAAGAGGTGGAGTTTGCTGGGACTGTTTCTGGGCCTGATCCTCGCACCTATAAGGTTGCTATGAGGTCCCCTGATGCCCAGGACTGGTCTAGAGCTTGTGACGACGAAATCTTCGCCCTGGAGTCCAACAACACCTGGGAACTAGTTGAGCTACCTCCTGGAAAGAAGCTGGTCAACTCTGGATGGGTTTTCAAGGTCAAGCGCAATCCTGATGGCTCTGTAGAGCGCCACAAAGCCCGCTTAGTTGCTAAGGGCTATTCTCAGCGCCCTGGCTATAATTACACTGAGGTTTTTGCCCCTACATTTTGTCCTGCATCCCTCAGACTTATTATAGCCTTGGCTGCAAGAGAGGGCTTCAAAATGCGCTCCATTGACATCTCCTCTGCCTTCACCTATGGGGACCTTGATGAGGAGATCTACATGGCCCAGCCTGAGGGATATCACCAAGGTGGCCCAAACCATGTCTGTAAGCTCACCAAATCGCTCTATGGCCTTAAACAGGCAGCTAGGTAGTGGAATAAGAAGCTACACAGTGTCATGACCTCCATGGGCTACTCGAGACTCAGATCTGACAACTCCCTCTACATCTATTCCAAGGGATCAGTCAAGGTGTTACGTGCGTTACCTTACTTCGCAACCGGGCCCGGATCATCTCCACTCAGGGAGAGGTTCAACGCTATAGCCCAGGAGTATTAGACAAGTCTCAATGACTTCTGTGCAGGCTTCGGATCGCTCCCTCGAGTAGAAGCTCGCGCTTGCCTGAGAAGTCCGAGTTAAGTGTCACTGCAGTCCCCAAGGTTGTTAGCCTTGTAGCAGACGAGTGAAGATAAGGAAGCTTGTTACTAGAATAACCTGAAGTAATACAAAGTACTACTTAAGGTTTATATACTAGCTACGAATAGGCGATGAGAGATTACGTAGTAAGTAGATATGAGTCAATGCGAACTACTACGGGTTAATTGGTAATCTAAGGAATCATAGGGATAGGCGAGATGAATACAGAAGAACGAGTATGAGTCATAAGAAGATAGAGTCAGGTAAGGAGAAATACGATGATGGGAAAAGATGAGGATGAAACAGGAACATGATTCAGAATGAATCATAAGAAGCAAAGGTAGAAGTACATGTGATAAATAAATAAAGAACGGACCGGGGTATACAAGAAGAAGAATGGAAAGTCCGTACGGAAGGTTAATACGTTGATGCGGAGAGTCCGGAGGTGTGGTAAGTTCGTAACATTAGCCCATCTCTAGATAAATTACTCCGAAATTTACACAGATAGGACTGAGTAGTCCAAAGATACTCCGTCGTCGTAATATTCGTCATCGAAGGCATCGTGGGGGTTTTCCAATACTTGTTCTTGAAATTGTTGTTTCATATTTTCAACAGCTTGAATGTGGTCGACATATTTCGGGCAATCTTCTGGCTTGTGTTTTGGATTGAGAGTTTCGCAGAGTTGGCAGAAATATTGGGGGCAGGTCCAGCGGTAATGGCCAGGGCGGGTTTTTCGACAAATGGGACAAGTGGTATGGGCACAATCACTGGCCCAGTGACCTATGGCAGGGAGGTGAAGTTTGGCACATTTTTCACAAAAGGCCTTCGGGTCGAAGTTCAGGTTGTTCATAGCTCGGGGTTGGGTTGGGGTTCTTCCTCGTCCTGAGTTAGGATCGAGGGGTTTTCGAATAGGTTTCGGAGGCTTAGAAGTTGATCCAGTTGGCCCATTAAGTTGTGTATGGCCGTTTCGAATCATTCGGGTGGGATTTGTCCGTCTGGATGGGAGAGATGTGGATGGGGAAGGTACATGCAGTTTGGGGGAGGGTTCTCTCGTGGGGGAATCGGCTCGTTGGTGTGGTCTGACCTTAGAAGGGCCAGTTCGCTGGTTGGGTGGGATAGGCTTAACGCTATGCTCGTTGAGGTAGCAGGCGTAAGCCTGAGGTAATCCAAGGCTTCGTGATGCCTGGATAAATAGGGCCACTCAATCGGTAGCGTGCTCATAATCCCGAGAAAGATGTTCGAGCTGTGAAATGGCGTCGCAGATAAAGCGCCAGTGATTTCGCTGATTGGCATTATGTAGATATTCGGTGCGGAAGCGAGTTCGATGGCCTCCCTTGAGGACCATCGTGCGGAGGGATCCCTCAGATGAGAAATCAGTTCTAGCCCATAACTCCATGGGCGAAGGTCTATCGTTCGTAGAGGGGGGTTCGGGGGAGAAGCTGCTTCGTCTGTCGGGGTCTCGGTCGGATGGGTTGGCTGCGATGTAACCCACGGCCGAGTGTTCGGTGGGGTGTAGTTCGTCCCAGGCTGACCTGGGGGGTTTCGGATTGATGGTGGTAGCTGTGGGGGACTTTGGAGAGGGGCCGGCGGTAGAGGGGGGAATGTGTCGTTGGTCGAGGACAGGAAGTTCTGCCCTAACAGATTTTGGGATCCCAGCTCGCTCCGAGGGGAGTGTTGGGGTGGGGTTGTCGGCCCAGATTGGGTAGACGTACTTTGGTTTCAGTAACCAGAGGAGCTGCTGTGGGGTTGATTTCGTGTCGTAGGTGGCGGTATGGGGAGTGGCTCCGGTGACGACATTGGAGAAAGAGACTGGCGGGTCTCTTGGTTCGGGGTTGTTGGATGGGTTTGGTACCTCTGTTCACTGGGGATTAGGTTGGGATACAGCGGGGCTGCTTCCCATTCTTGTTGGGTAGGTGAGTCTATCCCAGGGGGTACTGGGAGATGATTCGGTGGAGGGGGGAATGTAGACACAATCTGGACCGACGAAGACGTCGACCCAGAATTGTTTGTTCTGGTCTGCGAATTGTTGGAGCTCGTCTTTGGTAAAGATGGCATTCGGGAGGGTGATAATGGGTTTCTCGAGCAGTTCGTTAATTTGGACGGTGGGCAGAATTGGGGTTTCGTGGCCCACAGGTGTGACGGTGGGAGGGTAGGATATAGAAATATGAGGGGAGGAGGGGAGAGAATGGGCCTTTCTGATTGGGGAATTATTCTTTGTAGAAAAGGAAGAGATTGAAGAGAGGGAAGGAGAGGGGGATGAGGCTACAATGGCCGCTTTCTTTCCCTTCTTATAGTTCTTCTGGGTTGGTGCCATTGGTGGTTCGGTTTGTGGAAGTGTTGTTAAGGAATGATGGAGAAGTTGGGTGAATCCTGGATTATTTATATCTTTTAGGTGGGATGGGAACTAGGTGGTGTTCTCGTTGGTATTTTCGTAACATTTCTTGGGCATGTGGTAAGAGTTGTGCTTCGTTTTCCCAAGAGTTTTCTTTGTGGCTGTAACCTTTCCACTTGATGTAGTATTCCCTTTGTTTATTCTTGGTTCTATGGTTCAAGATGCCTTCGATTTCATATTCTTCTTCTCCTTCTATTATGTCAGGGAGAGGTGGTTGTGGGTTTGATCCATGGATATTGTTTTCGGTGTATTCGGAGAGAAGGGTAGCGTGGAATACGTTGTGAATCTTCCATGTTTCAGGTAGTTTCAGTCGGTAGGAGAGCGGCGATAAGACTTCTTTGATAGTGAACGGTCCAAGGCGTTTTGGTGCGATCTTGTTTGATTTGAATGGGAGTTTCAGGTTTCTCCGTTCAAGCCACACTTTTTGTCCTAGGGCGAAGGGTTTGAATTTTGCTTTGATTCGTTGTTCCATGCGTTCCATAGCTAGTTTGTGGGCAGCAATTGCTTCTCTTCATGCATAGTCTAGGAGTTCTATTCATTCTTCAGTAGTGGTGAAGTTTGATTCCTCTAGAATAGTGGGTATTCCATGGGGTTTTGTTCCGTACATGAGTTCAAAAGGGGTTTGTTTCCGGTCTGAATGTGTTCGTGAATTGTGGGAGAATTCGAGGATTGGGAGTGCTTTAGACCAGGAGGAGGGATTTCCTGTACAGTAGATAGATAGGTATGCTGCAATTTCCTGATTGAATCGTTCTGTTGTTCCATCCGATTGAGGGTGGTAGGCTGATGAGAATGATTGGGTGATTCCAAGTCGTTTCATGAGAGCTTGACTGGAGTTTGCTCGGAATCTGGGGTCACGGTCGGAGATTATCTTGTCCGGTAGTCCGAATCTGGTGTAGACCTTGTCTATAATTATGTCGGCAATTCCTTTGGCGGTGATTTCCTTTGTACAAGGAGTGAGAATTACCCCCTTCGTAAGTCCATGGTCCACTATGGACAAGATTGAGTCGAATCCGTGGGATTTTGGCAAATCGGTCAGCAGATCCATAGCGATATGGGCGAATGGTCTGGTAGATATCGGCGGTGGTATCGGTTGCAATGAAGGGTGGGAAGGATTTCGGTTAATTTTGAATTGTTGGCATTCGCTGCATCCTTTAACATAATTTCGTACGAAGGTACTCATTCCTGGCCAATATACTTCAGCTTTGGCGAGGCGATAAGTTTCTTGTTCTCCAGGGTGTCCGACCGAAGGGTGGTCGTGGTATTGTTGGATGACACGTCGGCGGAGTTCCATGTCTTCTGGGATGATGATCTTCCCTTCGAATGTCATAAGATGTCCATGTGGCCTGGGAATCATCCCGTATTTCGGATTTATTGCTTCTGGTGATTCTGATAGAAGTCGTTTCATGGCTTCCGTGGTGATTTTGTCATATTTTGATGATTTTACGATGTCGTTCTGTAATTCTTGATCAACTACGGAAATGAATAGTTCGTTGGGTAGTACAGTGATTTCCCTGAGGAATACTTCCTCAGGTAAGACGATAACATTTTCGTTGTCATTGTCATCATCTGGGGTGTGATCTGGTCAACGTGAGAGGGCATCGGCGGCAGGTATTTTGGTTCCTGGGACATGTTCAATTGCGAAGTCGAAGTGTGAGAGGAAACCAAGCCATCGAGCTTGTCTTCTGGAGATATTTTGGGGTTTTCTCCAAAAGGTGAGGTTCTTGTGATCAGTTCGTATGGTTACGCGATGTTGGGCTCCTTCTAGGTAATGTCGCCATTCTTCTAGTGCCGTGATTATGGCAAGGAGTTCCCTGTCGTGTATTTCGTAGTTTCGTTGGGTAGGATTGAATGCTTTGGATAGGAAAGCTACTGGGTGGTAGTTTCTGTTCATGTCTTGCTGTGATAAGACTGCTCCCAAGGCGTATTTCGAGGCATCGGTTTTGATAAAGAAGGGTTTTGTTTGGTCTGGCATCAGCAAAACGGGTTTCTTCATGAATTCGGATTTTAGTTGGCTGAAGGCTTCATTTGCTTTGTGTTCCCATTCGAATTTCTTTGTTTTGGATAGAAGAGCATTAAGCGGTCGAGAGATGTCGGCATAGCGATGTATGAATTTTCGGTAGAAGTTACAGAATCCCATGAATTTTCTGACATCGCGGGTAGTGTGGGGTAAAGGCCATTCTTCTATTCCACAGAGTTTGGTGTTGTCCATTTCGATCTTGTCAGGGGAGATTATCATGCCGAGATATTCTAGATGGGTTTTATCAAATTCGCATTTTTCTAGCTTCAGGTATAGATTGTTGTCTTTCAAGATCTGAAGTGCTTCCAAAGTAAGGCGATCCATTTCTTCCTGAGTTTTTGCGTAGATGAGGATGTCGTCCATATAGATTATAATTCCTCCTTTATCTAGCATCTTTGCGAATATGGTGTCCATCATCTTTTGAAAGGTGGCTGGGGAGTTGCACATTCCAAAGAACATGACGTTCGGTTCGTAAAGTCCAATTGGAGTTTTGAATGCGGCTTTCCATTGGTCTCCTTCTCGAATATGGATGTTGTTGTATCCGAGTCGGACATCCATTTTTGTGAATAGTTTTGCTCCTTGAAGTTTGTCCATAATTGTTGTTATCATAGGAATAGGGTACGCATTCTTCTTGGTATGTTTGTTTAGATAATGGTAATCTTGGCATGGTTGAAGTTTCCCGTCCTTCTTTCCTATGAAGAAGAAGGATGAGGCCATGGGAGATTCAGATTCTCGGATGTATCCTTTTCGGAGGTTTTCGTTTATGAATTTCTTGAGTTCTTCGGTTTCAAGGGGTGATAAGGGGTACGTTTTCCCTAGTTCCGGTTTGAAGGTATCCAAGAGTTCGATTTTATGGTCGTATGGCCTGGGAGGGGGGAATCGTTCGGATTTCTTCGTGTCGAAGAGTGAAGCGAATTTCTTGTATTTCCTGGGTACCTTTGTATCGGTTTTTGGGGTTGATTTTTGTGCGAGACTTGTAGCTTGGGTGATCTTCGTATTGATTTCGAGTTCATGTGGAGTTTGAGTGATTTCGTAGAGCTCGTGTTCCAAATGGAATTCATCGAAATCAATGTTTTCCAAGTAGAGTTTGAGTTCATCGATAGAGAGTTCAGATTCTTCCGAATGGATGATCGCTTCGAAGACTTTTACAGCAAGTGGGTCAAAGTCTTCATCTAGGTAGGTGTAACATTCGGTATCATTCATTCCATGGATGTCTAAGGCGATTTCGTTGATAGTGGTAGGTCCGTTTGTGGATTTTACGATTAAGGGTATGATGTTGTCGTTGTTTCGCCATTTGAACTCTTGAGTAGTCCAATTTATGTCTGGGTTCGTTTGTTGTAGCTATGGGTATCCTAGGATTAGATCTTTGGATCCTATTCCTGAGACGTAGGCTTCGAATTGACATTGTTTTCCATCAATTAAGGCATTCAATTCAACACTTTCATAGATTGATCCATTTTCATTGGAGGTTCCATCCGCATTGGATACTTTGATAGGATGTTTAATAGGGCGTGTTCGTAGTCCATAAATGTTTATAAAGTTCGAGGAGATGAAGTTTCCTTGGGCTCCAGAGTCAATTAGAGCGGTGACTAGGATATTTCGTAAATGGTTCTGATTGAGTTTGATAGGGAGAAAGATTGATGCTTTATTGTCCGAGGTAGGGAGTTTTATTAGATTGATTTGTGGGTCACCCAGCGATTCCTTTACAGGATCGGGTGACATCTTCAAAAATCCCCGAAGGGCTTGAGTGTTGGATCAGAGATATATGCTTCTCTGAATTCCATTCTTTCGTCCGTTGGGAGTTCTCTGATCATTGCTTGGATATCGAGTGCAGAGATCTTTCGGGTTTGATTAGGAGCGGCACCGGAGTAATTCCTGGAAGCTTGAGGTTGTGAGGGTTGTGCATAACGGGGTGGTTGCATGAATCTTCTTTGTGGTGGGTGGGGTCGTCTAGGAGGTGGTTTTTCCTTGGACAGGTTTGGGTCAGGATTTGGACAATTGCTGATAAGGTGTCCAAATTTTCCGCATCCTATGCATTTCCCAGCTTTGTAGCGAGCAACTTGTTCAGCAGTAAATACTGTGTTTAATTGTAATTCCGGGTCATCCAAGTCATAGCCTTCATGAGTGTAGTCTTGCTCTGGAGGATACAGTTCTTTGTCTTCGTAAGGTGGTTCGTAGGGGTCTTGAGGTTCTGCCTGTACTTCATGTATGGTTCGTGCAGGTTGGCGATTTGGTTGAAAACGAGTGTGGTAGGTTGGTTGGAAACGGGGTGGTTGGTAGGGGGTTGGGTTTCGAGGGAAGTTTCTAGGCCACATTGCGTCAGCTTGACGATTGACAGAGTCTTGTCGTACTGCATTGGTATACCATTCAGCAATGGTTTCGGGTGGTCCTTCTTTTCTAGTCCATACTTCTCTTGCGAGATTAGGATTGAGTCCTCGTTTATATTGTTCAATTAATGCTTCATTGTCTTGAATTCCTCCGATAGATGCAAGGCATTGGAATTCAAGATTAAAGTCTGCTGCAGAGGACTTATTTTGCTTCAATTCGTACCATTGTCTTCGCGCAGTGATTTGTTCATCTACTGGAGTGAAGTGTTTCAAGATTTCAATTTCGAATTCTTCGAAGGTAGAGTATCTCCAAGGGATGGGCTTTCCACGGGCATCGGTAATTCGGCTTTTGTAATATTGTTCAGACCAGGATCCGGCTTTCCCTTCGACCATAAGGCCGAGGACGAATCTGATCTGTCGTTGGTCATCCGTAAATGCTCTAGGGTTCATTTCAAGATAGTTTTTGACTAGCATCCACCAGGTTTTAAATTGGGGGTTTGTTCCGTCGAAGTTTGGGGGCTTTTGTCCGATTTCTTTCGAATTCCCATCGTTTCCTACAAATTGAATGGCTGGAGTACAATGTCTTTGTCGACCTCCTCCTTCTCTTCCAATGGAGAAAGAGGACGGAGTGAATGAACCATGGCTGGAGTTTCGTGAAGAGGGAGGGGAGGGAGAGGGCGCTTTTCCTTGTCGACCTCTATGGGGAGGATCTTCTCCAGGTGTTCTTCATCGTCCAATTCCGAAGATGGGAGTTGTAGCTCCTGATCAGGGTGGTGGTTGGTCGGTTGGTTCATTATTTGTTTCAGTTTGTGTTTGAGTGGAAGTAGCCATGCCTTCAATTTCTGGATGAATTGGTTCTTGTGATTCAAGGCCCGGGATATCTGGGTATTCGAGGGTGTCTGGAGTGTATATAAGATGGGTTCCTTCTCGATTGAGGATGTCTTGGAAGTCAGATGGATGTTCGGGCAACTGATGGAACGTCTCGTTGTCTTCGTTGTCTTCAAGGACGGATGGTAAGGTGTGGGGGTTTTCGATTCCGAATTGGGAAGGGGATACGGCTCTGGATGGTGTCTGTGGTGGTGACTCTTGAGATGGACCTTGCTCGGGTGAATCGGGTCGAAAATAGTTGAATTTGCCACCTTGTGTTGGTTTCGGTGGTTCAGGCTCAGTGGATTTCCTAGTAGGTGCTGGTAATTCTTGTAGTAGTTTCGGTTTTTGTGATCTAGTGCGTGGGGTATGATAAATCCTTTCTAAGAATGGTGCAGAAGGTTCTTCTGGTTGATGAGTTTGTTTAGGCGGGGGAGTAGTAGGAGACTCGAATGAGTGTTGGGTTGGTGTATGGAATGATCGTTCTGGGGATGAGGAAGGAGGGTGTAAGGGACGTTTCCCTTTTCGCGACGTGGTGAAGAAAGATAGATAGCGGTAGCCAGGCCCGCTCTTCTCAACGCTACTTGGCGGAGGATAGATAAACAAATCAGTGGACCCGAAGTTCCACTCTTCTTAACCCTATTACCGGGAAGGCTTCTCAACGTCAACTGGACGGAGGGATAGTCAGCAGAAGCTGGCCGTAAGAGACTGGAGTCGTATAGAAACGAGAGAAGGGAGGAGAGGTTATTCTTATGTTACGTGTGTTACCTTACTTCGCAACCGGGCCCGGATCGTCTCCACTCAGGGAGAGGTTCAACGCTATAGCCCAGGAGTATTAGACAAGTCTCAATGACTTCTGTGCAGGCTTCGGATCGCTCCCTCGAGTAGAAGCTCGCGCTTGCCTGAGAAGTCCGAGTTAAGTGTCACTGCAGTCCCCAAGGTTGTTAGCCTTGTAGCAGACGAGCGAAGATAAGGAAGCTTGTTACTAGAATAACCTGAAGTAATACAAAGTACTACTTAAGGTTTATATACTAGCTACGAATAGGCGATGAGAGATTACGTAGTAAGTAGATATGAGTCAATGCGAACTACTACGGGTTAATTGGTAATCTAAGGAATCATAGGGATAGGCGAGATGAATACAGAAGAACGAGTATGAGTCATAAGAAGATAGAGTCAGGTAAGGAGAAATACGATGATGGGAAAAGATGAGAATGAAACAGGAACATGATTCAGAATGAATCATAAGAAGCAAAGGTAGAAGTACATGTGATAAATAAATAAAGAACGGACCGGGGTATACAAGAAGAAGAATGGAAAGTCCGTATGGAAGGTTAATACGTTGATGCGGAGAGTCTGGGGGTGTGGTAAGTTCGTAACACAAGGTGATTGTCCCAGTCTTCATTGATGATATCACTCTGGTGTCGAGGGATGACTCTGCCATGGACTCAGCTGTCCAGGAACTGTCTAAACACTTCAAACTGCGAGATCTCGGTGCTACAAGCTGGTTACTGGCTGTACAGGTGAAGCAGGATGCTCTAAATCGCTCCATTTCGCTCTCCCAGGCTCAGTATGTCAGGGAACTGCTAGAGCGCTTCAAAATGGACGATTGTAACACTGTGAAGACCCCTCTACTACCAGGACTTGAGCTCTCTGATGACCAGCCTACCCCTGAGGAGCAAGAAGCCATGAAGTCCATTCCTTATCTCTCTGCTGTGGGTTCCCTGCAGTATCTTGCCACCATGACTCGTCCAGATATTGCTTACTCTGTGTCCTACCTTGGGAGGTTCAATCACAACCCATCTCCGAGGCACTGGGCTGCTGTAAAGCACTTATTTCGCTATCTGAAGGGAACTGTTGAGTACAAGCTTGTCTACAAGGGTAATGACAACCCAGAGCTATTCCAGACCTTCTCTGATGCTTCCCATGGCTCCTGCAAGGCCACAGGACGTGCTACAGGCGGTTATGTGACTCTAGTGAGTGGTGGGGCTGTAGGATGGTGCTCAAAGCGCCAGCCTTTTGTGACTCTGTCCTCTACTGAGGCTGAGTATGTTGCTGCAGTTGAGGGTGGCAAGGAGATCATGTGGATGAGGAACATCCTGACAGAGTTTGGCTATCCCCCTTCCCTTTCCTCGACACTCTACATTGACAACAAGTCAGGAATTTGTGTAGCGAAGAACCCAGAGCACCATGGATGGATGAAGCACCTGGACTTGAGGTTCTTCTGGCTTCAAGATGCTGTTGCTGATGAAGTGATCAATCCAGTGTATGTGTCCACTGACCAACAACTTGCTGATATCCTCACAAAGGCTGTATACCCCAAGACTGTGAACTTTCCTGTTCCCTTGCTTGGACTCACTCTGTGATAACTCCCCTCTCCATGGACTGCTTAGATCAGGGGGGTGTGTTAGATGTGGTCTCATCAGTCCTATAGATAGATTGGGACTTATCACTGACAGAGTTTTAGTCAGGTGATGAGTCACATGACACAGGTGGACTTGTAGCTTCCTGTGGACGCTTTGAGAGCCTTTAGTCTCTTACAGTTGTCCACAGGTGAGCAAAGTATTGTAACTTCATTATCAAGTCTCTTACAGTTGTCCACAGTAATTGTGGATTTCCTCCTTTAATATTAATCCAATAGACTTCGTTCCACCACTGTTAGGACCGTCTCAACGTCCCCCACGCGCACCTCTTTACAGATACCCCTGTTATTGATCTGCTCCCTATGCTAACGTGGCGGGAATGGGTGGACTTCTCAGCCAAGGAACTGGTGGACGCTCTGTCTGCCTGCTCTAAGGTCTCTGCGCCGGGCCCCGACCACGTTACGTGGAGGATGCTCAAACAGATTGTGCTTGGGGATGCCCTGCTGGTCTTCGTACGTCTAGCTAGCGCCTGTATTCGTCTAGGTTGCTGGCCGGAGTATTTTAAAGAATCTATGTCAGTTATTATCCCTAAGCCGGGTAAGCCTGCATACTCTACACCCAAGGCCTTTAGGCCTATAGTTCTTCTCAACATGCTGGGTAAGCTGTTTGAGAAAATGATCGCGACTAGGCTCCAGTTTGACTCTGTCAAATTTGGGGTCTTTCACCCTAATCAGCTTGGAGGTGTGATCCAACGATCCACTGAAGATGCTGGCCTAATGCTGACCCACATCGTAAGAGTGGGTTGGGCTAAGGGCCTCAGGACTAGCATTGTGGCTTTTGACATAGCGCAGTTCTTTCTGTCATTGCACCATGATATGCTGGTGGCAATACTCCGCAAGCAAGGATTCGCCCCTGAGCTGGTCGAGTTCTTTGTGCACTATCTGGTAGGACGGAAGACCCAGTACTGCTGGGATTCTTTCAAGTCCGAACCATTTCCATCAGATGTGGGGGTAGGGCAGGGATTTGCCCTCTCTCCCGTCCTGTTGGCCTTATACATAGCTCCGCTAATGTGGCTTTTCAACAGGGAGGCGTCACATCTAGGGACGACTCTTCTGTCATATGTTGATGATGGCACCATCATTGCCCAGTCGAAAGACTGGGGGTCTAACCTTGTGGCTCTTAAGAAGGCATATGGTATTATATTCAGGCTCTTTGAGCGCTTTGCCTTGGTACTTGAACATGACAAGTCTGAGGTCTTTCACTTCTCCTGTAAGCATAGGGATGACAATCCACTGATAGACCTGGGCTTTGCCCCGTTCACTGGTGATACACTGCTCCGGCCCAAGCCTTATTGGAGGTATTTGGGCTTCTACTTCGACCGTGCCCTCACTTTTAAGGAGCATGTTCGTTATTACTCTACTAAAGCACTTTCTACGGTGAAAGCCATGAAGATGCTTGGTAATTCTACGAGGGGCTTGCGGCCTATGCAGAAGTGCCTCCTTTATCGGTCATGTGTTGTCCCTATTGCGACATACGGCTTTAAACTCTAGTTCTTCAAGGGCTCTCACTGTAAGGCGGCCCTCAAGAGCCTGAATGTTATGCAAAGACAGGCGGCCCTGTGGATCACAGGTGCATTCCGGACTGCCCCTACTGGGGCCGCAGAGTCATTCGCGGGTCTCATACCCATCCAGCTTCACATACAGAAGCTTGCTGTCAGGTCAGACTACAGGATTAAGACCCTGTCACCTAACCATCCCCTCAGGGCCCTTATGAGCCCTGAATATTCTGGGTCTGCTAAGCTGCACACTCGCTCTATCGGTCTTATGTCTCCTGCGGTTCGCAAGAAGACTAAGGGCTCCTTAATCCAGGCTGATGCCAACCTGGTAAACCTCGTCGAGGAATTTGAGCCTATGGCTTCAATTAATTGGCCCGGATACCGCCTGATGGACTGCCACCCTGACCAGGTGTCGTTCATGGAGGTGAAACTCAATGCGGAGGGTAATACCGACCCCAAGCATATGTATGCTCTCAATGCGCGCCTTAGGGAGTGCAGAGAGGACCTCGGGATTGTTCATATGGCGACGGACGCAAGTCTGCCGCTCCATGGCAAGTTCCAGGCAGTTTCATCTGCCCATGTCTATCGCCAGCAGGAGTGTCTCCGGGAGATCACTCACGTGGCAGGCCGAGTTACAGCACCTGATGCTGAGCTCATGGCCATTGCACTTGGCATTCACTTTGCTCTTAAGCAGGGTGACGTCAGGCTCATACGTGTATTCACTGACTCTATTGTGTCAGCGAGGCTCACAGTTGATCCGTCTACACACTCTGGGCAGACTCTGTCCCAAGGGGTGTGTGTGGCGCTGAAACAATGGCTCTTTGGGGATCCCCGGAGGGGCATTGAATTTCTCACTGTCCCTTCTTCCGAGAAGTGGGAGTTTCACCATGCTGTTCACCGGCATGTCACCTCATTCCCTCAGGTCGCTTATGGCCTGAGGCCATTCACTTCTATTGCCCGCCTGCACAAGGAGGCGGTCGATGATGTTCTGGAGTCATGGCGCCAGCTGTACTCTACCTCTTCTTATAAAGGGCGTAGTAATATGGATCTCGCCTCCAGGGCGGACCCATCTGTTCCGGGGAAGCCGACCTACCTTTCTGGTGGGCCCTGGCTCCCTCATGTTAGTAGCTCTAACTCGCTCTGTGTGAGGGCCGTGCGTGCCGTTACCGGTCATGCTCTGATCGGGTCGTACCGAGTACGATTCTTTCCTACTGAAAGCATTAGCTGTTCATGTGGCGCCACTCTTGAGGGGCGCTATCACATCTTCGTCAGGTGTCCCAACCATAAGAGGGAACTTGACAGACCTCCTCAGACCATTTGTGAGCTGATTGACTTCCTGAACGCAAACCCTGGGGCCTTTGCATTCAGACCAGATGATGCTGGGATCGGCTGAGCTGGTGTGTGTGGGGGGTCCCTGCGGTGTCGCTGGTCTCCTGGCCTACTAGGTGGAGAAGTTGCAAGGCAACAGGGGTGGGGTCCCTGGGGGGTGCTTCTGGCCTCGGCTAGTGGTGCTCCTTTCCTGGGCCTAGTTGGGGGCTTTGTGGGGGGCGGAGGCGTAAAATAATGGGGGTGGGGTCCCCGGGTGGTGGTGTGGGTTCGTCCTGCTCAGCTGCTTTCTTGGGCGCCATTTAGGCGGCGCTTCGAGTTGCTACCCTGCCTACTGTGTCGCTCTAGATCAGGGCTGGGCTGATACTCTTTCGCTTGGGAAGTTGGGGGTAAGGCGGCTCCAAGCGGGGGCTCCTTGCGCTGGCTCTCCTGACTACACCTGTCCCCTCTTGGGCGCTGGGCCACTGCTGCCGCTGGGCCCGCCGCTTGTGGGACGATCAGGGCACCGCCACAATGCGGTGGTGCGTCATTGGGTGTACACCACAAGACCTGGGCAACTGGGTCTTCTTCAGTGTGATGGGCATTTCGGGAAACCGGAGGATTTGGCAAGTAGGGGGCGATCTGGTCTGGTCTGGGTTAGCACTTGGGTTGGGTTGGGCTGCTTCTGAACAGTAGATTACTCTTAACTCATCGGACCTCACACCTTCCTTTTCCAGCAACCACCACCATCAACGGGGCGGTTACTGTAATCTAGTCGTATCATATACACCGTAACCCCAACTCTTGGCTAGGGCACATCCCTAGTTGCTGAACTACTCGCTGGTATGAGCCGCAAGCCACCCAGTTCATCACACGACCTGTGGGCTGACGACCCGGTCCCGCCGCAATCGTCCCCTGACCCGATCGCTCGTATTCCGGGTGTGGGCTCCCAGCAGCCACAACCCCGCTACCAAACCCGCGCCTCAACCCAGGCCTCCTCTGGGGAGGGCACGCGCCAACGATACGCCGCCGTACTGATCACAGCATGGCCGCCATCATCAACCTCCTCGAGTGGAACCGCCCAACCTCGGTCCCATGCTCCCTCTCGTGCTACCTCCCCCTCTCCTGCGCCGGTGGAGATGGCGGACCCTTTCGACGATGACGAGGACGAGGTGGTGGCCCCCGGGGCTGCTGCTTCTGCGATCGCCACCGATCCCCCTGGGAGCTCCGCTGGCAAAGATATGTCAGTGGAGTCGTTCGGCGATTTGGAGTATGCTCCATCCGTAGCGGCACTGGCAGGTGACGAAGAACACCTCGCTGTGGACGTCCAGGGCACAGCCGAATCCCTGCACAACCTGTCCTCTTGGTTCAGGTCCGTGCATGCTATGCCGCTTAGCGCGGAATCTACCACAGTGGTACTGGGCGCCGCCTTGGTGTTTGTCCAGTCCCTGTCTAACAATGGCTGGTTGGATCGCTCTCCAACTGGTCAGTCTAATCCGAGTTGGCTCGGGGGTCACGCTGTGGCCAATATTGCCTCTCGCTACGCTCGTCCCCTGCCCGACAGGAGAGCTACCCCCCCGCCTCGGCCGTCCGGCTCAGGCGATGTCGACGCTGATATGGGAGGCTCCACGCCTAGATCTGGTAGATCTAAGCTGGCCAGAGCTCCCGCACCACCACCTCCGTTTCAGCCCGTCCGTCCTGCCCGTCGTGAGCGGGACCTTGTCGAGTCGATTCGAAAGAACGCAGAGGCGAAGCACCTTGCCCTGCAGCAGCAATGGAGGAGTGCCCCGGTCCAACCTGGTCCGGTGCGCCCTCTCAACATCACCAAGAAGAAGAAGGCAGTGCTGTCCTCGTACGCGCAGACACTATCTTCCTCTGGTAAGGGCAAATCTGCCCAGATCCCTGTGGTCACGGCTGTGCGCGTTGCGCAGTCATTCCCAGAGCTTGAGCCCAAACGAGTCGTAGCTATGGCTCGGGAGGCTGAACCCTCAGCGCAAGGCAAGTCCAAGCGCCCCAACAATGTCACGGCTGGTCCCAACCGTCGGCAACTCCTCATGACTGCGGTCGCCGTGCCGGAAGGTGCCCCCCGCCCTCAGACTAACCACTTTGTTGAAGTTATCAATAGAGGCCTCGTACAAGCTCGCGTCCGTTGCAGGATCGAGTCGGTTCGCTCGAGCACAGCCAACTCTTGGTCATTGCTCACCAATTTCGCCCCCACCCCGAAGGATGTCGCCATCATAGACAAGTGGGCTCACAAGGCGGTTGCTGAGGGCGTTAAGCTCCAGCTCCGTGTCCCCGACTCCACGTCCTACATCAGGATCGTGGATATCCCTTTCATCGACGAGCTTGGTCGCAAGGCCATGACTGTCAAACGCCTCCTGGGCCATCTGTCGAAGTCTCCACATCGTGAGGACTTCGCCATGCTGTCCCATACCCCGCGCATCTCGCGCAATTCCGCCAGCTCTGACACCTGCACAGCTTGGCTCGACTTAGCCGACTCCAAGACCGGCACCCGGATGAAGCGTCTCGTGGGGCGCACCGTCCAGATTGGAACGCACTCCTGCCGCGTGCAGCAGGCTTCCGCCCGTACCGGGGTCCCCTGGTGTCAGCGCTGCTGGTACTGGGGCCACCCCACCGCTATCTGTCGATCCCGGTCGAACAGATGCCCCATCTGCGCTGGGCCTCACACCTCTGAGAACCACCGCGCCGTCGCCGGCTGTTGTCATCCTAAGGATCTCAACAAGGCTACCCCCGAGGGACAGCCATGTCCCCACAAATTCAAGTGTCTCAACTGCGGTGGCAAGCACCGCACTGACTCTCACTTGTGCCAGCTTTGGCGCCACCGGTATGAGGCCGAGTGGATCAAAGAGCATTACAGAAAGGTGAGTGAACGCCGTCTCTCAAGGATAGCGTCACGATCCGCTGATAACACTTCAGCATCTGCGCAATGAACCCCGAGCCTGACAAGTTGAGGCGTTTCGTGAAGGGGAAGTTACGTATATTGTCGTTTAACGTAGCAAAGAATTACACGTTATTGGACACATTGCTAGAATCTGAGAAAGATAACTTCGACATCATCTTCGTACAGGAACCGCCCTGGCGAACGATTAGATCCGCCCCCTCGACGCTTGACGCCGAGGGTGAGCCCGTCATCGGAGCACCTAAGCACCCTGAGTGGTTATATATGGTGAGGCCGGCCTCCACTGCAGAGGAACGAGATCGGCCGCGTGTTATGGCTTTTGTCCACACACGGATCAAGAGACTGAGGCCCTCGCTTAGGCGGGACCTCATTGATCACCATGATGCGATGGTTCTTACCATCTTCAATCACGGTTGCGAACGCCACTTCATAAATGTTTATTCTGATGATGAGCACACTGCGATCAAGCTTCTCTATGAGAAGCGCGATTCTCTACCCCAGATGCACTACATGGGGGGCGATTTCAATTGCCATTCGCGTGAGTGGGACGATGGCGTCCCGCATCACCACCGACCCGCCCAGCAGCTTCTGGAAGCTGCCGACGACCTCGGCCTTGGGATCTGGTTACCAGATTCCAGGGCTTCTACTCATGTACCTCGAGATCCGACCAAGCACCAATCGGTGATTGATCTGATCTTTATCTCCGATCTCAGGTGGCGCTAAAGAGGCAGAAATAGAAATACTAAATGTGATATGGATGTTCGGCTTAGATTAAGCTGACGGAATAGATTTTTAAAGATTTCTGCACAAGGCAAGTTCGTGGGGAGGCAATCTGACAATATGAGGGACAATTCCACAAAATAACGCGAATCAACGACGCGTGGAGAACACTAGAATAGCTAACTACCTTCGCTAAGAAGAGTAAAGCCAAGTTACACTGTAAAAAGTGCGACTCGTGTCCTTTATCCAAGAAGTTAACAAGACACAGAACCTCAGGTACTCCCTAAGCTTCACCCTTATCTAGTTAACGACCAGAAGCGCACTGTCCTACACTTGTGATACGCCAAGTACCAGGGTGTAGCGATGCAATACGCTCTTAATCTAAGCTCACTTCACGAGTAAGCCTGAGGTCTTCTTCTTAGATCAAAAGGTCTCAATCCTAGCTCAAGTCACTTAGTCTAGTTAATCTCGAAAGAACTTATTACTTTGCTTCACTCAGGCACAATAGATCGCTTTTCACTGCGCTCTGAAGGCTGGGCAATGGCTAGTAGGTTCCTTGCCACGTCCAACACCTCAGAGGGGGTTTATATATTATTTGGGTGCTCGTTATGACAAGACAATGATTACACAACTAGGAACATATTATCAAGCAAGGTACAAACCGGTAGATTAGATCGCGCGCCAAGAGAGCCGCAACCTGTTAGATTAGTGAAACATTGGAAATACAGAAGGATTCTGGGTATCCGTTTGTTCCGGGCTGTGTTTTAGCCCGTTCTCTGGGTCTGCATTCTTCTCTAAATATGTAGAACATCTAAGATTTCGGACGTCGTGTGAACTGTTCTCCTACGTGTCCCCGTGGATTGTACGCGAACGCGTCCATACGTGTCATTAGTGTTGAGTGATGTTCGTTAATCTAACAACGGTGGCATTTCCTTGTGAACACGCCGATCAGCCTTTTAGATTAAGCACGTCGGACTTATTTCTCAAGTCTAGACTCATTGGAGGGGTCCCGTAGCTCTGTATAGACGCATTGGAATGGTTTTACCGCCTGGTCCGGCCGGAATCACGACTGGTCATATGGTACACTGTTAGAATTGCTTTTTGTTAAGCACAGTGGTCATCCCGTAGCCGCCGCTATCCGTCATCAATGGTCATAGTGTTCTACAGTGATTGAGTACTCTTTTATTATACTGTTGGGCTCTTAGATTAGGTCGTACTACTACAGGAAGGTTTGATGCAATCGTTAGATTAGGCTTGTATGCCTTAGATTAGCGATTTTCATGCGTGAAAACGGCTTTGCCGTTACAGTGCATTGCGCGTCCCCAGATCAGGTCGGATCTGACAGGCCCATCGGACCACCATCCGCTGTCTGTCACGATCCCTATCCGCCCTGAAGACATCACAAATATCAGAAGGGCATTTCCCAAGAACTCGGCAGCGACTGCGGAATTGCAGTTCCTGGATGAGATCAGAGAAGGGGTGTATGGTTTTCGAGATCATCCCCTTACCTCAGCACGGGATGTTAATGTCCTGGCATCGGCTATTGGGTCGGTGTTCTCTGCAGCGTGGCATTGCCACACTGTGGAGGTGCACATATCCGCAAAGTCTCAACCCTGGTGGGATGAGGATTGCAGGGTCGCCCTTCAGGCCCACAGGGATTCTTCGGACCCTGTGGACTGGAAGGCATTTTGACGCGTTGTGGCGTCTAAGAAGCGCAAATTCTTTGATGAGAAGATTGAGGAAATTGCTGAGACCAACAAACGCCCTTGGGACCTTATGGAATGGGTCAAGGCGCGTAAGTTGCCTGCGTGCGAGGCTATCTCCTATCAGGGGGAGCCTTGTCACACTATGGACTCCCTTTGGGAGGCCCTTCACAGTACCTACAACTCCACTTCTGGGTGGGAATGTGATACCCCCGTTATCGATCCGCTCCCTACGCTACCGTAGCGGGAATGGGTGGACTTCTCAGCCAAGGAACTGGTGGACGCTCTGTCTGCCTGCTCTAAGGTTTCAGCGCCGGGCCCCAACCATGTTACGTGGAGGATGCTCAAACAGATCATGCTTGGGGATGCCCTGCCGGTCTTCATACGTCTAGCTAGCGCCTGTATTTGTCTAGGTTGCTGGCCGGAGTATTTTAAAGATTCTATGTCAGTTATTATCCCTAAGCCGGGTAAACCTGCATACTCTACACCCAAGGCCTTCAGGCCCATAGTTCTTCTCAACACGCTGGGTAAGCTGTTTGAGAAAATGATCGCGACTAGGCTCCAGTTTGACTCTGTCAAGTTTGGGGTCTTTCACCCTAATCAGCTCGGAGGTGTGATCCAACGATCCACTGAGGATGCTGGCCTTATGCTGACCCACATCGTAAGAGCAGGGTGGGCTAAGGGCCTCAGAACTAGCGTTGTGGCTTTTGACATAGCACAGTTCTTCCCGTCATTGCACCATGACATGCTGGTGGCAATACTACGCAAGCAAGGATTCGCCCCTGAGTTGGTCGAGTTCTTTGCGCACTACTTGGTAGGACGGAAGACCCAGTACTGCTGGGACTCTTTCAAGTCCGAGCCATTTCCATCGGATGTGGGGGTGGGGCAGGGATCTGCCCTCTCTCCCGTCCTGTCGGCCTTATACATAGCTCCATTAATGTGGCTTTTCGACAGGGAGGCGTCACGTCTTGGAACGACTCTCCTGTCATACGTCGATGATGGTACCATCATTGCCCAGTCGAAAGACTGGGGATCTAACCTTGTGGCTCTTAAGGAGGCATATGGTGTTATATTTAGGCTCTTTGAGTGCTTCGCCTTGGTACTTGAGCATGACAAGTCCGAGGTCTTTCACTTCTCCTGTAAACACGGGGATGATAATCCACCAATTGACCTGGGCTTTGCCCTGTTCACTGGTGATACGCCGCTCCGGCCCAAGCCTTATTGGAGGTATTTGGGCTTTTACTTTGACCGCGCCCTTACTTTTAAGGAGCATGTTTGTTATTACTCTACTAAGGCACTTTCCACGGTGAAAGCCATGAAGATGCTTGGTAATTCTACGAGGGGCTTGCGGCCTATGCAGAAGCGCCTCCTTTATCGGTCGTGTGTCGTTCCCATTGCGACATACGGCTTTAAACTCTGGTTCTTCAAGGGCTCTCGCTGTAAGGCGGCCCTTAAGAGCCTGAATGTCATGCAGAGACGGGCGGCCCTGTGGATTACAGGTGCTTTCCGGACCGCTCCTACTGGGGCCGTGGAGTCATTCGCGGGTCTCATACCCATCCAGCTTCACATACAGAAGCTTGCTGTCAGGTCAGACTACAGGATTAAGACCCTGTCACCTAACCACCCCCTCAGGGCCCTTATGAGCCCTGAATATTCCGGGTCTGCTAAGCTGCACACTCGTTCTATCGGTCTTATGTCTCCTGCGGTTCGCAAGAAGACTAAGGGCTCCTTAATCCAGGCTGATGCCAGCCTGGTAAACCTCGTCGAGGAGTTCGAGCCTATGGCTTCAATTAATCGGCCCGGATATCGCCTGATGGACTGCCACCCGGACCAGGTGTCATTCATGGAGGTGAAACTCAATGCGGAGGGTTATACTGACCCCGAGCATATGTATGCTCTCAACGCGCGCCTTAGGGAGTGCAGAGAGGATGTCGGGATTGTCCATATGGCGACGGACACAAGTCTGCCGCTCCATGGCAAGTTCCAGGCAGTTGCATCTGCCCATGTCTATCGCCAACGGGAGTGTCTCTGGGAGATCACTCGCGTGGCAGGCCGAGTCACAGCGCCTGATGCTGAGCTCGTGGCCATTGCACTTGGCGTTCATTTTGCTCTTAAGCAGGATGACGTCAGGCTCATACGTGTATTCACTGACTCTATTGCGTCAGCGAAGCTCGCAGTTGATCCGACTACACATTCCGGGCAGATGCTGTCCCAAGGGGTGTGTGTGGCGCTTAAGCAATGGCTCTCTGGGGATCCCCGGAGAGGCGTTGAGTTCCTCGCTGTCCCTTCTTCCGAGAAGTGGGAGTTCCACCATGCTGTTCACCGGCATGTCACCTCGTTCCCTCAGGTCGCTTATGGTCTGAGGCCGTTCACTTCTATTGCCCGCCTCCGCAAAGAGGCGGTCGACGATGTTCTGGAGTCATGGTGTCAGCTGTACTCTACCGCTTCTTACAAGGGGCGTAGTAACATGGACCTTGCCTCAGGGGCGGATCCATCTATTCCGGGGAAGCCGACCTACCTTTCTGGTGGGCCCTGGCTCCATCATGTTAGCGGCTCTAACTCGCTTTGTGTGAGGGCCGTGCGTGCCGTCATGGGTCATGCTCTGATTGGGTCGTACCGCATACGATTCTTTCCTAACAAAAGCGTTGGCTGTTCGTGTGGCGCCACTCTCGAGGGGCACTATCACATTTTTGTCAGGTGTCCCAACCACAAAAGGGAACTTGACAGACCTCCTCAGACCATTCGTGAGCTGATTGACTTCCTGAATGCGAACCCCGGGGCATTTGCATTCAGACCAGATGATGCTGGGATCGGTTGAGCTGGTGTGCGTGGGGGGTCCCTGCGGTGACGCTGGTCTTCTGGCCTACTAGGTGGAGAAGTTGCAAGGCAACAGGGGTGGGGTCCCTGGGGGGTGCTTCCGGCTTCGGCTGGTGGTGCTCCTTTCCTGGGCTCGGTTGGGGGTCTCGCAGGGGGCGAAGGCGTAAAATAACAGGGGTTGGGTCCCTGGGCGGCGGTGCAGGTTCGTCCTGCTCAGCTGCTTTCTTGGGCGCCACTATGCAGCGCTTCGAGTTGCTACCCTGCCTACTGTATTGCTCTGGGTCGGGACTGGGCTGATACCCTTTCACTTGGGAAGTTGGGGGTAAGGCGGCTCCAAGCGGGGGCTCCTTGCGCTGGCTCTCCTGACTACACCTGTCCCTTCTTGGGCGCTCGGCTGCCGCTGCCGCTGGGCTCGCCGCTTGTGGGATGATCAGGGCACCGCCGCAGAGCGGCGGTGCGTCACTGGGTGTACACCACAAGACCTGGGTAACTGGGTCTTCCTCAGTGTGATGGGCATTTCGGGCGACCGGGGGATTTGGCAAGTAGGGGGTGGTCTGGTCTGGTCTGGGTTAGCACTTGGGTTGGGTTGGGCTGCTTCTGAACAGTAGATTACTCTCAACTCATCGGACTTTGTAGTTGGGGCTTTGTACTTAGCTACACGCGGACTGCGATCGGGCACCGCGTTATAAATTGGCGCAAGCCATGATTTAAAAAAAAAAAAAAAAAAAAAAAAATCTCCATTGGCGCAGGAGAGGGGGAGGTGGCACGAGAGGGAGCACGGGACCGAGGTCGGGCGGTTCCACTCGAGGAGGTTGTTGATGGCAGCCATGCCGTGACCGGGATGGCGGCGTATCATTGGCGCGTGCCCTCCCCAGAGGAGGCCTGGGTCGAGGCGCGGGTTTGGTAGTGGGGCTGTGGCTGCTGGGAGCCCACACCCGGAATACGAGCGATCAGGTCAGGGGACGATTGTGGCAGGACTGGGTCGTCAGCCCACGGGTCATTTGATGAGCTGGGTGGCTTGCAGCTCATACCAGCGAGTAGTTCAGCAACTAGGGACGTGCCCTAGCCAAGAGATGGGGTTGCGGTGTATTCGATACGACTAGACTACAGTAACCGCCCCGTTGATGGTGGTGGTTGCTGGAAAAGGAAGGTACTAGGATAGTGTCACGATCCACTGATAACAATTCAGCATCCATGCAATAAACCCCGAACCTGACAAGTTGAAGCATTTCGTGAAGGGTAGATTACGTATACTGTCATTTAATGTAGTGAAGAATTATGCGTTATTGGACACATTGCTAGAGTCTGAGAAAGACAACTTCGACATCGTATTCATCCAGGAACCTCCCTGGCAAACGATCAGGTCTGCCCCCTCGATGCTTGATGCCAAGGGTGAGCCCATCATCGGAGCACCTAAGCATCCTGAGTGGTTGTATATGGTGAGGCCGGCCTCCTCTCTGGAGGAATGAGATCGACCCCATGTTATGGCTTATGTCCACACACAGATCAAGAGACTGAGGCCCTCACTAAGGTGGGACCTCATTGATCACCGGGATGTAATGGTTGTCACCATCTTCAATTACAGCCATGAACGCCATTTCATGAATGTCTATTCTGACGATGAGCACACTGCGATCAAGCTTCTCTATGAGAAGTGTGATTCTTTACCCCAGATGCATTATATGGGAGGTGATTTTAATTGCCATTTACATGAGTGGGACGATAGTGTTCCACATCACCACCGACCCGCCCAGCAGCTCTTGGAAGCTGCCAATGACCTCGGCCTTGGGATCTGGTTGCCAGATTCCAGGGTATCTACGCATGTATCTCGAGATCCAACCAAACACCAATCAGTGATTGATCTGATCTTTATCTCTGATCTCAGGTGGCACATCGTGCGTCCCCAGATCAGATCAGATCTGACAGGCCCATCGGACCATCACCTGATGTCTGTCGTGATCCCTATCTACCCTGAAGACATTACAAATGTCAGAAGGGCATTTCCCAAGAACTCGGCAGCGACTGCAGAATTGCAGTTCCTGGATGAGATCAGAGAAGGGGTGTATGGTCTTCGGGATCATCCCCTTAATTCAGCACAGGATATTAATATCCTGGCATCGGCTATTGGGTCAGTGTTCTCTGCAGTGTGGCGGTGCCACACTGTAGAGGTGCACATATCTGCAAAATCTCAGCCATGGTGGGATGAGGATTGCAATGTCGCCCTTTTTTTTTTTTTTTTTTTTTTTAAATCATGGCTTGCGCCAATTTATAACGCGGTGCCCGATCGCAGTCCGCGTGTAGCTAAGTACAAAGCCCCAACTACAAGGTCCGATGAGTTAAGAGTAATCTACTGTTCAGAAGTGGCCCAACCCAACCCAAGCGTTAACCCAGACCAGACCAGCCCGCCCCCTACTTGCCAAATTCCCTGGTCGCCCGAAATGCCCATCACACTGAAGAAGACCCAGTTGCCCAGGTCTTGTGGTGTACACCCAGTGACGCACTGCCGCGAGGCGGCAGTGCCCTGATCATCCCTCAAGAGGCGGACCCAGCGGCAACGGCAGCCGAGTGCCCTCAGGGGGACAGGTGTAGTCAGGAGAGCCAGCGCAAGGAGCCCCCGCTTGGAGCCGCCTTACCCCCAACTTCCCAAGTGAAAGGGTATCAGCCCAGTCTTGACCCAGAACAACACCGTAGGCAGGGTAGCAACTCGAAGCGCCACCTAGACAGCGCCCAAGAAAGCAGCTTAGCAGGACGAACCCGCACCGCCACCCGGGGACCCCACCCCCGTTATTTTACGCCTCCGCCCCCCGCGAAGCCCCAGACCAGGCCCAGGAAAGGAGCACCACTAGCCAAGGCCAGAAGCACCCCCCAGGGACCCAGCCCCTGTTGCCTTACGACTTCTCCACCTAGTAGGTCAGAAGACCAGCGACACCGCAGAGACCCCCCACGCGCGCCAGCTCAACCGATCCCAACATCATCAGGTCTGAATGCAAACGCACCAGGGTTCGCGTTCAGGAAGTCAATCAGCTCACGAATGGTCTGAGGAGGTCTGTCAAGTTCCCTCTTGTGGTTGGGGCACCTGACGAAAATGTGATAGCGCCCCTCAAGAGCGGCGCCACACGAACAGCCAACGCTTTCAGTAGGAAAGAATCGTACTCGGTACGACCCAATCGGAGCATGACCAGTAACGGCACGCACGGCCCTCGCACAGAGCGAGTTAGAGCCGCTAACATGGGGGAGCCAGGGCCCACCGGAAAGGTGGGTCGGCTTCCCCGGAACAGATGGGTCTGCCCCAGAGGCGAGATCCATGTTACTACGCCCCTTGTAAGAAGAGGTAGAGTACAGCTGACGCCATGACTCCAGAACATCATCGACCGCCTCCTTACGCAGGCGGGCAATAGAAGTGAACGGCCTCAGGCCATAAGTGACCTGAGGGAACGAGGTGACATGCCGGTGAACAGCATGGTGGAACTCCCACTTCTCGGAGGAAGGGACAGCGAGGAATTCAATGCCTCTCCGGGGATCCCCAGAGAGCCATCGTTTAAGCGCCACACACACTCCCTGGGACAGCATCTGCCCGGAGTGTGTAGACGGATCAACCACGAGCTTCGCCAACGCAATAGAGTCAGTGAATACACGTATGAGCCTGACATCATCCTGCTTAAGAGCAAAATGAATGCCAAGTGCAATGGCCATGAGCTCAGCATCAGGCGCTGTAACTCGGCCTGCCACGCGAGTGATCTCTCGGAGACACTCCCGCTGGCGGTAGACATGGGCAGCTGAAACTGCCTGGAACTTGCCGTGAAGCGGCAGACTTGCGTCCATCGCCATGTGGACAATCCCGAGGTCCTCCCTGCACTCCCTAAGGCGCGCGTTGAGAGCATACATATGCTCGGGGTCAGTGTTACCCTCCACATTGAGTTTCACCTCCATGAACGACACCTGGTCAGGGTGGCAGTCCATCAGGCGGTATCCGGGTCGATTAATTGAAGCCATAGGCTCAAACTCTTCGACGAGGTTCACCAGGCTGGCATCAGCCTGGATTAAGGAGCCCTTAGTCTTCTTGCGAGCCGCAGGAGACATAAGGCCGATAGAACGAGTGTGCAACTTAGCAGACCCGGAATATTCAGGGCTCATAAGGGCCCTGAGGGGATGGTTGGGTGACAGGGTCTTAATCCTGTAGTCCGACCTGACAGCAAGCTTCTGTATGTGAAGCTGGATAGGCATGAGACCCGCGAACGACTCAGCGGCCCCAGTAGGAGCAGTCCGGAAAGCGCCTGTAATCCACAAGGCCGCCCGTCTCTGCATGACATTCAGACTCTTAAGGGCCGCCTTACAGCGAGAGCCCCTGAAGAACCAGAGTTTGAAGCCATACGTCGCAATGGGAACGACACACGACCGATAGAGGAGGCGCTTCTGCATAGGCCGCAAGCCCCTCGTAGAGTTACCAAGCATCTTCATGGCTTTCACCGTGGAGAGTGCTTTAGTAGAGTAATAACGAACGTGCTCCTTGAAAGTAAGGGCGCGGTCGAAGTAGAAGCCCAAATACCTCCAATAAGGCTTGGGCCGGAGCGGCGTATCACCAGTGAATGGGGCAAAGCCCAGGTCTATGGGTGGATTACTATCCCCGTACTTACGGGAGAAGTGAAAAACCTCGGACTTGTCATGTTCAAGTACCAAGGCGAAGCGCTCAAAGAGCCTAAATATAATACCATACGCCTCCTTAAGAGCCGCAAGGTTAGATTCCCAATCTCTTGACTGGGCAATGATGGTGCCATCATCAACATATGACAGAAGAGTCGTCCCTAAACGAGACGCCTCCCTGTCGAAAAGCCACATTAGCGGAGCTATGTATAAGGCCGACAGGACGGGAGAGAGGGCAGATCCTTGCCCTACCCCCACGTCCGATGAAAATGGCTCGGACTTGAAAGAGTCCCAGCAGTACTGGGTCTTCCGTCCTACCAGGTAGTGCGCAAAGAACTCGACCAACTCAGGGGCGAATCCTTGCTTGCGGAGTATTGCCACCAGCATATCATGGTGCAATGATGGGAAGAACTGCGCTATGTCAAAAGCCACAATGCTAGTCCTGAGGCCCTTGGCCCAACCCGCTCTTACGATGTGGGTCAGCATCAGGCCGGCATCTTCAGTGGATCGTTGGATCACACCTCCGAGCTGATTAGGGTGAAAGACCCCAAATTTGACAGAGTCAAACTGGAGCCTAGTCGCGATCATTTTCTCAAACAGCTTACCCAGCGTGTTGAGAAGAACAATAGGCCTAAAGGCCTTGGGTGTAGAGTATGCAGGCTTACCCAGCTTAGGGATAATAACCGACATAGATTCTTTAAAATACTCCGGCCAGCAACCTAAACGAATACAGGTGCTAGCTAGATGTACGAAGACCGGCAGGGCATCCCCAAGCACGATCTGTTTGAGCATCCTCCACGTAACGTGGTCGGGGCCCGGCGCTGAAACCTTAGAGCAAGCAGACAACACATCCACTAGTTCCTTGGCTGAGAAGTCCACCCATTCCCGCCGCGTTAGCGTAGGGAGCGGATTAATAACAGGGGTATCACACTCCCGCCCGGAAGCAGAGTTGTAGGTACCGTGAAGGGCCTCCCAGAGGGAGTCCATTGCAATGTCGCCCTGTGGGCCCACAGGGACTCTTTGGACCCTGTGGACTGGAAGGCATTTCAACGCGTTGTAGCATCTAAGAAGTGCAAATTCTTCAATGAGAAGATTGAGGAGATTGCTGAGACCAACAAGTGCCCCTGGGACCTTATGGAATGGGTTAAAGTGCGCAAGTTGCCTGTGTGCGAGGCTATCTCCTACCAAGGGGAGCCTTTGTTGAAGGGAGTGCGTAGGGGAACGTCTGGCGGTCCTAACACTGAAGAAACAACGCGACTTGATAGGGAGAATCTCGAGAAAAACGCGTTTTATTGAACACCAGTCCTGTGGACTGTTGTAAGAGGCTAAGTACAAAACAGAAAATTGTCCTACTCACCTGTGGACTGTTGTAAGAGGCTAAAGAGCCAGAAAGCGTCCACAGGTGTTCTAACTAAGTTCAACCATCATGTGACCAAGTCACATGATCACAAAAGCATCCATTGTAGCTCTAAGTCCACATCTCTATGTACAAGTCCATATCTCCTTGGACAACTCCACAAGTGTCCTACCAAACCTTGGAGCCCTGACTCAGGAGAGTCCATCTAACACTGTCTGGAGCACTCCTGACAGCCTTGTCACACTATGGACTCCCTATGGGGGGCCCTTCACGGTACCTACAACTCCACCTCTGGGTGTGAGTGTGATACCCCTGTTATTGATCCGCTCCCTGCACTTCCGCAGCGGGGGTGGGTTGACTTTTCAGACAAGGAACTGATGGATGCATTGTCTGCCTGCTCCAAAGTCTCTGCTCCGGGCCCCGACCATGTTATGTGGAGGATGCTCAAACAGATCGTGCTTGGGGATGCCCTGCCAGTCTTTATATGTCTAGCTAGTGCCTATATTCATCTAGGCTGCTGGCCAGAGTATTTCAAAGAATCTATGTCAGTTATTATCCCTAAGCCGGGTAAGCCTGCATACTCTATGCCCAAGGCCTTCAGGCCTATAGTTCTTCTCAACACGCTGGGTAAGCTGTTTGAGAAAATGATCGCAACTAGGCTCCAGTTTGACTCTGTCAAATTTGGGGTCTTTCACCCTAATCAGCTTGGAGGTGTGATCCAACAGTCCACTGAAGATGCTGGCCTAATGCTGACCCACATCGTAAGAGCGGGTTGGGCTAAGGGTCTCAGGACTAGCGTTGTGGCATTTGACATAGCACAGTTCTTCCCATTGCTGCACCATGATATGCTGGTTGCAATACTCTGCAAGCAAGGATTTGTCCCTGAGTTGGTTGAGTTCTTTGTGCACTACTTGGTAGGACGGAAGACCCAGTATTGCTGGGATTCTTTCAAGTCTGAGCTGTTTCCATCGGATGTAGGGGTAGGGCAGGGATCTGCCCTCTCCCCTGTCCTATCAGCCTTATACATAGCTCTGCTAATGTGGCTTTTCGACATGGAGGCATCATGCTTAGGGACGACCCTTCTGTCATATGTTGATGATGGTACCATCATTGCCCAGTCTAAGGACTGGAAGTCCAACCTTTTTTTTTTTTTTTTTTTTTTTAAATCATGGCTTGCGCCAATTTATAACGCGGTGCCCGATCGCAGTCCACATGTAGCTAAGTACAAAGCCCCAACTACAAAGTCCGATGAGTTGAGAGTAATCTACTGTTCAGAAGCGACCCAACCTAACCCAAGCGATAACCCAGACCAGACCAGACCACCCCCTACTTGCCAAATCCCCCAGTTGCCCGAAATGCCCATCACACTGAAGAAGACCCAGTTGCCCAGGTCTTGTGGTGTACACCCAGTGACGTGCCGTCGCAGCGCGATGGTGCCCTGATCATCCCTCAAGAGGCGGACCCAGCAGCAATGGTGGCCAAGTGCCCTCAGGGGGACAAGTGTAGTCAGGAGAGCCAGCGCAAGGAGCCTCTGCTTGGAGCCGCCTTACCCCCAACTTCCCAAGTAGAAGGGTATCAGCCCAGCCCTGATCTAGAGCAACACAACGGGCAGGGTAGCAACTCGAAGCGCCGCCAAGACGGTGCCCAAGAAAGCAGCTTAGCAGGACGAACCCGCACTGCCACCCGGGGACCCCACCCCTGTCATTTTATGCCTTCGCCCCCTGCAAAGCCCCCAACCAAGCCCAGGAAAAGGGCACCACCAGCCGGAGCCAGAAGCACCCCCCAGGGACCCCACCCCTGTTGCCTTACAACTTCTCTACCTAGTAGGCCAGAAGACCAGCGACACTGCAGAGACCTCCCGCACGCGCCAGCTCAGCCGATCCCAGCATCATCTGGTCTGAACGCAAACGCCCCGGGGTTCGCATCCAGGAAATCAATCAGCTCACGAATGGTCTGAGGAGGTCTGTCCAGTTCCCTCTTGTGGTTGGGACACCTGACGAAAATGTGATAGCGCCCCTCGAGAGTGGCGCCACATGAGCATCCAACGCTTTCGTTAGGAAAGAATCGTACGCGGTACGACCCAATCGGAGCATGACCTGTGACAGCACGCACAGCCCTCGCCAATCCCGAGATCCTCCCTGCACTCCCTAAGGCGTGCGTTGAGAGCATACATATGTGCGGGGTCAGTATTACCCTCTGCATTGAGTTTCACCTCCATGAACAACACCTGGTCAGGGTGGCAGTCCATCAGGTGGTATCCGGGCCGATTGATTGAGGCCATAGGCTCAAATTCCTCGATGAAGTTCACCAGGTTGGCATCAGCCTGGACTAAGGAGCCTTTAGTCTTCTTGCGAATCGCAGGAAACATAAGACCAACAGAGTGGGCATGCAGCTTAGCAGACCCAGAGTACTCAGGGCTCATAAGGGCCCTAAGGGGATGATTAGGTGACAGGGTCTTAATCCTGTAGTCCGACCTGATAGCAAGCTTCTGTATATAAAGCTGGATAGGTATGAGACCTGCGAATGACTCTGCGGCCCCAGTAGGGGCAGTCCGGAATACACCTGTAATCCACAGGGCTGCCCGTCTCTGCATAACATTCAGGCTCTTAAGGGCTGCCTTGCAGCGAGAACCCTTGAAGAACCAGAGTTTGAAGCTGTATGTCGCGATGGGAACAACACACAACCAATAGAGGAGGTGCTTCTGCATAGGCCGCAAGCCCCTCATGGAGTTACCAAGCATTTTCATGGCTTTCACCATAGACAGTGCTTTGGTAGAATAATAACGAACGTGCTCCTTAAACGTAAGGGCATGGTCGAAGTAGAAACCCAAGTACCTCCAATAGGGCTTGGGTCAGAGTGGTGTATCACCAGTGAACAGGGCAAAGCCCAGGTCAATCGGTGGATTATCATCCCCATGCTTGTGGGAAAAGTGAAAGACCTCAGACTTGTCATGTTCAAGTACCAAGGCGAAGCGCTCAAAGAGCCTGAATATAATAAAGGGAACTTGACAGACCTCCTCAGACCATTCGTGAGCTGATAGACTTCCTGAACGCAAACCCGGGGGCCTTTGCGTTCAGACCAGATGACGCTGGGATCGGTTGAGCTGGCGCGCGTGGGGGGCGCCTGCGGGGTCGCTGGTCTTCTGGCCTACTGGGGGGAGAAGTTGTAAGGCAACAGGGGTTGGGTCCCTGGGGGGTGCTTCTGGCCTCGGCTAGTGGTGCTCCTTTCCTGGGCCTGGCTGGGGGCTTCGTGGCGGGCGGAGGCGTAAAATAACGGGGGTGGGGTCCCCGGGTGGCGGTGTGGGTTCGTCCTGCTAAGCTGCTTTCTTGGGCACCGTCTAGGTGGCGCTTCGAGTTGCTACCCTGTCTGCTGTGTTGTTCTGGGTCGGGACTGGGCTGATACCCTTCCACTTGGGAAGCTGGGGGTAAGGTGGCTCCAAGCGGGGGCTCCTTGTGCTGGATCTCCTGACTACACCTGTCCCCCTGAGGGCACTCGGCCGCCGATGCCGCTGGGTCCGCCTCTCGAGGGATGATCAGGGCACCGCCGCCTTGCGGCGATGCGTCACTGGGTGTACACCACAAGACCTGGGCAACTGGGTCTTCTTCAATGTGATGGGCATTTCGGGGAACCGGGGGATTTGGCAAGTAGGGGGTGGTCCAGTCTGGTCTGGGTTATCGCTTGGGTTGGGTTGGGTTGCTTCTGAACAGTAGATTACTCTTAACTCATTGGACCTTGTAGTTGGGGCTTTGTACTTAGCTACACGCGGACTGCGATCGGGCACCGCGTTATAAATTGGTGCAAGCCATGATTTAAAAAAAAAAAAAAAAAAAGACAGGGTCTTAATCCTGTAATCTGACCTGACAGCAAGCTTCTGTATGTGAAGCTGGATGGGTATGAGACCCGCGAATGACTCCGTGGCCCCAGTAAGAGCAGTCCGGAAAGTGCCTGTAATCCACAGGGCCACCCGTCTTTGCATGACGTTCAGGCTCTTAAGGGCCGCCTTACAGCGAGAGCCCTTGAAGAACCAGAGTTTAAAGCCATATGTCGCAATGGGGACAACACATGACCGATATAGGAGGTGCTTCTGCATAGGCCGCAAGCCCCTCGTAGAATTACCAAGCATCTTCATGGCTTTCACCGTAGAGAGTGCTTTAGTAGAGTAGTAACGAACATGCTCCTTGAAAGTAAGGGCACGGTCGAAGTAGAAGCCCAAATACCTCCAATAAGGCTTGGGCCGAAGCAGCGTATCACCAGTAAACGGGGCAAAGCCCAGGTCTATCAGTGGATTATCATCCCCGTGCTTACGGGAGAAGTGAAAGACCTCGGACTTGTCGTGTTCAAGTACCAAGGCGAAGTGCTCAAAGAGCCTAAATATAATACCATATGCCTCCCTGAGAGCCACAAGGTTAGATCCCCAGTCTTTCGACTGGGCAATGATGGTGCCATCATCGACATATGACAGAAGAGTCGTCCCTAGACGTGACGCCTCCCTGTCGAAAAGCCACATAAGCAGAGCTATGTATAAGGCCGACAAGACGGGAGAGAGGGCAGATCCCTGCCCCACCCCCACATCAGATGGAAACGGCTCGGACTTGAAAGAGTCCCAGCAATACTGGGTCTTCCGTCCTACCAAATAGTGCGCAAAGAACTCGACCAACTCAGGGGCGAATCCTTGCTTGCGTAGTATTGCCACCAGCATATCATGGTGCAATGACAGAAAGAACTGCGCTATGTCAAAAGCCACAACGCTAGTCTTTTTTTTTTTTTTTTTTTTTTTTAAATCATGGCTTGCGCCAATTTATAACGCGGTGCCCGATCGCAGTCCGCGTGTAGCTAAGTACAAAGCCCCAACTACAAGGTCCAATGAGTTAAGAGTAATCTACTGTTCAGAAGCAACCCAACCCAACCCAAGCGCTAACCCAGACCAGACCGGACCACCCCCTACTTGCCAAATCCCCCGGTTCCCCGAAATGCCCATCACATTGAAGAAGACCCAGTTGCCCAGGTCTTGTGGTGTACACCCAGTGACGCATCGCCGCAAGGCGGTGGTGCCCTGATCATCCCTCGAGAGGCGGACCCAGCGGCAACGGCGGCCGAGTGCCCTCAGGGGGACAGGTGTAGTCAGGAGATCCAGCGCAAGGAGCCCCCGCTTGGAGCCACCTTACCCCCAGCTTCCCAAGTGGAAGGGTATCAGCCCAGTCCCGACCCAGAACAACACAGCAGACAGGGTAGCAACTCGAAGCGCCACCTAGACGGTGCCCAAGAAAGCAGCTTAGCAGGACGAACCCGCACCGCCACCCGGGGACCCCACCCCCATTATTTTACGCCTCCGCCTGCCACGAAGCCCCCAGCCAGGCCCAGGAAAGGAGCACCACTAGCCGAGGCCAGAAGCACCCCCCAGGGACCCAACCCCTGTTGCCTTACAACTTCTCCCCCCAGTAGGCCAGAAGACCAGCGACCCCGCAGGCGCCCCCCACGCGCGCCAGCTCAACCGATCCCAGCGTCATCTGGTCTGAACGCAAAGGCCCCCGGGTTTGCGTTCAGGAAGTCTATCAGCTCACGAATGGTCTGAGGAGGTCTGTCAAGTTCCCTTTTGTGTTTGGGACACCTGACGAAAATGTGATAGCGCCCCTCAAGAGCGGCGCCACATGAACAGCCAACGCTTTCGGTGGGAAAGAATCGTACTCGGTACGACCCAATCGGAGCATGACCAGTAACGGCACGCACGGCCCTCGCACAGAGCGAGTTAGAGCCGCTAACATGGGGGAGCCAGGGCCCACCGGAAAGGTAGGTCGGCTTCCCCGGAACAGATGGGTCCGCCCCAGAGGCGAGATCCATGTTACTACGCCCCTTGTAAGAAGAGGTAGAGTACAGCTGGCGCCATGACTCCAGAACATCGTCGACCGCCTCCTTATGCAGGCGGGCAATAGAAGTGAACGGCCTCAGGCCATAAGCGACCTGAGGGAACGAGGTGACATGCCGGTGAACAGCATGGTGGAACTCCCACTTCTCGGAAGAAGGGACAGCGAGGAATTCAATGCCTCTCCGGGGATCCCCAGAGAGCCATCGTTTAAGCGCCACACACACTCCCTGGGACAGCATCTGCCCGGAGTGTGTAGACGGATCAACTGCGAGCTTCGCCGATGCAATAGAGTCAGTGAATACACGTATGAGCCTGATGTCATCCTGCTTAAGAGCAAAATGAATGCCAAGTGCAATGGCCATGAGCTCAGCATCAGGCGCTGTAACTCGGCCTGCCACGCGAGTGATCTCTCGGAGACACTCCCGCTGGCAATAGACATGGGCAGCTGAAACTGCCTGGAACTTGCCGTGAAGTGGCAGACTTGCGTCCATCGCCATGTGGACAATCCCGAGGTCCTCCCTGCACTCCCTAAGGCGCGCGTTGAGAGCATGCATATGCTCGGGGTCGGTGTTACCCTCCGCATTGAGTTTCACCTCCATGAACGACACCTGGTCAGGGTGGCAGTCCATCAGGCGGTATCCAGGTCGATTAATTGAAGCCATAGGCTCAAACTCCTCGACGAGGTTCACCAGGCTGGCGTCAGCCTGGATTAAGGAGCCCTTAGTCTTCTTGCGAACCGCAGGAGACATAAGGCCGATAGAACGAGTGTGCAATTTAGCAGACCCGGAATATTCAGGGCTCATAAGGGCCCTGAGAGGATGGTTAGGTGACAGGGTCTTAATCCTGTAGTCCGACCTGACAGCAAGCTTCTGTATGTGAAGCTGGATAGGTATGAGACCCGCGAATGACTCTGCGGCCCCAGTAGGAGCAGTCCGGAAAGCGCCTGTAATCCACAGGGCCGCCCGTCTCTGCATGACGTTCAGACTCTTAAGGGCCACCTTACAGCGAGAGCCCCTGAAGAACCAGAGTTTGAAGCCATACGTCGCAATGGGAACGACACACGACCGATAGAGGAGGCGCTTCTGCATAGGCCGCAAGCCCCTCGTAGAGTTACCAAGCATCTTCATGGCTTTCACCGTAGAGAGTGCTTTAGTAGAGTAATAACGAACGTGCTCCTTGAAAGTAAGGGCACGGTCGAAGTAGAAGCCCAAATACCTCCAATAAGGCTTGGGCCGGAGCGGCGTATCACCAGTGAACGGGGCAAAGCCCAGGTCTATTGGTGGATTATCATCCCCGTGCTTACGGGAGAAGTGAAAAACCTCGGACTTGTCATGTTCAAGTACCAAGGCGAAGCGCTCAAAGAGCCTGAATATAATACCATACGCCTCCTTAAGAGCCGCAAGGTTAGATCCCCAATCTCTCGACTGGGCAATGATGGTACCATCATCAACATATGACAGAAGAGTTGTCCCTAACCGAGACGCCTCCCTATCGAAAAGCCACATTAGCGGAGCTATGTATAAGGCCGACAGGACGGGAGAGAGGGCAGATCCTTGCCCTACCCCCACGTCCGATGAAAATGGCTTGGACTTGAAAGAGTCCCAGCAGTACTGGGTCTTCCGTCCTACCAGGTAGTGCGCAAAGAACTCGACCAACTCAGGGGCGAATCCTTGCTTGCGGAGTATTGCCACCAGCATATCATGGTGCAAAGATGGGAAGAACTGCGCTATGTCAAAAGCCACAACGCTAGTCCTGAGGCTCTTGGCCCAACCCGCTCTTACGATGTGGGTCAGCATCAGGCCAGCGCCACAACGCTAGTCTTGAGGCCCTTAGCCCAACCCGCTCTTACAATGTGGGTCAGCATTAGGCCAGCATCCTCAGTGGATCGTTGGATCACACCTCTGAGCTGATTAGGGTGAAAGACCCCAAATTTGACAGAGTCAAACTGGAGCCTAGTCGCGATCATTTTCTCAAACAGCTTACCCAGCATGTTGAGAAGAACAATAGGCCTAAAGGCCTTGGGTGTAGAGTATGCAGGCTTACCCGGCTTAGGGATAATAACCGACATAGATTCTTTAAAATACTCCGGCCAGCAACCTAAACGAATACAGGCGCTAGCTAGACATACGAAGACCGGCAGGGCATCCCCAAGCACGATCTGTTTGAGCATCCTCCATGTAACGTGGTCGGGGCCCGGCGCTGAAACCTTAGAGCAAGCAGACAACACATCCACTAGTTCCTTGGCTGAGAAGTCCACCCATTCCCGCCGCGTTAGCGTAGGGAGCGGATTGATAACAGGGGTATCACACTCCCGCCCGGAAGCAGAGTTGTAGGTACCGTGAAGGGCCTCCCAGAGGGAGTCCATAGTGTGACAAGGCTCCCCCTGGTAGGAGATAGCCTCGCACGCAGGCAACTTGCGCGCCTTGACCCATTCCATGAGGTCCCAAGGGCGCTTGTTGGTTTCAGCAATCTCCTCGATCTTCTCATCAAAGAACTTGCGTTTCTTAGATGCCACAACGTGTCGAAATGCCTTCCAGTCTGCAGGGTCCGAAGAATCCCTGTGGGCCTGAAGGGCGACCCTGCAATCCTCATCCCACCAGGGTTGAGACTTTGCGGATATGTGCACCTCCACAGTGTGGCGATGCCACGCTGCAGAGAACACCGACCCAATAGCCGATGCCAGGACATTAACATCCCGCGCTGAGGTAAGGGGATGATGCCGAAGACCATACACCCCTTCTCTGATCTCATCCAGGAACTGCAATTCCGCAGTCGCTGCCGAGTTCTTGGGAAATGCCCTTCTGACATTAGTGATGTCTTCAGGGTGGATAGGGATCGTGACAGACAGCAGATGGTGGTCCAATGGGCCTGTCAGATCCGATCTGATCTGGGGACGCGCGATGCGCCACCTGAGATCGGAGATAAAGATCAGATCAATCACCG
Organism: Calvatia gigantea; assembly: GCA_025093985.1. Classification (NCBI taxonomy): domain Eukaryota; kingdom Fungi; phylum Basidiomycota; class Agaricomycetes; order Agaricales; family Lycoperdaceae; genus Calvatia; species Calvatia gigantea. The sequence continues at coordinate 146,807 of JACAAK010000019.1, forward strand.
ATTGGCGTTTGGTCGGATCTCGAGGTACATGAGTAGAGGCCCTGGAATCTGGTAACCAGATCCCAAGGCTGAGGTCATTGGCAGCTTCCAAGAGCTGCTGGGCGGGTCAGTGGTGATGCGGGACGCCATCGTCCCACTCACGTGAATGGCAATTAAAATCGCCTCCCATGTAATGCATCTGGGGTAAAGAATCATGCTTCTCATAGAGAAGCCTGATCGCAGTGTGCTCATTGTCAGAATAAACATTCATGAAATGGCGTTCGCGACCGTGATTGAAGATGGTAAGAACCATCACATCCCGGTGATCAATGAGGTCCCGCCTAAGCGAGGGCCTCAGTCTCTTGATCTGTGTGTGGACATAAGCCATAACACAGGGTCAATCTTGTTCCTCCACAGAGGAGGCCGGCCTCACCATGTACAACCACTCAGGGTGCTTAGGTGCTCCGATGACAGGCTCACCCTCGGCGTCGAGCGTTGAGGGGGTGGATCTGATCATTCGCCAGGGTGGTTCCTGGACGAAGATGATGTCGAAGTTGTCTTTTTCAGACTCTAGCAATGTGTCCAACAATGTATAGTTCTTCGCTACGTTAAATGACAAAATACATAATCTACCCTTCACGAAACGCTTCAACTCGTCAGGCTCGGGGTTCATTGCGCGGATGCTGAATTGTTATCAGCGGATCGTGACGCCACCCTTGAGAGACGACGTTCACTCACCTTTCTATAGTGCTCTTTGATCCACTCGGCCTCATACCGGTGGCGCCAAAGTTGGCACGAATGGGAGTCGGCGCGGTGTTCACCACCGCAGTTAAGACACTTGAATTTATGGGGACACGGCTGTCCCTCGGGGGTAGCCTTGTTGAGATCCTTCAGATGACAACAACCGGCGACAGCGCGGTGGTTCTCAGCAGTGTGAGGCCCAGCGCAGACAGGGCACCTGTTCGACCGAGATCGACAGATAGCAGTGGGGTGGCCCCAGTACCAGCAACGCTGACACCAGGGGACTCCGGTACGGGCGGAGGCCTGCTGCACGCGGCAGGAGTGCGTTCCAATCTGGACGGTGCGCCCTACGAGACGCTTCATCCGGGTGCCGGTTTTGGAGTCGGCTAAGTCGAGCCAAGCTGTGCACGTGTCAGAGCTGGCGGAATTGCGCGAGATGCGCGGGGTATGAGACAGCATGGCGAAGTCCTCGCGATGCGGAGACTTCGACAGATGGCCCAGGAGGCGTTCGACAGTCATGGCCTTGCGGCCAAGCTCGTCAATAAATGGGATATCCACTATCCTGATGTAGGACGTGGAATCAGGGACGCGGAGCTGGAGCTTAACGCCCTCGGCGACCGCCTTGTGAGCCCACTCGTCAATGATGGCGACATCCTTCGGGGTGGGGGCGAAGTTAGTGAGCAGCGACCAGGAGTTGGCCGTGCTCGAACGAACCGACTCGATCCTGCAACGGACACGAGCCTGCACAAGGCCTCTATTGATAACTTCAACAAAGTGGTTAGTTTGAGGGCAGGGGGCACCTTCCGGCACAGCAACCGCAGTCATGAGGAGTTGCCGACGGTTGGGGCCAGCCGTGACATTGTCGGGGCGCTTGGACTTGCCTTGCGCCGAGGGTTCAGCCTCACGAGCCATAGCTACGACTCATTTGGGCTCAAGCTCTGGGAAAGACTGCGCAACGCGCACAGCCGTGACCACAGGGATCTGGGCAGATTTGCCCTTGCCAGAGGAAGATAGCGTCTGCGCGTATGAGGACGGCGCTGCCTTCTTCTTGTTGGTGATATTGAGAGGACGCACCGGACCAGGTTGGACTGGTGCACTCCTCCGTTGTTGCTGCAGGGCAAGACGCTTTGCCTCTGCGTTCTTTCGGATCGACTCGACAAGATCCCGCTCGCGACGAGCAGGACGGACGGGCTGAAACGGAGGTGGTGGTACGGGAGCTCTAACCGGCTTCGATCTGCTGGATCTAGGCGTGGAGCCTCCCATATCAGCGTCGACATCGCCCGAGCCAGATGGCCGAGGCGGGGGAGTAGCTCTCCTGTCAGGCAGGGGACGAGCGTAGCGAGAGGCAATGTTGGCCACAGCGTGACCCCCGAGCCAACTCGGATTAGACTGACCAGTTGGAGAGCGGTCCAACCAGCCATTGTTAGACAGGGACTGGACAAACGCCAAGGCGGCGCCCAGTACCACTGTGGTAGATTCCGCGCTAAGCGGCATAGCATGCACGGACCTGAACCAGGAGGACAGGTTGTGCAGGGATTCGGCTGCGCCTTGGACGTCCACAGCGAGGTGTTCTTCATCACCTGCCAACGCCGCTATGGATGGAGCATACTCCAAATCGCCGAACGACTCCACTGACATATCCCTGCCAGCGGAGCTCCCAGGGGGATCGGTGGCGATCGCAGAAGCAGCAGCCCCAGGGGCCACTACCTCGTCCTCGTCATCGTCGAAAGAGTCCGCCATCTCCATTGGCGCTGGAGAGGGGGAAGTAGCACGAGAGGGAGCACGGGACCGAGGTCGGGCGGTTCCACTCGAGGAGGTTGATGATGGCGGCCGTGCTGTGATCGGGACAGCGGCGTATCGTTGGCGCGTGCCCTCCCCAGAGGAGGCCTGGGTCGAGGCGCGGGTTTGGTAGCGGGGTTGTGGCTGCTGGGAGCCCACACCCGGAATACGAGTGATCGGGTCAGGGGATGATTGCGGCGGGACCGGGTCGTCAGCCTACGGGTCGTTTGATGAGCTGGGTGGTCTACGGCTCATACCAGCGAGTAAATCAGCAACTAGGGACATGCCCTAGCCAAGCGTTGGGGTTGCAGTGTATACGATGCGACTAGACTACAGTAACCGCCCCGTTGATGGTGGTGGTTGCTGGAAAAGGGAAGGTGGCAGGTAGTCTACATCACCCCCCTCATCTTCAAGAAGTGGGAGTGTCTGGGAAGGTACAGGAGATGAGATAGACAAGGTAGAAGGTGGTGAGACTTCAGGGGAAGATAGAGGGCCAGCAAATGATGGTATGGCATTCATTTTTGCTCTAGATAGTCCAGGGAAGTGTCTCTCATCAAAATCTGCACGCTCTGAGATCCTGGTTTGCCTAGTGGTAGGGTTATAGAACTTCCAACCTTTGTAGCCAGTGGAATATCCAATAAAAACGCATTTTTCAAAGTGAGGCTGCAAAGAATTCCACTTATCTCACTGTATATGCATATAGGCAGTACACCCCCACACTCTGAGGTGCGAAACATTGGGTTTTTGCTTGTAGAAGGCCTCAAAAGGTGTAGTTTTTGGTAGAGCAGATGTTACGAACTTACCACATCCCTGGACTCTCCGAACTAACGTATTAACCTTCTTAACAGACTTTCTATTATTCCCTCTGTATACCCCAGTCCGTTCTTTATTTATTTATCACATGTACTTCTACCTCTGCTTCTTATGATTCATTCTGAATCATGTTCCTGTTTCACCTTCATCTTTTCCCGCCATTGTACTTCTCCTTACCTGGCTCTATCTTCTTATGACTCATACTCATTCTTCTGTATTCATTTCACCCATCCCTACGATTCCTCAGATTACCAATTAACCCGTAGTAGTTCTCATTGACTCATATCTACTTACTATGTAATCTCTCATCTCTTATTCGTAGCTAGTATATAAACCTTAAGTAGTACTTTGTATTACTTCAGGTTATTCTAGTAACAAGCTTCCTTATCTTCACTCGTCTGCTACAAGGCTAACAACCTTGGGGACTGCAGTGACATTTAACTTGGACTTCTCAGGCAAGCGTGAGCTTCTACTCGAGGGAGCGATCCGAAGCCTGCACAGAAGTCATTGAGACTTGTCTAATACTCCTGGGCTATAGTGTTGAACCTCTCCCTGAGTGGAGATGATCCGAGCCCGGTTGTGAAGTAAGGTAACGCACATAACAAAAACTAAGCTGGAAAATGTGTTAAACCTGCTTCACAATGAAGCATCAGCTGAGGATAAGTTGAAGTGGCAGGCAGAAAACTAAAAGTTAAATTCACTTGAAACATATCACATTTGTGATCTCACAAACTGCCTTAGCTATAAAAAGGAAAAGCAACCAGTCACAGAAAGCACAGACTGGCTCCTTGATTTAGGAGCATCACACTATGTCACTGGTTATTTCTCCAACTTTGTAGAGATTGAGATGGGCCATTTCAGGCTTATTCAAGCCACTGGCAACTGGAATTATGAAATGATAGGATGAGGTACTGTGATTTTCCAGCATGACATAGTAAATAGGGGAAAGACTCATAGCACTACTTCATATATTGTACTGGTCTTTTATATCAAGGAAATTACAGAATGGCTCATGTCCTCAGGCCAGATCCTTTAGACTGGACATACCCTTGAGGTGACCATTAAAGGAACCACCATTCATGATAAGTCAGGAAGAGCAGTATTATCTGCCTGGCTGCATACAATATTTATGAACAATATCCATATGGTGCACACATATATTCTGCACTCTAGCAAAGAGAAGCCAGTAGTGTTAGCATTATGCCAACCCAACTACATCAATTGGTATTGTCAAATAGGACATTCCTCAGATTGTGTGCTTTCTGAGCTTCCAAAGCACATTGAGGGCATCATGCCAATTTCCACTCCACCTTCCCAGAAGCCCATACATAAGGGCTGTGCAAAATGCACAATAATCCCTTTCCAGAGAACTCCAAGCATGCATTCTCAGTCTTCGAGCTATGTCACTCAGTGTTATGAATATCAATATTTATGACATTATTAACATCAAGAATGATGATGTAATCAATGACATCATAATCACCTGACTAAAGATCAATATTATATATTGATTATACAACAGTTTATACAACATCTAACAAGACTTGTCTAACAAGTCATATTAACAATAGTCTCAATATCAAACATCTTAATGTTGAACAAACATCATGAAGATATCATTATTCATATAATAATATTATCTCAACTATACTACAACTAGTATATGTACTTCAAGTCAACTATACATCTTAGCATATTCTATATAATAAGATTATAACAAGCCTAGAACATTCTAATAGTCTAGAACAATCTATATCAAAAATAAATATATTACATGCCTAGACTTAGACTAGACTCTGCCTAGAATCAGAGTCTAGCCCTTAATAGAACATCTTAGATAATACTTTAAAGTCATACTACTTTGAAGTCATACCACTTTTAAATACCATATATAGATAAGTAACATAACAATACAATAGTATACAAGTACATATTATTGTAGTATATAAACCCCTCGACTTGACCAGTAAAGCCCTATTGTTTCTACTTGGTTAGGTGGAGACTCAATCTATAACTTTTATCATCCTTTCTTATAGTCTGAACATAAGAAGTTTCTTCTCGACAACTGTGCTTTACATTATAAGACTTCATAAAAGTGATATATTGAAGGTTAAGAAACAACTGATTGTTGATGTAAAGATATTTATAGTTATATTGTAAGTAACTATAAATAACTGATAAGCCTTCAAGAAGGAGTCCCCTTTGATATCACTATAACTAGTATATATCAGGCCAGCAAAGGACCAAGCTGGCCTTACTATAACACTCAGACTTGATGGAGCTGCTGGTCATCAGTTACCATAAATATAAGTGGGTGATGACATTACTTGATGATGTCACAACCCCTATGCGCACTCACCCACTTCACCCACTCATACCTGAACTATATCCCATTTATATTTTAGTTACCATTCACTCTCACCCACTCCCCCACCTCCCCTGCACTCCATTCTTATTATTGATGTCTGACATTAATTTCTGATTATCCTTCTTGTATATTTCTCCAGTCATTATACCTACTCCCATTTCCATTGCAATTCCCTTTTTCCCATTCATGATGTTACCTTATTCCTTCTAGTTAGTTGCATGTCTGGTATTTCTATCTAGCAGCCATACCTGGCCAGCACATGAAGTTGTAGTAGTTTCCTTTCATAGAACCACTCTCCCTCGAGTATATAAACCATAGCTACTTTGCTTGTAATTCTCAGTCTGAAATCAACTTAGCAACACACTACTTCTGTTCCACCTCTGCCTCTGTATCTGTCCTCGCCTCTGTCTCTGCCCTCGTCCCTTGTTCTGAAGTTAGGACCACTCGTTGGCAAGAGGGCACAACACATACATTGAAGCCACAGTCCTCCTGAGTTCGCCCACTTTGCCCACCTTCATCTACATTTGTGCATAACCCTTGGGTGTCTAGACTTTGATTGTCTCACCCACATGATCTGCACTTAACAAATGACTTCTCATCTTATGTACATATTGTCTTCCTGTCATGACCCGCGCACATTCACCTACTCTCACCCACTTCCCCTGCTCGTAGTCATCGTTACCTTAGTCTGGCTGCATTGGGTGCTCTTCATTCTTTCTGTCAGTTGGTCCGATATCCTGTTTTCCATCTTAATCTCCATTCCCTTCAACTTCTCCGCTATTGCCTTATAGTTAAAACTCGATCCCAGTGTCTTGTTAGACGGCCATCCTCAGCAGCTGTCCATTCTTCATTCACTATTACTTTCGTACTTCCCGCTTTTCAGACTAGTATATAAACCTAGTCCCCATGCTTGTAAATCCTCAGTCTGATTATCGACCACGATTACACCCTCTGATCCTGTTTCTCTCTGTTTCTGTTCCTCCAACCCTCTGACCCTACTCCCTCCTGAAATACGGACTTCAACAACAGCAGGAAGGCACAACACATACGTTGAAGCTACTGAGTCCAAATCTTGTACTCATCTGAATTCACCCGCTTCATACATTCTCACCCGACATCACCTGGCAGCTAACCTTCAGCCAATATCCCATGTAACCCGATCATAACACTTCCTTCAAAAGAAGTCTGAGGCACCCAAAAAGCTTATTTAGCTGATTAGCACATTAGAGAACCTCTCCGGTATGTGGATCTGTCATTTCTGCACTAATAATGGAGGAGAGTATGTCAACACATGACTGATGGCATAGTTCATTGAGCATGGAATTACCTATGAGACTACTACCCCCTATGCACATCAGCAGAATGGGAGAGCAGAGTAACTGAACCATACCCTACTCAAGAAAGCCCAAGCTATATGGCTACAGACATGTCTACCTGACTCATGGTGGGAGTTTGCATTGAATACAGCAGTACATTTATATAATTGCATACCAGTTCAGCATCTGCAGTGGAAGACACCTTTTGAGTGTTATTTGAGGGAAAAGCCAGACTTGTCCCATGTCCATGTGTTTGGGTGTAGTGCATATGTATTTCTACCTGATGAAATTTGCCTGAACAAGTTGTCCACTAAATCTGAGATGATAATATTCCTCAGTTACAAAGGTTCCAAGAACTACATATTTATGCAGCACATGGCAGGCAATGTGATCTTTGTATCACTGAACACCTTATTTGACAAGGGATATTTCCCTAAGTGCCCTGATTCCAGACTGAATGGCAGTGATTGGTCTGAGTATTGTGAAAGAGAGAGCAATCTGCCACAAAGTGAAGAGAGTTCACTCCTTCTCCACCATCTAACAATGATGCTGGAGATGTTCCATTTCCAAATCCATGTTCACCTCCTATTTTTCCTCCAAAACAACCTTCTCTGCCCATGCCTCCAAAGCCTAAACAGGTTTCACCTTTAAGTAGCACACCTTTATGTATACTTTTCCTTTCAAGACATACCCTATCTGCATCACCACCTAACTGTGGAACAACTATTGAGGAGGAGCTAGAAGATGACAGAAACTGAGGAGATTGGGATAATAATAAAAATCTCGAAAGAGAATTCCCTACCTTAGCTCTAAAGTGTTGTGCTGTGGATCCTGAGCAGATAGAGCTGTGTCATTCAAAATAACATGGTAGGCCACTTGTTGGGCCAGGTAATACCTATGGAGAGCAGAGGTGTCCAATCTCGATTGAGAGAGAACTCAATTGTGCTCACCAACAAGAGCAGCAGAGGTAAAGGCAGTGCATTCATGCTAATGTACCACCTGAGGAAGAAATTAGAGAGAGAAGAGCTTGGACTAATCATCCTGAGTATGTGAGGTGAAGGGCTATCACTGAGCATTATCTGCCATGACCCTTTGATTTACCTCCATTCAAGCTTCCTTCTTGTCGGGATTTACCTCCCTTTGAGTTACCACTTTGTCTGGAACTGCCACCTATGCCTGAATATCCTGAATATGATCCAACATCTTACAATGCATGTGACATGGACATTGACAGGCTTGGCACTGAGGGAGGAGTACAGTTAATTGAATACTTGATATCAACAGTTCACAATACCATGCACAGAGAACCTGAAAACTTCTGTGATATACTTAAGCTTTCTGAGCCTGTAAAGGCAAAATGGATGGCTGCATATATCAAGGAACTCAACACATTGAAGAAACACAGAGTATATGAATTAGTGGATTTGCTGAAAGGTAGGAAAATGGTGAAAAACTGTTGGGTCTTCCTCCAGAAGTCTGATGGCTGCCTGAGAGCCTGCTTAGTAGTGAAGGGATTCTCTCAAGTCGAAGGCATCAACTACAATGAATTATTCAGTCCAGTTGTCTGGTACAAGTCTATGCACATAAGCTTCACACTCACTGCAATCTATGATTGGGACATGCATAGCATTGATGTAAAAACTGTCTATCTTTATGGCAAACTGGATGAGGAGATCTATATGGAACAGCCCAAAGGGTTTTGACTTCCTGGGCAGGAGAATAAAGTATGGAGATTATAGCAAGCCATTTACAGCCTTAAACAAGCCAGACAACAATGGTGGAAGGAATTGCACCAATCTATGGTTGAGCTGGGATTCACCTGCTGCAAATCTGACTATGCTGTCTACTTTTACTGAGACACTAAGACTAATGAGCTGGTTGTTGCCATTGTCTATGTTGATGACATAAATTTCTTGAGTTCAAAAGGTTCCACCCTCCTTAAAGAGTTGAAGGGAAAATTCACTAAAAAGTGGGAATGTAGAGACCATGGTTCCTGTGAAGAATTTCTTGGAATGAAAATTCAGAGAAACTGCTCCAAGCATTGCATCTTTATTCAACAAGTTGTGTACCTGGATAAAATACTAGTATGCTTCTAGGTTCCACAGTTTGCCATGGCTAAAATGCCATTGCCTGCCAGCTTCTAGTTCATTAGGAACAAGAAGACTGCATCTGCCCCCTTCTGTCAACATTACCAATAATTAGTTGGTTCCCTGATGTACTTGATGATCGGTACAAGGCCTGATATAGCCTTTGCTGTAGCTAAGCTAATGCAATATGCCACTAACCCCAGTTCTGAACATTACCATGCTGGTATTCACATACTTAAGTACTTGTCTATGACAAGGAACTATGCATTGAGATATGAAGGAAACTCAGGTAAACCAAAAGTAATCCTTGAGTGCCTTAGTGATTCAGATTGGACTCAAGATATGGAGACATGTTGCTTCATATCAGGAAACATCTGTATAATTGTGAATGGTGCTATCATCTGGGCTTCATATTGTCAGAAAAAAGTTTCTCTTTCATCTACTGAGGTGGAATATAATGTTACAAACTTACCATACTACTGGACTCTCCCTATTAACATAATAACTTCCTTCCTTAAACTTTCTGTCTTCTTTTCTATACCTCAGTCTATTCTTTATTTATTACCATATATACTTCTATCTTTGCTTCTTATGATTCATACAGAATCATGTTTCTGTTCCATCTTCATCAAACTTCTATTTACTTATCTCTGCCTTTTGTTATGACTTGTACCACTTCTTTTACTCATCCCTATGACTCCTTAGATTACCAATTAACCTGTAGTAGTCTCTCATTGACTCATCTTTCTTTACTATGTAGTTTCCCATCTCTTATGTGTAGCTAGTATATAAACCTTAAGTAGTACCTCATATTACCTCAGGTTATTCTAGTAACAAGCTTCCTTATCTTTGCTCGTCTGCTACAAGATTAACAACCTTGGGGACTGCAGTGACACTTAACTCGGACTTCCCAGACAAGTATGAGCTTTTACTTGAGGAAGTGATCTGAAGTCTGCACAAAAGTCCTTGAGACTTGTCATATGCTCCTGGGCTATAACGTTGAACCTCTTCCTGAGTGGAGATGATCTGGGCTCAGTTGCAAAGTAAGGTAATGTATATAACATAAGAATAACCTCACTTCTTCTCTTGTTTTCTAAAATGATTCCTGTCTCTTATGGCCAGCTTCTGCTGATTATTCCTCCATCCAGTTGATGTTGAGAAGCTTTCCCAGTAATAGGGTCAAGAAGTGTAGAACTTTGGGTCTACAAACTGTTGTCTTGTCATCCTCTGCAAATAGTGTTGAGAAGAGTGGGACTGTTCACCACTAGCTTATTATTTTCTATCATTCCTCCATGTATTGACATGTTGAGAAGCCTCTGCCTAGTAGTGTCAAGTAGAGTGGGCCTAGTTACTACTTCCTGTTTTCCTTCACCACATCTCGAAAAGGAAAATGCCCCTTGCATCCTCCTTCCTCATTCCCAGAACATTCTTTTCTTTCACACACCAACCCAACACTCTTTCGAGTTACCTACCACACCACCACCTCAACGTACCCATCAATTAGAAGGACCTTTAGTATCTTACTTGGAAAGAATCTATCACACCCCACATACAAGATCTCAGAAACCAAAGTTACTACAAGAACTACCCACACCCACAAGGAAATCTAGTGAACCTGAACTCCATAAACCATCTCAAAGTGGCAAATTCAACTATTTTCAACTCGATTCACCCAAACAACACCCATTGCAGGCATTTCCACTACAAACACTGTCTAGAACTATATTCCCTTCCCAATTTGGAATTGAAAACCCCCAAACCCTACTATCTATCCTTGAAGACGACTCTAATGATGAAATGTTCCATCAGCTGCCTAAACATCTGGACCAACTCTCAGACATCCTCAATCGAGAAGGAACTCATCTTCTATACACTCCAAACACCCTCAAATACCTAGACATTCCTGGCTTTGAATCACAAGAACTAGTACATCCAGAAATCGAAACAATGGCTACTTCAACTCAAACTCAAACTCAAACAAGTACTCAGCCACCCAACCAACCAGCTTCCAGTGCAACAACCCCAATATTTGGAATTGGAGTACAAAGACCTCCCAGCAGAAGGTCCCTCAGCAGAGGTCGAAGAGGCAGAGCACTCTCTCCCTCCTCTCTTTTCTCACGAAACTCCAGCAATGCTCCATCCACTCCATCTTTTTTCTCACTTGGAGGAGGAGATGGAAGATGATGAAAACATTGAACTCCTGCCATACAATTTGTAGAAAATGATGGAAACTCAAAAGAAATTGGACAAAAACCTCCGAACTTTGATGGAACAAACCCAAGGTTCAAAACTTGGTGGATGCTAGTCAAGAACTACCTTGAAATGAACCCAAGAGCCTTCACAGATGACCAATGACAGATCAGATTCGTCCTCAGCCTTATGGTTGAAGGAAAAGCTAGATCCTGGTCTGAGCAGTACTATAAAAGCCAAATTACCAATGCTCATAGAAACCCAATCCCATGGCAATACTCTACATTTGAAGTGTTTAAAATGGAAATCCTCAAACACTTCACCCTAGTAGATGAACAAATCACTGTATGAAGACAATAGTATGAATTAAGACAGAGCAAATCCTCTGTGGCTGATTTCAACCTAGAATTCCAATGTCTTGCATCAATTGGAGGGATCCAAGACAATGAAGCACTAATCAAGCAATATAAATGAGGACTCAACCCTTCTCTAGCCAGAGAAGTATGGACATGGAAAGAAGGACCACCCAAAACCATAGCTGAATGGTACACCAATGCAGTATGACAAGATTCTGTCAATTGTTAAGCTGATGCAATGTGGCCTTGAAACTTCCCCTGAAACCCAACCCCTTATCAACCACTCCGATTCCCTCAACAGAGTTACCATAGCCAATTGGGAGTTGGAAAAGGTCCCCAATGGCCAGGTTGTGAGCTGATGGGGGAACATGGATGGGTCGTCCCCAATGCGCCGACCTTCAGAACACGATGCTTTGCCCATGTGTGATCTACTGTTGCTATGCAGTTCTGAGTATGGAGAGGATGAAAAAGGAAACAGGATCGTTTAAAGGTTGTGTCACCAGAGATCAAATATGATCTGATTTTTGTCTAGTAAGGTGGAATTCCGAGGGCATGGAAAGCCCAGCAGAATCTTGGACTTGCCCTCTTGGGAGAGGCAGATTTCGGAGGTCACTATTTAATATTTAATATCCAAGATTTTAATATGCGGCAATCCCAAAAAGGGGATCAGTTTATCCAGGTAGAAACCAGAAGACTTTCTTATAATTTTGGTTCAATTGCAAAGGCCTTGCACTTCTATGGTTCATTTGGTCAATCCTCTGAGACAGTCAATCTGATGTTTGAGTAGGACCCGATGACAGATTACTAGGGCGGGCAGCAAAATCATGGTCTTGTAGGTCACACAGTCAGTTGGCCTCTCACCAGGCATAAAGCATGGTAAATGGTCTAATGTGGGAGGGTGCTATGGACCATCCGAGACATCTGACCTGTTCGGGGTCCCACCAACAGTCCAGTAAGCTGGTATCTTCAGACATGGTCACACTCCCCTTCTGCGACCTAAGGTGGGTAGGCTAATTTGTTGCTACTGGATTAAAAGTGTTAGGGTGGTAGTTAAGCCCTCTGACAGAGCTCCTTTGCAAGAGTGGGACCTGCATAAGTCTCCCTGAACTCAGGTATGCTATCTTATCTCCCAGTGTGGGGTTGGTATTACATCTTAATCCTTCAAAAGGGATAGGTGGGTGGGGAAAAGAAAGAAAGAGAAGTTTGAGGTTTAGCCTGCAGTGTCCTCTTTCGAGGACAAATGGCCTATATAATACAGTTACTTCATGAGAGGACCTCAGCACAGTATGCAAGTGTAATGCCTGTCACACATCACACATGGCACAAGAAGTTGCAGCTTGTTGCACCCACACAGGTGGTTGTTTCTCACTTGCCCGTCAACCAAAACCCTTGCCCGATCATGTCTTGTAAACCTGCTGCTTCTGTGGGCCCTATCTCTGCACTCTTGCTACATGAATCTACAGAATATCAGAAGCTCTTCAATGGCAATGATGATATTGTTGCACTGACTGACAATGCAAAACAGATCATCCAAGTGAACACTGTGACACTCTGCGAAGCAACTGAAAGATGTCGTCTTAATACTTTCTTGTCTGCCATGTTAGATCATGCACCACACCCTCAAGGACGGCAGTATGTTGCCACCATCCTTTGTGCTGCATCCAAATGGGGTTCTGGAACAGTGGTTGAGATTGCAAAGACCTGGATGAACAGTTTCTTCCAGAGTCAGTCCTCATTTATATTTGATTTCATTGGTTCCTCATAATTCATAAGTCATGTCACTGCTCATGGAGACAGGGTCCCCACCCTCAAGTCCAGGAAGCACAAACTTATTTGATGATGAGGAACTTAGGAGTGCAGTATTGAGGGACCTGAGAGAAAAAGTGAGTAGAATGGTTTGGCCTGTTACCCTATTCCTAATATATACCCCATAGGTTGCTGTGTGTGAGTGACACCTGTGTGCAATCTTGGGAAGTCTTGACAAAGCTTACTTACATCATCTCTGGGCTATGGGTTGTGAGGGGGATGTTCCTCGTGGTAAACCTGTAGCTCCTGTGGATGTGGTGCACATCCTTCCTTTCTCATTCAAGGCATTTGGCCCCAGCCACAAAGTAGAGGTGATGTGACATCCCCCTATTCTTGGAGTCTTACTGACCCTTTGTTTTAGGGAGAGGCTGAAGTTACAAGGGCTATGCTTCAGGCTTGGACATGCTTGGATGTCAAGAAACTTGTTTGTTCTGAAATGGACACTCCTGCAAATGCCATTTACATGACATGCAATTATCATTACAGCTTCAGGAACCTATACTTCTATCTTGAGGTAATTGAGGTTAGTTATGCCACTATAATGTGTTACTCTTGCTGTTGTAGCTTATGCTTGTTAAGGGGCCAGATAATCTCAATAAGTACAAAGCATATACAACCAGGAAAAATGCTGGGCTATTCAATGGATGGGATGAGACTGATGTTGTGTTCCACTCCTCAGATACAGGAAACAGTGCTATTGATCCACCTGACCCTGAGCTTCTGGGGGTTCATGCTGCATTTGCAAAAGTTTTACATCTTTCTGGTGCCTATAGGTACTTTACAGCTGTCAAGAGCTATACTGATAACTATGGGACCATGGATCCAAATGGCAAAACAGACATTGGACTTCTTCTTGAAACTGGTCTAACACCTATGGTAATACAGTAATCACAAACTTGTACAAATGCTGAAGTATTGGAATTAAACTCTGGTATTCTATTTTTGGTATCACTGGGTCTTTCAGCTTGTGTCCAGCTGTACTAGTTGTTACTACTTCCAAGCTTAAGGTCTCTTTTCCATTCCCACCTATATAATCATGGTTGCTGCACTCTTTGCTATAATAATGCTCAAATCATAGTACAGTTATATAAACACTTATATTGATCTGGAATTAGTTTTACTTGTTCTATCATTAGTTCCATTGTTTGACTAATTAAGTTTCATTGTTCTTTTCTTGTAGATCTATTTATAAATAGTTGATCTATTTTGCAAGAGACATCTCTGCTTTTTATTCCCATGGTTATGATTGCACTGTAGGAATAATTCTTGTATATACTTTTCTTAGCTTTAACTTGTCAACTTGTCCTATATTTGTGTAGAACCCAATAGACTTGGTTATATATATTTGGGCACAATGAGTAAGACTGGAGTAAGGGCTAGGCCCTTATATATTTATAATACTTTATGCTAAAAAGCTTAGGTATTCAATTATTGTAAAGAAGTACTCTTATTAGTCTATTAATATAGATGAAGTATTTGTCTAGTCCCAAGTTGAGCCTTGGTACCTGAACTTTCCAGGAGTAGAAGTACTTATTGTTGTAAACAAGTTATGTGGGGATATTAGCTGAATGTTAGCTACTGAGTGATATTGGATGAGTTTGTACAAAGTGGGTAGAATTAGATAAGTATAAGATTTGGACTTAGCAGCTTCAATATATGTATTGTACCTTTCTATTGTCATTGAAGTCTGTATTTCAGAAGGAAGTAGGGTTAGAGAGCTAGGATAGAGATAGAGACAGAGGAATAGGATCAGAAAGCATAATTGTAATTGATAATCAGACTGGGGAATTACAAGTGTAGGAACTAGGTTATATATACTAGTTGAGAAAACAGAAAGTACAAAAGTAATGGTAAATGAAGAATGGACAGCTACTGAAGTTGGTCATCTAGCAAGACACTGATATTGACTTCTAACTATAAGGTAATATTGAGAGGAGGAATAGAAGATGAAGATGAAGGTGAGACAAGGATATTGGACTAACTATTATGACTTTACCAGTGGTACTTGGAAAGAGGGCAAATCCTTACTTAACCCATTACATATTTAGTTAATCCTAAATGACTTGTAAAATAAAACTGAGCTTGTATAAGCATAGTGTACAGGTTGTTCTTATGCTTATAGAATTTGAAAACAATATCAAGTTGAGTAGCATGCACCTACACTTGTATTAGCTATATAGCTATGATATCCATTCTTATTATTGATGTCTGACATTAATTTCCAATTATCTTTCTTGTACATCTCTCTGGTCATTATATCTAACCCCATTTCTATTGCAATTCCCTTTTTCCATTCATAATGTTCTTGTTTCACCTTATTCCTTTTAGTTAGTTGCATTTCCAGTGTTTCTATCTAGTAGCTGTACCTGGCCAGTACATGAAGTTATAGTAGTTTCCTTTTGTAGAACTACCCTTCCTTGCATATATAAACCATAGCTACTTTGCTTGTAATCCTCAGTCTGAAATCAACTTAGCAATACACTACTTCTATTCCACCTCTGCCTTTGTCTCTGTCCTTGTCTTTGTCTCTATCCTCATCTCTTGTTCTGAAGTTAGGACCACTCACTGGCAGAAGGGTGCAACACATATATTGAAGTCATAGTCCTCCTAAGTTCACCCACTTCATCCATCTTTGTCTGCACCCACATATAATCCTTGAGTGTCTAGACTCTAGTTATCTCACCTACATGGCCTATGCTTAACAAGTCATTAGAATAGGGGACCTACTACATTTCTGGCCTAGTCAAGTCTTCTGTTAGACAGTCTATTCCTCCATTCTTCTTGAGTTTAAGTCTACTTGTCCAAGTTAAATTTCTTCTTCTCACTTCCTTTTTCCATGGCACTTGCTAAGTCTACAATCATTATCTCTTGCTGTGACATAAGTATCTTGATATACTCAAAATCTATAATACTGACTGGCAAAAAGAATAAATAGTATTCAATGCAGCTGGACCAAGGTAACTATGATAGGAAGTAGGGTATTATAACCTTTATGAGTTGTTAGCTCAAGTTACAGCTTAGGCAAGACTTGAGGGTAATAGAGGGAAAGCACAAGTAGTTAAGCATAGAGAATATAGGAGGTGAGTGCTATACTTATATGGATGAGAGTTATCTGGTTGAACAGATAGAGTTACATATAAAATGTCTGTACAATGAGTGGCATTGATGTATGAGTTACTATAAAGAACACTGAGACAGGTATGTGACTGCAACTTGTCAGGGCAACCCCCAATGGTCCCCCCAGACCATTCCACAATCCCTAGCCCTTACCTGCACTCAGCTGCACAGATATAAATAACAACTGGAGATCCTGAAGAACAATGATGGACTTACATACATAATAAAACAATAGGACAATGGACAGTAAAGTAGTATATATTAACCTGTATACCTGTAGGGGACCCTTATCCAATTCTCTAAGGATTCCCCCACAGGTATGTAGTCTACACAGTCACTTGTAATATATCTAAGGATTCTCTCACAGTTATCTGCTCATCTGCTTTGCCTGACTTATGAGAGCCTCATGTTCCCAAGCTGCTTGGACTATAGGTTGCCCTTATACAACTGTCTTAGTGAATAAGGACTGGGACACCTTTGAAGGGGAATTTAGTTATGTTGGAATCATTCCAATAAGCTTTCACTATTGTTTTCCAGTATTATTGGTTCTTTTCTAGGCTGGGTTGTAAAGTGTGGAACTATGCAGGGGGCACAAAAACCAAGACTATTTGTAGTGGGGTGATTGCCTTTATGAATTTTCAGAGAGTGGAAACTTCTTCCTTGATAAAAAACATGGGGTTGTTGATGAGAGAGGAAACCCAGAGTAATTCTTCAGCTGGTTGGGTAGTGGTGTAATGGCAAAGCTGTTTTCACACTTAAAAATTGCTAATCTAAGGCATACAAGCCTAATCTAACAATTACATTGAACCTTCCTGTACTTCCTGTAGTAGTATGACTTAATTTAAGAGCCCAATAGTATAATAAAAGAGTACTCAATCACTGTAGAACACTATGGCCATTGATGACAGATAGTGGCAGCTACAGAATGACTACTATGCTTAACTAAAAACAATTTTAACAGTATACTATATGACCAGTTGTGATTCTGGCTGGACCAGGCAGTAAAACCATTCCAATGTATCTTTATAGAGCTACAGAATCCCTCTGATAAGCTTAGACTTGAAAAATAAGTCTGACATACTTAATCTAAAAGAATGATCAGTATATTCATAGTGAATGCGAATGCCACCATTGTTAGATTAACAAACATCACTCAGCATTAATGACAAATATAGACACATTTGTATATAATCTATGGAAATATGTAGGAGGACAATTCACATGACATCTGAAATCTCAGATGCTCTACATATTTAGAGAAAAATGCAGAACCAGACAATGGGCTAAAACACAGCCTGGAACAAACAGATATCCAGAATCTTTATATATTTCCAATATTTCACTAATCTAATAGGTTGCAGCTCTCTTGGCAAGCAATCTAATCTACCAGTTTGTACCTTGCTTAATAATATATTCCTAGTTGTATAATTACTATCTTGTCATAACAAGCACTGAAATAATATATAAACCCCCTCTGAGGTGTCAACCATGACAAGGAACCTACTAGCTATTGCCCAGCCTTCAGAGTGCAGTGAAAAGTAATCTATTGTGCCTGAGCAAAGCAAAGTAATAAGTTCTTTCAAGATTAACTAGACTAAGTAACTTGAGCTAAAGTTGAGACCTTTTTTATTTAAGAAGAAAACCTTGGGCTTACTTGTAAAGTGAGCTTAGATTAAGAGTGTATTGTATCACTACACCCTGGTACTTGAAGTATTACAAGTGCAGGACAGTACACTTCTAGTCATTGACTTGATAAGAGTGAATCTTAGGGAGTACCTGAGGTTCTGTGTCTTGTTAACTTCTTGGATAAAGGATGCAAATTGCACTTTTTACAGTGTAACTTGACTTTACTCTTCTTAGTGAAGGTAGTTAGCTATTCTAGTGTTCTCTATGCATTGTTATTTTGTGTTATTTCATGGAACTGTCCCTCATATTGTCAGATTGCCTCCCCATGAACTTGCATTGTGCAGAAAGTCTATTTTATTTGCCTAATCTAAGCTATTTCTGCCTCTTTAGTGGTTAAAGTTTCATGGAAGTCTTTGAGAGTGACATGGATATAGTTGGTGAGATCTGTTAATATAGGATCTTTGGTTGTAGAATCATGTCCTAGTAGGTTGGCAGCTATATTTCCTAACTCTAGGAATGTTTTTGTGATATCAAGGCTTTGGAAGACTTGGAGAGCCAAGTCAATCCAACTTTTGAGTCCATTGATATGGGTTTGTTTGTCATTTGTAAGTGGTGATTGGTCTATAGCTCAGAAGATGGATGGAATATGTATTTTGGTGGAGCTCAAGGCATTGGTGAAACTACTATACATGTCAGTAAAGGTGACACAGGCTATGGCAAGAGTGATGAGTCAATTAGTGTTAAGTCTCTGATTCTGGACAGAAATAGTGGTGATTTTGGTATTTGTGGTATTGTTGACATCTTTGAGTAAGGTCTCAAGTGGTCTTTTTGCTGGTGAGGGAGTGGTAGCCAAGTTAAATCCTATTTCTACTAGTGCTGGGGCTCTGTTATTTCCTGGTTTTGGAAGGGGAATTGAGGAAATGACTGTGGAGTTTGGGTAGACAAGGGTGACAACTGAAATGTGAGAAGATTGTATGGAAGGCATGTTTTGGTAGGTGTCTGTCTGGATGATTCTTTATGATTTTTTGCCCCCTCTTTTAAGGGTATCCTCTGGATGCCTTTTTAGATAGTCTTGAATGGCTTGTTTCACATTGCCTAAGTTGGATTCTATTGTCCAGTATCATCTTCATTGTTGTAGCCCTTCTAATAGACTAAGAATTGATATTCCCATCCTTTTTGTATTATCCTTGGATCTCTTCAACCTCATATTCTTCTTCATTGTTGATGATCACAGAATTGGGTGCTATGATGCTGTTCTAGCTTGGGAGCTTGGGTTTGTGCACTAGAGATAGTAGTTGTTTGTTGAAGACATTGTGAATAGCCCATTCCATTGGGAGAGTTAGCCTATATGCCACTTCTCCTATCTTTTCCTTAAAGGGCCCATACCCATACCTTTTTTGTCCTAGCTTCTTTAATGGTTGATCCATGTGGATATTTGTATTTTCTAGCTATACTGCATCTCCTATTTTGTATGCTTTGGAATGGAGCTTGTTTTTGTCATGCTTTTGTTTCATCTTTTCTTGATATAGCTGTAGTGCTGCTGAAGTGTTATCTTGGGCAGTTTGTAGTTGTTTCAGGAATGTAGTGCTATTAGAAATGTTTGTCATGGAACTTTCTTTTTCTTTCCAAGGATATTGTCCATAGTTTAGAAAAAATGGTATTTCATGTGTTCTGCTATGTTCCTTATCATTGTATTGGAATTTTTCCTAGATATTATGATCAGATTACATGGGATGTCAGCCAAAAGTTAGCTGTCAGATGATATCAGATAAGAACATATGGAGCAGATGAAATCAGGCAAGTATGAGATTTGGACTCAGCAGCTTCAATGTATATGTTGTGCCTTCCTGCTGTCATTGAAGTCTGTATTTCAGAAGAAAGTAAAGTCAGAGGGTTGAAGGGATAGAGATAGAGAGGAACAGAATCAGAGGGCATAATCATGGTTGATAATCAGACTAAGGACTTACAAGTATAGAAACTAGGTTTATATACTAGTCTGAAAAGTGGAAAGTACAAAAGTAATGGTTAACAAAGAATAGATGGCCACTAAGGTCAGCTATATAACAAGATACTGGGATCAAGTTTTAACTACAAGGCAATAGCAGAGAAGTTGAAGGAAACAGAGATTAAGATGGCAAATAAAATATTGGACCAACTGATAGAAAGAATGAAGAGTACCCAATGCAGCTAGACTAAGGTAACAATGACTATGAGTAGGGGAAGTAGGTGAGAGCAGGTGAAGGGTTAGTAATGATTGATGGATAATGATGTCATGATTGGACAAAGTGGGTGAAGTAGGTGAATGTATATAGGTTATGACAGTATCTCCCTATTAGGGCCAAGCCCTTAAGGCTATGAAATTGAACTGTGGAAATCTCCAATTAAACTTTTAATGGTGCATTTAAATTCCATCACCTTGGAAATTTTATGGTCCCATCTTCTTACTTTAACTACCACCATGTTATGAGTTTCCACCGATCATAACGAGTTCCGTGCTATTCTACATTCCTAACTATCTGCGTACCTGTTTCAGTTATTCTAGTCCAGCGTTCTCCGAAGAGATGACTCATACCAACTACCATGCCTTGACCGGACGTTTCATGTAGTTACTCCATCCGTTCAACCAGATAGCTCTAGATGTATTTAAGCGTACATACACCCTGTTGTATTCGGTACGCTTAACCACCTTCTGTTCTCTTTCCCTTACTCGCCCTCAAGACTTAGCCAAAGCTGCAACCTGAGGTCTAAACCGATTAAGGTCGTAACACACCACCTCAACCACTACTATATCCAGCCCCAACAAGAAAACTGCCATGGAAAAACAGGCTAAGCTAGAGGCTATGTGTAAATGCAAGTGGCTCAAGCTAAAAAGGCAGAAGGAGGTGGAACAGTAGGTCAAACACAAGTTGCACAAATTGGAGGAGAGCAAGGAGCAAGAGAGGCAGAAATGGGTGGAATAAGAAGCATAGGAGGAAAAGGAGTGGAAGGAGCAAGAGGTACAGAAGAGAAGGGAATATAAGGAACAAAAGGTGTGAGAGGAGGAGCAACATGAGGAGTTGGCATAGGTGAGTAAATACAAAGAAAAGCATAAGCCACTAATGACATAAATAAGAAAATAGTAGCCAAGAAGTGATGTCAATGGAAGATCACAAAGGAGTGGGTTGGGAAAGTGCTGCCATCATTGAAAAGGAAACATATTGATGAAGAGTTGGATTTTAGAGGCAAGCCAGACCCAAACTGGAGGGAATTGGGTAAGGATGAGCTATTATAAATATCATATATTTATAACATAATTACATCAAGAATAATGCATACTCAATTGCATCATAATCTATAATCATTAAATCAACATCTAATAATGAATGAATAATAACATACAGTAGTTTACAATATCTCTATCTTGCAGGAGATCATGGAATATACTTGTCATTATTCTAAAAAAGGTTTCTGGTAAGTTGCTAAGTCCAAAATACATTACCATTGGTTCAAAAAGTCCTTCATTGGTTAGAAAAATAGCCTTTCATTTGTTTCCTTCCTTGATCCTAATGTTATTGTACCCCTATATGATGTCAAGCTTGTTGAAGTATTTTGTCTTTCCTAATTTATTGATAACTTCCCCAATTTTAGGTAGTAGTGTTTTGTCCTTAATAACTACATTATTCAAGTGTTGATAGTCCTGTATTAGTTATTTTGATCTGTCCTTCTTGGAAATAAAGAAGGTAGATTGTTGTGAACTTTTGACCATTCCTGTCTGATCCATACTTGTCTACATTCCTTCTTTACATCATGCCTGTTTCATCTATTCTAGCCCAGCAATCTCCAAGTATTGACTGATAGTATTACCACGCCATTGTCATCGGACATTTCATGTAGTACCCCATCCATTCAACTGGATGCTCGCCGTATTTAAGCATACATACACACTCCTGTATTTGGTATGCTTAACCACCTAGTTCTTCTCCCCTTACTTGCCCTCAAGACTTAGCCTAAGCTGCAACCTGAGGTCTTATCAGACTAAGGTCATAACATTTGGTTAAGCGTCCCCACCTCACCTTGCAAGGAGTAGGCTGAAAACAGGCCTGAACAGAAGCAACTCAGAAGCTAGTATATGAGCTCGAACCCAGACGAATATAGAGAACCAAATCTCAAAGTCACTAATGACAAATCCGAAACATCAGATAAAGAAGAAACAGGGAACTCTGAAGTACCTAAAGAAATACATGATGAACCTGGAGTAAATCCAGCAGAAGAAGAAGTATTATCAGGACTTCTAAATGAACTTGACCTAGCAGAGGAAGAGATAGCCCATCAGGAGAAATTAGACAAATCAAGCTCGGATGAAACAGAATCAGAAACCAACTCCAACATGACCAACAACGCAGTAGTGCCCACAACAACGCCCAGTAGGAAAGGCCTAGTGCCAGACCCGGGATTTTTTGATGGCACCTACACCAAGTTCGATGACTGGTGGAGAGCAATAATGCTCTTCATGAAATTCAACAAGATAGTTTCGGCAGACAATAAAGCCATAGCAGTTCTAGCCAGACTGTGAGGAGGAACTGCAGGAGCATATGCAGCTATGAGAGCACCAGCCATCCTGGAATCTGAAGATTCAGTAGACTGGAAGGTCTTCTCTGAGGAATTTAGAAGGACCTTCTCAGACAATGCCTCAAACAGCAAAGTGGAATGGCAAATCAAAAAATTCAAACAAGGAAACCAAAACACTGCCGACTACCTAATCAAATTTGAAGTGTTGAAAAGCAAAGCCAAGACCGATAGCAAGCACGCCATGTTCCTATGTTAAGCGTGGGTCATGCGGGTGAGATGACCGGAGTCTAGATGCCCGGGGATGATGCGTGGATGCAGACGAAGATGGATGAAGCGGGTGAACTCAGGAGGACCGTGGCTTCAACATATGTGTTGCGCCCTCCTGCTGACAAGTGGTCCTAACTTCAGAATAAGGGATGAGGACAGAGTCAGAGGTGGAGACAGAGACAGAGACAGAGGTAGAATAGAAGTAGCGTGTCGCTAAGTAGATTTCAGACTGAGGATTACAGGTGAAGTAGCTACAGTTTATATATGCAAAGAAGTGTGGTTCTACAAAAGGAAACTACTATGACTTCAGGTGCGGGCCAGGTATGGCCGCTAGATAAAAACACTGGGAATGCAACTAGCTAAAAGGAATAAGGTAAAACAGGAACGATATGAACAGTAAAAGGGATTGCAAGGGAAATGGGAGTAGATATGATGACTGGAGAAATGTACAAGGAGGATAATCGGAAATTAACATCAGACATAATAGTAAGAATGGAGAGCAGGGGAGATGGGGGAGAGCAGGTGAGAGCAAATGGTAAATAAAATATAAAGTATAGTCCAGGTAAGAGTGGGTGAAGCAGATGAGCGCGTATATGGGTTGTGACATCCTACTTAGGAAGAATGCCTGACAAGATATCATACATACAATCACAGGCTATCTACCTTCAGCCAGACCGGACACATATGCGGAATGGAAAGAAGCCATATTATCTGTCAGACAAGGATACAAAGCATCTGAATACTGAGGAGACAGGAAGACGAACACTGGCACCACCTATGGAGGAATGGGTGAACCCATGGAGATAGGAAACAGGTGTCACATCTTTAATGACAAAGGAGAACCGAAGTGCTACAACTGTGGCATTTTTGGCCACATTGCCAAGGATTGCAAAAAGCCCAAGGGGTTAATATACTATAACTGCAGAAAAAAGGGACACATAGCCAAAGCCTGCACCGCACCCAAGAAGATCCAAGTCTGAGGAGTAGAAGAGGTTACCGATGAAGAAGGGAAGGATTTTTCCAAAGACTCTGAGTAGGTGCTACCTCGAGAGTCAAAAAGCTTGTATCTAGGATATCAGACAAATTCTACACAATTCCTCAGAGAAGAAAGTGCGAACTAAATCTAAAAGGAAAAATACAAATGGCAGGGAAGGAGATAGCAGTCAACACTATCATAGACTCAGGGTGTACAACTAGCAGCATCAGCAAAAAACTAGTAGACAAAGAAAGACTCCCTACCCAGAAATTAGAACAACAAATTTTGGTACTAAACGTGGATGGAACACCTAACCAAGGCAGAAGAGTAACGGAGACCACCACAATCAACATCGACATCCAGGGACATAAAGAACAAATCGAAGCCTCAGTCATACAATTACAAGACAGAGCAGAAGTCTTCCTAGGACATGATTGGCTAGTCAAACATAACCCAGAAGTAGATTGGAACAACAGAGAAATCAAGTTCACCCAATGCCCGCCAGGCTGCGAATTCCCCCATCAGAACATTCCTATCACTGAAAAAATATGAAGCATAGCCACTATGGAAGACCTATGGGAGGAAGAAGACGAGCCAGACCTGACCAAGCTGGAAGACCTACCAGACTACGTACAGCCATTCACACACTTGTTCAACAAAACAACATTCGACAAGCTCCCAGAATGAACCGAATGGGACCACAAGATAGTCCTAACCGAAGATGCTCCAAAAGAAATAAGTGCAGGAACATACAATATGATGGTCAAAGAACAAGATGAACTCAAATCATTCATCAAGGAAAACCTAGAATCAGAATGAATACGGCCATCAAAATCCCCATATGCAACACCAACTTTCTTCATCCCAAAGAAAGACAGATCCAAAAGGCTAATCCAAGACTACAGATGACTAAACAACATGGTAATCAAAGACAAGACACCATTGCCAAGAATTGGCAAAGTAATCGACAAGCTTGGAAAGGCAAAATACTTCAATAAATTGGACATCATCTGGGGATACAACAATGTCAGGATCAAAGAAGGAGATGAATGGAAAGCCGCCTTCCTCACCAATGAAGGACTCTTTGAACCAACAGTCATGTATTTTGGCCTAAGCAACTTTCCAGGCACATTCTTCAGAATGATGACAAGCATCTTCCACAACCTTTTGCAAAATGGAGACATCGTAAACTACATGAATGACTTTGCCATTCCAGGAGACACTAAAGAACAACTAAAGGAATGGATAGTATGATTTCTGGAATAAGCAGCCCAGTACAATTTATGCTTCAAATGAACCAAGTGTATCTTCGATGTAGAAGAGATCCCAATGCTAGGAGTTTGGGTAGGACATGGACAAATTGAAATGGAAGAGGATAAAGTAAAATCGGTATGGAAATGGCCCAAACCCAAGAACACCAAAGGGGTAGAAAGGTTCTTGGGTTTTGCAAACTACTATTGGCATTTCATCAAAAACTTTAGCATGATTGCAGGACCCCTAAACAAACTCAAAGGAGCAACCATATGGGAATGGACACAAGAGCACCAAGACTCATTCAACCAACTCAAGAAACATATCACCGAAGAACCTGTCCTGACATTACCACAAAGACATGGCCAATTCAGAGTAGAAGTCGATGCATCGGACTATGCATTAGGGGGGGTACTTTCACAGCTACAAGAAGAAAAATAGCACCCCATTGCTTTCACATCATGAACCCTGTCACCAGCAGAACAGAACTATGAAATATATAACAAAGAATTACTAGCCATTGTCCAGGCCCTGAAGGAATGGAGACACTACCTCTTAGATGCTGAAGAACGATTCGAAATCTGGACGGACCATGAGAACCTGAAGTATTACTGAGAGCCACAGAAACTAAATAGATGACAAGCACGGTGGTATCTGTAGCTGCAAGACTATGACTTCACACTACGACACGTATCAGGAAAGACAAACATGAAAGCCGACCTACTATCCCAAATCCACCAAATGCCAGAAGAACAAGAAGATAAACTAGTCACCATGATTTGAGAAAGCTGGCTACAGACAGAAGGCACAGACAGCATGGTACTCTTATGAGTGGAATTGTTCATTGAACCAAACCTCCTAGAACAAATTCAAAACTGAACCCAATGAGAAACAATAGTCCTAACTGAGCTAAAGAAGCAAGGATCCCAACTCACCGAAGATGGCGGAGTAATCTACAAGCAGAATAGCGCATATATTCCACCTGACCAGAAATTATGAGAGGAAATCCTAATACAGTACCACAACACTCCAGAT
This sequence comes from Calvatia gigantea, assembly GCA_025093985.1. Taxonomy (NCBI): domain Eukaryota; kingdom Fungi; phylum Basidiomycota; class Agaricomycetes; order Agaricales; family Lycoperdaceae; genus Calvatia; species Calvatia gigantea. Next base: position 173,062 of record JACAAK010000019.1, read on the forward strand.
GCAGTGTAATGGCAAAGCCATTTTCACACATGAAAATCGCTAATCTAAGGCATACAAGCCTAATCTAACAATTGCATCGAACCTTCCTGTAGTAGTACGACCTAATCTAAGAGCCCAACAGTATAATAAAAGAGTACTCAATCACTGTAGAACACTATGACCATTGATGACGGATAGCGGCGGCTATGGGATGACCACTGTGCTTAACAAAAAGCAATTCTAACAGTGTACCATATGACTAGTCGTGATTCCGGCCGGACCAGGCGGTAAAACCATTCCAATGCATCTATACAGAGCTACGGGACCCCTCCAATGAGCCTAGACTTGGGAAATAAGTCCGATGTGCTTAATCTAAAAGGATGATCAGCATGTTCACAAGGAAATGCCACTGTTGTTAGATTAACGAACATCACTCAGCACTAATAACGCATATGGACGCATTCGCATACAATCCACGGGGACATGTAGGAGAACAGTTCACGTGACGTCCGAAATCTTAGATGTTCTACATATTTAGAGAAGAATGTAGACCCAGAGAACGGGCTAAAACACAGCCCGGAACAAACGGATACCCAGAATCCTTCTGTATTTCCAATGTTTCACTAATCTAACAGGTTGCGGCTCTCTTGGCATGCGATCTAATCTACCAGTTTGTACCTTGCTTGATAATATGTTCCTAGTTGTATAATCATTGTCTTGTCATAACGAGCACCCAAATAATATATAAACCCTCTCTGAGGTGTCGGATGTGGCAAGGAACCTACTAGCCATTGCCCAGCCTTCAGAGCACAGTGAAAAGCGATCTATTGTGCCTGAGCAAAGCAAAGTAATAAGTTCTTTTGAGATTAACTGGATTAAGTGACTTGAGCTAAGGTTGAGACCTTTGTAATCTAAGAAGAAGACCTCGGCTTACTTGTGAAGTGAGCTTAGATTAAGAGCATATTGCATCGCTACACCCTGGTACTTGGAGTATCACAAGTGTAGGACAGTGCGCTTCTGGTTGTTGACTTGATAAGGGTGAATCTTAGGGAGTACCTGAGGTTCTGTGTCTTGTTAACTTCTTAGATAAGGGACGCAAGTTGCGCTTTTTACAAGTGTAACTTGGCTTTACTCTTCTTAGCGAAGGTAGCTAGTTATTCTAGTGTTCTCTACGCGTCGTGTTTTGCATTATTTTGTGGAATTGTCCCTCATATTGTCAGATTGCCTCCCCACGAACTTGCCTTGTGCAGAAATCTTTAAAAAATCTATTCTGTCAGCTTAATCTAAGCCGTACATCCATATCACATTTAGTTATTCTATTTCTGCCTCTTTAGCAGGACACCCAGGACAACACAGGATGATGGAACTAATCAGCCAGGACTACTGGTGGCCATCAATATGAAAGAACATAAAAAGATATATCCAAGGATGTCAAGCCTGTCAAAGGAACAAATCAAGAATGATACCACTCAAATTGCCACTACACCCCCTTCCAATACCAAATGGACCTTGGGAAGAAATCAGTGTCAACATAATCGGACCACTGCCAGAATCTAAAGGAAAGGACGCAATACTAGTCATCGTGGACTGCTTCACAAAAATGATACGACTCTCAGCGACAACTACGGATGCCTCATCTAAAGATGTTGCAAAGATATATTGAGATGAAATATGGAAGCTACATGGATTACCATGGAAGATACTCAGTGACCAAGGACCTCAGTTCACATCAGAATTCACCAAGGAGCTGTTCAAGGGGCTCGGCATTGAACAGAACCTATCAATGGCATACCATTCACAAACAGATGGACAAACTGAACACATCAACAGAGAAGTGGAAACCTACATCTGCCTGTACTGCAACTATGATCAGGATGACTGGGCAGAATGGCTCCCCATCGCAGAATTCCAATACAATGACAAGCAACATGGAGGAACACAGGAAACACCATTCTTTCTAAACTATGGAAGGAATCCATGGAAAGGCAAGAATAAGCCGACAATGAACAACCCCATCACCACAACATTCCTAGGACAATTACAGGCTGCCCAAGACAACGCCTCATCAGTACTACGGACATACCAAGAAAAGATGAAACAGCAACATGACTGTAGTAGAACCCATGCCCACACATACTAAATAGGAGATAAAGTGTGGCTAGAGAACACCAATATCCATACCAATCAATCATCAAAGAAGCTAGGCCAAAAACAGTATGGGCCTTTCCTTATTAAGGAAAAGATAGGGGAAGCAGCATATTGGCTGACACTACCAGACGGATGGGCCATCTATAATGTATTCAACGAACAGCTCCTGACACCAGCACACTAGGCAGAGTTTCTGAGTCAAAAACAACCATCAGCGCCCGACCCGGTGATCATCAACAGTGAGGAAGAGTACAAAGTAGAAGAGATCCATGGACGACGAAAACGAGGAAGGGGTTATCAATTCCTGGTCCACTGGAAGGGGTATAGCAATGAAGAAGATACGTGGACAGCAGAGTCCAATTTGGAGAATGCGAAAGACACCATACAAGACTACCTAGAAAGGCATCTGGAGGATACCTATAAAAGAGGGGGCAGAAAACACAAAAAAGCATCAAACAAGCAACCCAGACAAAGAAACTAAACAGACATGCCTGCCTCCCAGCCTAACTGCATCACTATTGACTCCCTTGTCCACTCCACTCCTACCAGAATCTCCTCCCTCCCATTCCCCAAACCAGGCAACAGCCAAGCACCTGCTCCCCAAGGAACCCGCTATAACCTTGCAAAGACACCATCTCTAGCACAAGGCCTCCTTGAAGCCCTGCTCAAGGATGTTGATAAAGCAACCAACAGTGAAATCGAGAACATCTCTGCCCAAAACCGATGATTAGTTGTAAACCAACACATCACCCTTGCTACCGCATGCATCACCTTCGCCGACATGTATGCAGGGTTCACCAATGCATCTTCCTCTACCAACCAGCACATCCCCGCTATCTTCTGAGCCCTAGACCAGTCTACCCTTACCCCTAGTGAATGGGATTGGGTCCAAGGACTTCAAAGCCGAATCGACTTAGGCCTCGAAGTCTTCAATCACCTCGACATTGCCAACATCTTCCTCGAACTTGCAGATGTAGCCATAAAGCTGCTTGGAAGAGACAAAACAAACAAAGACCCCGACATCAATACCCTGGTTGATAGAATTCACATCACACTCTCTGAACTGCATGACATAGTTAATCCCTCCCTACCATCTTGTGCTGATACCCCCATGGACAAAGAAGTCACAGTCTCCATGAAGGAAGAAGTCAATGCCCTCCAACGCTTCATAAAAACCATCACCCCACTGCAACTCGCATCGGTTTTTCTTCCTTCTGCAAGGTTCCGCACTGTACTACCAGGACAAGAGAAAGACCAACGTTACTGGAAATCGATAGTCAAGAATTACTGGGAGAGCTCCACCACCACTGAGTTCCCCTTCAATGGCGTCCCAGTTCCTATCTGTCAAGACGGCCGCAGTCATTTACCTGTTTTCTTTGCAAAATCAAACAATGGAGAATTCCTTATCATGTCCACCAAGAAAGCACTCGCCACAGCAGTAGTAAATGGAGACTTTGATGAGCTTCCTGAGGCATGAAGCCTGAGTGGAGGGTATTGTTGTGAACTTTTGACCATTCCTGTCTGATCCATACTTGTCTACATTCCTTCTTTACATCATGCCTGTTTCGTCTATTCTAGCCCAGCAATCTCCAAGTATTGACTGATAGTATTACTGCGCCATTGTCATCAGATGTTTCATGTAGTACCCCATCCATTCAACTGGATGCTCGCTGTATTTAAGCATATATACACACTCTTGTATTCGGTATGCTTAACCACCTAGTTCTTCTCCCCTTACTCGCCCTCAAGACTTAGCCTAAGCTGCAACCTGAGGTCTTATCAGACTAAGGTCATAACATAGATGCTGTATATGGAGATTTCAATGGCCATATTCTTCCTGATTCAAGGTTTTCCTTGATGAAGGCTTTGAGTTTGTTTTGCTCCTTGATTGTTATGTTGTAGGTGCTAGCATTTATTTTGCTTGGTGTATCCTCAGTTAGGATTATTTTATGGTCCTATTTAGTCTGTTCTGGTAGTTTGTCAAAGGTTGTCTTGTTGAAGAGGTATGTAAATAGTTGAATATAATCAGGTAAGTCTTCTAGTTTGGTCAGGTCCAGTTTGTCTTCTTCTTTCTATACATCTTTGGTTATAATAATGCTTTGAATATTGTCTGTGATGTCAATATCATTGTGTTGAAAGTGGCAGGTTGGTGGACATCTCATGAACTTGATAGTTCCAGTGTTCCAGTCAACTTTGGGGTTATGTTTGACTAACCAGTCATATCTTAAGAACATGTCTGCCCTGTCTTGTAAATGTACCACTGATGCTTCAATTTCTTCTTCATGTCCTTTGATATTTACTTGGATTATGGCTTTTTGTGTTATTTTTCCTCCTTGGTTTAGTGTGCCATCTACATTTAGTACCATGATTTCTTGTTTTAGTTTCTTCATTGGAATATTTTTGTTATCAATGAGTTGCTGACTGATGCTGCTGGTGGTATATCCTGAGTCAATGATGGTGTTGACTGTGATAGGACCCTTCTCTGTTCATATGTTACCTTTGAGATTTAATTTGTGCTTTTGTTTCTGAGAAATTATGTAATATTTTTTGGATATCCTAAATACAAGCTTTCTAACTCATAAGGTAGTGCCTACTCTGTTACAAATGTACCTGCAGACTAACTTCAATCCCTTCACTAACATATTAACTTTCTCTTTAGAAGTTTCCTTTTTCATATACCCTGGTCCTATCTTTATTTATTTATCACATGTATTTCTAGTCCACCTTCTTATGACTCATTTTGAGTCATGTTTCTATTTATACCTCATATTCCCACTGCCAGACTTCTATCTACTTGTCTCCCTCTTCTTATGACTCATATTACTTCTTTTCTTATTCATTACTTATCCCCTATGACTTCTTAGCTTACCAATTAACCTGTAGTAGTCTCCCATTGACTCATACCCCTTTTACTATGTAATTACTCATCTTCTATACATAGCTAGTATATAACCTTAAGTAGTATCTTTGTATTACCTTAGGTTATTCTAGTAACAAGCTTCCTTATCTTCACTCATCTGCTACAAGGTTAACAACCTTGGAGACTACAGTGGCATTTAACTTGGACTTCTTAGACAAGTGCAAGCTTTTACTTGAGGGAGTGATCCAAAGTCTGCACAAAGGTCATTGAGACTTGCCAATACTCCTGGGCTATAGCATTGAACCTTTTCCTGAGTGGAGACAATCTAGGCCCAGTTGCAAAGTAAGGTAACATACATAACATACTCAGAGTCTTTGGAAAAATCCTTCTGCTCTCTGTCTTCTACACTTTCTATGGCTCTAATTTGGGTCTTCTTTGGTATAGTACAGTTCTTTGCAATGTGTCTAGTCTTTCCACAGTTGTAGCAGGTCATGTTCTTTGGCTTCCTACAGTCTTTGGCTATGTTTCCAAAGATGCCACAATTGTAGCACTTGAGTTCTTCTTTGTTGTTAAAGACATAGTATTGTTACCCTATCTCCATGGGTTCTCCTACTCCTCCATATGTGGTTCCAGAACTAGTCTTCTTATCTCCTCAGTATTCAGTGGCCTCATATCCTTACCCAACAGCTAGGATAGCCTCTTGCCACTCTGGGTAAGTTTCAGGTCTAGAACTTGGTAGGTATTCTGTTATAGTATGAATGATGTCCTGATAAGCATTCTTCTTGAGTAAGAATATAGTGTTTTTTTTTTTTGCTGTCTGTTTTGGCTTTACTTTTCAAGATGTTAAATTTAATTAGGTAGTTGGCAATGTTCTTGTTAGCTTGCTTAAACTTCTCTATTTACCATTCTGCTTTAGCATTCATTGCATCATCAGAAAAAGTTTCTCAGAATTCCTTGGTAAATATCTTCCAATCAACTGTGTCTTCTGCATCTAAGATCTGTAATGCCTTCATAGTGGGATATGCTCTTGCTGTTCCTCCTCTTAGCCTAGCTAATATAGCTATGGCTTTGTCATCTGCTAATACTATCTTGCTGAATTTCATAAAGAGCATCATGGCTTTCTACCAATTATTGAATTTTGTTCTAGTGCCATTGAAGAATGTTGTACTTTTTACCAACTCCACCACATCTCCATGCTCACCTCCATTCTGTCTTGTCTACATATCTGTTTCATGTTATTTTAGTCCCAGTGTTCTCCAAGTATTAACTCATATACTACTGTACCATGTTTACCAGACATTTCATGTAGTTACTCCATCCATTCAACTGGATGTCCTCTCCATATATAAGTGTACATACACCCACTTGTATTCAGTATGCTTAACCACCTCATTCTTCTCCCTTTACTCACCCTCAAGACTTAGCCTAAGCTATAACCTGAGGTTCTAACAGACTAAGGTTATAACATTTAATTAAGCATTCCACCTTACCTTGCAGAAGGAGAAAGCTGAAACAGGCTTGAATCACAATGAACCTAGGAGCTAGTATATGAGCTCAAACCCTGAAGAATATAGAGAACTATATCTTGAAGTCACAGATGACAAATCAGAAACATCAGATGAAGAAGAAACAGGGAACTCCAAAGCACCTATACTAGAACTAGTTGTAAGCCCAGACAATGAACCCAGTGATAATTCACAAGGAGTAAACCTGATAGGAGAAGAGGAAGTTTTATCAGAACTTCTAAATGAACCCAACTTAGCAGAAGAAGAGTTAGAACACCTAGAGAACCCAGAACAAGAACAAGGAGAATTAGACTCAGATGAATCAGACATGACCAACAATACTGCACTAGCCTCAAGACCCAATGGGAAAAGCCTAGTACTGGACCCAGGATTCTTTGATGGTATCTGCACCAAATTTGATGACTAGTGGAAAGCAATGGTGCTCTTCATGAAATTGAACAAGATTACTGCTGCAGATAACAAGGCTGTAGTAGTCCTGGCCAGATTATGAGAAGGAATAGTGAGAGCATTCACAGCTATAAAGGCTCCACAAATCTTAGAAGGAGAAGACTCTGTAGACTAGAAGATCTTTGCCAAAGAATTTAGAAAAATGTTCTCTGATGATACCACAAATGCCAAAGCAGAATGGCAAATTGAGAAATTCAAGCAAGACAACCAGAACACAGCTGACTTCATCATCAAATTCAATGTCCTAAAAAGCAAGATGAAAACTGACAACAAATATGTAATGTTTTTGCTTAGGAAAAATGTATGACAAGACATTGTCCACACAATTATTGGCTACTTGCCCATCACTAGGCCCAATACCTACTCTGAATGGAAAGAAGCCATACTAGCTATAGGACAAGGATATGAAGCATCTGAATATCAAGGAGACAAGAAAACTAGTTCTAGCACTACCTATGGAGAAATAGGTGAACCAATGGAAATAAAAAGCAGACACCATGTCTTCAATGCCAAAGGAGAACCAAAGTACTACAATTGTGGCATTTTCAGCCACATTGCCAAAGACTGCAAGAAATCCAAGAGGTTAATCTGCTACAATTGCAGAAAAACTGGATACATTGCCAAAGTCTGCAGTGTGCCAAAAAAAGTACAAATCCAAGCAGTAGAAGAAGCCAAACTAGTGGAACAAAAGATTTTTTCCAAAGACTTTGAGTAGGCACTGCCTTGTGAATCAAGAAATTTGTATCTAGGATATTAGACAAATATTACACAATTCCCTAGAAACAAAAGTGCAAACTAAACTTGAAGGGAGACATACAGGCCAAAGAAAAAAGGATCACAGTAAATACCATCATCAACTCAGGATGCACTACCAGCAGTATCAGCCAAAAACTTGTTGATAAGAAAGAATTCCCACAAAGAAACTAGGACAACAAATCACAGTATTAAATGTGGATAACACACTAAATCAAGAAGGCAGAGTAACAGAAATGGCTACAATCAAAATGGATTGTTAAGACGAGTACACCACAATAGCATTACGCTAGTGGCGGAGGGGAGTCGTACTCACTGGGTTTGTTGAGATGGTAGTTGTAGACCGTAGCTAGTGGATATCTTAGAGGAATGATGGGCGAAGAATAGACTGAATTGTCTAAAGAATATACGCATACTACATAGGTCTTATATATCTAATGTCCCTGGTCTGTGCGCCGTTCTACCTAATACAGGTGAGGTCTTATCTGCCAGTAGCATATACAGAGCATACTGCGTACATTGTTCTATTTAATAGACCATGACCAGCGACCTAGAGTGCGGTCTAGTACATTGTTCGTTATCTCTCTTCAAGAGTGAAGTACTCAAGAACCCGTTTCAGCTACAAATAGACTGAACCAACGTAGTGGTACGGGTCGAGATTCAACATGGATATCCAGAAACACAAGGAGATGATTGAAGTTTCAGTTGTACAACTCCAGGACAGAGCAGAAATATTCTTAGGACATGACTGGCTAGTCAAGCACAACCTAGAAGTAGACTGGAACACTGGAGAAATCAAATTCACCTGATGCCCATCAACCTGTCAATTTCTGCACCAGAACATTCATATCACAGACAAAATTTAAAGCATGGTCACAATGAAAGATTTATGGGAAGAAGAAGACAAACCAGACCCAACCAAACTAGAAGACCTACCTAACTACATCCAACCATTCACATACCTGTTTAACAAAATAACATTTGACAAACTTCTAGAGTGAGTAGAATGGGACTACAAAATAATCTTAATGGATGATGTACCCAAGGAAATAAATGCTAGCACCTACAATATGACAGTCAAGGAACAAAATGAACTCAAGACATTTATTAGGGAAAATCTTGAATCAGGACAAATAAGACCATCCAAATCCCCATATACAGCCCCTACCTTCTTCATTCTAAAGAAGGACAGGTCTAAATGACTAATTCAAGACTACCAGTGGCTAAACAACATAGTAGTCAAGGACAAGACCCTGTTACCAAGAATTGGAGAAGTAATCAACAAGCTAGACAAAGCAAAATATTTCAATAAACTTGACATTATCTGGGGATACAACAATGTCAGAATCAAAGAAGAAGATGAATGGAAGGCCACCTTTCTCACCAACAAAGGACTATTCAAACCAACTGTCATATATTTCAGATTGAGCAACTTGTCTGAAACATTCTCCAGAATGATGATAAGCATCTTCCATAATCTTTTATAGAATGAAGATATTGTAAACTATATAGATGACTTCACAATCCCCAGAGACACAAAAGAACAACTAAAGGAATGGACAATACAGTTCTTAGAATGAGCAGCCTAGTATAATTTGTATTTCAAATAATCAAAATGCATATTTGATGTAGAGAAAATCCTGATGCTAGGAGTAAAAGTAGGACATGGATGAATTGAAATGGAAGAAGAAAAAGTCAAATCAGTATGAGACTGGCCTGAATCCAAGAACACCAAAAGAGTGGAATGATTTCTAGGGTTTACCAACTATTACTGACAATTCATCAAGAACTTCAGCAAGATTGCAGGGCCATTAAATAAGCTCAAAGGGGCTATTATATGGAAATGGAAAGAAGAACACCAAATAACATTTGATGACCTGAAACAATACATTACAGAAGAACCAACTTTGATGCTACCCCAAAGACAAGGACAATTCTGAGTAGAAGTTGATGCATCAGACTATGCATTAGGAGGTGTGCTATCCCAACACCAGGAAGGGAAATGACATCTAATTGCATTTACATTGCACATGCTCTCACCAGCAGAGTACAATTATAAAATCTATGACAAGGAGTTACTGGCTATCATACACACATTGAAAGAATGGAGATACTACCTGTTAGATGCTGAAGAAAAATTTGAAATATAGATGGACCATAAAAACCTCAAATATTACAGAGAGCCACAAAAACTTAATGGATAATAAGCAAGATGGTATTTACAGTTACAGGACTATGACTTCACCTTACAATATATACTGGGCAAGACAAACACAAAGGCAGGCCTACTATCCAGAATATACCAGAAACCAGACAAATCAGAAACCAAGCTAATCACCATGATCTGAGAAGACTGGATACAGACTAGACAGAGGGAAAAAGAGAACTCTGACAATACCATTTTACTCTGAGCAGAACTATTCATTAAACCAGTATTTGTAAAACAAATAAGGAAGAACCCCTGACAAGAAACTGCAATCATAACAGAACTAGAAAAGGAAGGGTCCAGCTTTATGTAGCATGACCACATTGTCTACAGAGAAAGCAGCATATATGTACTACCTGATCTGAAATTATGAGAAGAAATATTGTGACAATATTACAATGCCCCAGATATAGGACACTCTGGACAACACCATATAATAGAACTCATCACCAGAGACTACTGGTGGCTAACAATACAAAAGGATGTAAAGAAGTACACCTGAGGCTATTAAATTTGCCAAAGAAATAAAATCTATATAGTCCTACTCAAATCACTACTACACCCCCTCTCTACATCAAGTGGACCATAGGAAGAAATTAGTATTGACCTTATCAGACCACTACCAGAGTCACAAGGGAAAGACACCATTTTAGTCATTGTTGACTGCTTCACAAAAATGATATGACTTGTGACAATAAAAACAGACATTTCAATTAAAAATGTAGCACAGGTCTATTGAGATGAAATATAAAAACTTCATGGAATACTGTAGAAAGTGTTTAGTGACCAAAGACCCCAGTTCACATTGGAATTCACAAAGAAATTGTTTAAGAGGATGAAAATAGAGTATAATCTATCAATAGCCTACTATCCCCAAATAGATGGACAAATAGAGTGAATCAGTAGAGAAGTGGAGACCTACTTCCAACTATACTGCAACTACAACCAAGACAACTGAACCAAATAGCTTTCTATGGTGGAATTCCAGTATAATGACAAGTAACATGGGAGAATAGGAGAAATGCCATTTTTCTTGAACTATGGAAGACACCCTTGGAAAGGAAAGGATAGCAGAGTCACAAACAACCCTACTGCCATGGAGTTCCTGAAACAACTACAGGTCACCCAAGACAATGCTACATCTGTGCTATAACTATACCAAGAAAAGATGAAACAATTACATGACAACAGCAAGCTTCATTCCAAAGACTATCAAATCAGTGACAAAGTATGGCTGGAAAACACTAATATCCATATAAATCAACCATCAAAGAAGCTAGCCCAGAAAAGGTATGGGTCTTTCCTAATCAAGGAAAAGATAGGAAAAGTGGCATATTGGCTTGCCCTACTAGAAGGATAGGCCATCCATGATGTGTTCAATGAACAGCTCCTGTCACTAGCACAAAAAGTGGAGTTCCTGAGTCAACAGAATGCACTGGTGCCTGAACCAGTGATCATTAACAATGAAGAAGAATATAAAGTCAATGAAATCTGAGGATGACAGAAACAAGGATGGGGTTATCAGTTTCTAGTATACTGGAAAGGATATAGCAATAAAGATGATATGTGGATAGTAGAATCCAACCTCAAAAATGCCAAAGAAGCAATACAAGACTACCTGAAAAGACATCTGAAGGATATCCATAAAAGAGAGGATAGAAAATCCAAAAAGTCACCCAATAAACAAACCAACTAACAGAGACATGTCTACCTCCAAATCTAACTGCATTGCCATCTCCTTCCTTGTCCACCCCAACCTCAACAAAATCTCATCCATTCCCTTGCTTGAACCAAACAACAGCAAGGCATCCTCCCTAAGTGGTACATGTTTTAACATGGCTACAACACTGTCACCAGCTCAAGAAATTTTTGAGGACCTGCTCAAGGATGTCAATAACACCACCAACACTGAGCTAACCACCATCACAGCCCAAAACAAATGGCTTAACACAAACTGCCTCATTACCCTTGCTACTGTCTATATCACTTTCACTGACATGTATGCTGGTTTCAAGAATGCATCTACCTCTACCAGCCAACACATTCCCTCCATCTTCCATGCACTTGCACAATCTTCCCTCACCCCCATATAATGAACCCATGTGGATGGATTACAGAGCAGAATCAATCTCACCCTTGAAGTCTTCAAACACCTTGATGTGGTGGAAATATTCCTAGAACTAGGAGACATCACCTCCAGTCTACTTGGATGAGACTCTACTCCAGACAACTCCAGTACTGAAGACCTTATCAACAGAATCACCTTGACTCTCAAGGAGCTCTGTGACATAGTTAGATCTACCAACATACCTACTAAAGCAAACACTCCCATGAACGAAGAAACTACTATCTCCATGAAAGAGGAGGTCAATGCACTGCACTGCTTCATCAAAACTATCACTTCTCCCCAGATTGTATCAGTTTTTCTGCCATCTGCAAGATTCCACACTATACCCTCTGGTCAAGAACATGACAAACATTATTGAAGCTTGATAGTCAAGAATTACTGGGAGAACTCATTAGCCACTGACTTTCCCTTCAAAGGGATTCCAGCCTCTATCTGACAGGATGGCAGAAGCTATTTGCCTGTCTTCTTTGTGTGCTCCAACAATAGCAAATACCTCATTGGTACCACCAAGAAAGCCCTTACTACTGCCATAGTCCATGGCAACTTCAATGAGGTTTCTGAGGCATGAAGCCTAATTGGGGGGTAATGTTGTGCTTTTTACCAACTCTACTGCATCTCCATGCTCACCTCCATTCTGTCTTGTCTACATACCTGTTTTATGTTATTTTAGTCCCAGTGTTCTCCAAGTATTGACTTGTATACTACTGTACCATGTTCACCAGACATTTCATATAGTTACTCCATCCATTCAACTGGATGCCCTCTCTGTATTTAAGTGTACATACACCCACTTGTATTCAGTATGCTTAACTACCTCATTCTTCTCCCCTTACTTGCCCTCAAGACTTAGCCTAAGCTGCAACCTGAGGTCCTAATAGACTAAGGTCATAACAAAGAACTCTGGATCTGGCACAAGGCTTTTCTTATTGGGTCCTAAGATAGATGTAGTATTTATATCAGCAGACATGTTGGTTTCTTGGTTCTTTAGTTCTCCTTTGATTAAATCAAGTTCATTGAGTAGTTTGGACAGTCTGTCTTTGTCAACTGGTGGTTCTTCTGTGGGGTTCACAACCTGGAAGTTGTCTGGTAGTTCATCACCTGAGTTTATGACTGGTTCTTCATTTGTTTTGTCAGAGCTAAAGCTTTTGACCTCTTCTTTGTCTGTTGTTTCATTATCTGTGTTCTTGACTTGTTCAACCTATTCATTGTTTGTTGACTCATCTTCAAGGTGTGGTTCTCTGTACTGTAGTTCATCATGGTTTGTTGACTCATCTTCAAGTTGTGGTTCTCTGTCCTATAGTTCATCATGGTTTGAGTGTTACAACCTTAGTCTGATAGAATCTCAGGTTGCAACTTAGGCTAAGTCTTGAGGGTGAGTAAGGGCAGAGAACCAGATGGTTAAGCATACTAAATACAAGAGGGTGTATGTATGCTTAAATACTAGAAGACATCCAGCTGAATGGATGAAGTTACTATGTGAAATGTCCATTAACAATGGCATGGTAGTATATGAGTCAACACTCAGAGAACACTGGACTAGAATAGATGAAACAAGTACATAGAATAGAGATGAGTGCAGTGATGCAGTGAGGGCAGTGGAAACCACAACATTGAGCTCATATACTAGCTCCTATTTCTGCAAGGTGAGGTGGGGATACTTGACCAAATGTTATGACCTTTACAAGTTATTAACTCAGGTTGTAGCTTAGATGGCAAGACTTGAGAGAGTACAAAGGAGAGAGCACAAGATGGTTAAGCATACAGAATACAAGTGTTGGTATATACACTTATATACTAGAGGTCATCTAATTGAGTAAATGGAAGTATAAATGAAACATCTGAGTAACAAGGCACACTGATGTACCTAAGCAAGTATGAGTCAGTCCAGGAATTACTGGGCAGGAATAACTATGAAACAGGTATACAAGGGATTGAGGTAATAGTGTATGGGGATGAAGATATATGTATGGCAAAATCACAACAAAAACATCAATTTCCATGAAACCAGGTTTTCCAACCTATTAAGGTTTCCAATGTAAACAGATCCCCAAATGAAAAAGGATCTATAAACAAATTTATCCAACTTAATGCTGTCATAGATGGAAAAGAATGTGACATCAAAGCCTATATTATGGGACTAGTGTTATGGCTTTTCACCAATCAAGTCGTATTCTGTTGCTGTCTATATTTCTATTCATCAGTATATCCGTTTCAGCTATTCCTGTCAAGCGAGCTCTGTTCCTGACTCATTCCAGCTACTATGCCATTCTTACCAGATGTTTCATGTAGCTACTCCATCCATTCAACTAGATGACTTCCCCTATTTAAGCATACATACATCTACTGTATTTGGTATGCTTAACCACCTAGTTCTCCCCCCCTTACTCACCCTCAAGTCTTAGCCTAAGTTGTAACCTGAGGTTTACTTAGACTAAGGTTGTAACATTTGGTTAAGTGTCCCCACCTCACCTTGTACAGGAGTAGGCTGAAATAGGCCTGAACAAAAGACAACCCAGGAGCTAGTATATGAGCTCGAACCCAGACAAATATAGAGAACCAAACCTCGAAGTCACCAATGATGAATCCAAGACATTGGATGAAGAAGAGACAGGGAATGCTGAAGTACCTGAAGAACCAACCAGAGAAACACATGATGAACCCAGAGCAAACCTAGCAGAAGAAGAAGTACTATCCGAACTTCTAAACAAACTTGACCTAGCAGAGGAAGAGCTAATTCATCAGGAAAAATCAGACAAATCAAGCTCGGACGAAACAGAATCAGAAACCAACTCTGATATGACCAACAACGCAGTAGTATCCACAACAGTGCCTAGTAGGAAAGACTTAGTGCCAGACCCGGGGTTTTTCGATGGCACCCGCACCAAATTCGATGATTGGTGGAGAGCTATGATGCTCTTTATGAAATTTAACAAGATTGTCTTGGTAGATGACAAGGCTATAGCAGTCTTAGCCAGGTTAGGGGGAGGAACAGCAGGAGCTTATGCAGCCATGAAAGCCCCACAAATCCTAGATGGGGAAGACTCAGTAGACTGGAAGGCCTTTTCCAAGGACTTTAGGAAAACCTTCTCCAATAATGCCTCAAACAGTAAAGCAGAATGGCAAATCGAAAAGTTCAAACAGGGAAACAAGAACACAGCTGACTACCTAATTGAATTCCAAGTTCTGAAGAGCAAGGCAAAAACAGACAACAAGCATGCAATGTTCCTGCTCAAAAAGAATGCCAGACAAGACATTATCCATACTATTACAGGCTACCTGCCCAGTGCCAGACCCAATACCTATGCAGAATGGACAGAAGCCATTCTTGCTGTGGGACAAGGGTACGAAGCATCAGAATACCGAGGAGACAAGAAAACCAACACTGGAACTACTGTACCTATGGGAGAATGGGAGAACCAATGGAGATAGGCAGTAGATGCCACATCTTCAATACAAAAGAAGAACCAAAATGCTACAATTGTGGCGTTTTTGGTCACATTGCCAAGGACTGCAAGAAGCCCAAAGGATTAACCTGTTACAACTGTGGAAAAACAGGCCACATCACCAAAGTTTGTACTGTGCCCAAGAAAGTACAAATCCGAGCAGTAGAGGAAACCAACCCAGATGAACAAAAGGATTTTTCTGAAGACTCCGAGTAGGCACTACCTCGCAAGTCAAATGAACTGTATCTAGGATATTGGACAAATATTACACCATTCCTCAGAAACGAAAGTGCAAATTAAGCCTAAAAGGGACCATTCAAACTCCAAACAAAGAAATCACGGTAAATACCATTGTTGATTCAGGATATACCACCAGTAGCATCAGCCAAAGGCTCATAAACGAAGAATGAATTCCCACAAAAAGACTAGAGCAAGAAATCACAGTCCTCAATGCCGATGGAACAACAAACCAAGGAGGAAAGGTCACAGAAACAGCTACCATTGAAATGGAAATCAAGGGACACAAAGAGACAATTGAAGCATCAGTAGTCCAGCTCCAAGACCGAGCAGAAGTATTCCTGGGACATGATTGGTTAACCAAACATAACCCTGAAGTAGATTGGAAAAACAGAGAAATCAAATTCACCCGGTGTCTGCCAGATTATCACTTCCCACACCAAGATATCCAGGCCATCCAAAAAATCCGAAGCATGGCTATTACAGAAGACATGGGAAGAAGAGGATGAACCTGATCCAACCGAACCAGCAGACCTGCCAGACTACATCCAACTGTTCACACACCTGTTTAACAAAACCACCTTCGATAAACTGCCACAACAAATGGAATGGGACCATGAGATAATCCTGACCAAAGATACTCCCAAAGAAATAAGTGCCAGAACATACAATATGACAATCAAGGAGCAGGATGAACTCAAAGCCTTCATTAAAGAAAACCTTGAATCAGGACACATACGACCATCAAAATCTCCATATGCAGCCCCCACCTTCTTCATACCGAAAAAGGATGAATTGAAGCAATTAATCCAGGATTACAGATGACTAAACAATGTAGTGGTAAAAGACAAAACACCACTACCCAGGATTGGAGAAGTCATTGACAAATTGGGAAAGGCAAAATACTTCAATAAGCTCAACATCATCTGGGGGTACAACAATGTGCGAATCAAGGAAGGAGATGAATGGAAGGTGGCATTTTTGACCAATGAAGGACTGTTCGAGCCCACCATAATATACTTTGGGCTAAGCAACTCACCCAGAACATTCTCCAGGATGATGACCAGCATCTTCCGAGACCTACTGCAAAATGGAGACATCATAAACTATATGGATGATTTCGCAATCCCAGAAGACACAAAAGAACAACTATAAGAAAGAACAGTACAATTCCTATCACAGGCAGCTGAGTACAATCTCTGCTTTAAACGGACAAAGTGCATATTTGACACTGAAGAAATCCCCATGTTAGGAGTAAAAATAGGATACGGACACATTGAAATGGAGGAAGAGAAAGTCAAGGCCATATGAGACTGACTAGAACCAAAAAACAAAAAGGGAGTAGAACACTTCCTAGGTTTCACAAACTACTACTGCCAGTTCATCAAAGACTTTAGTAAAATTGCGACCCCACTCAACCAGCTCAAAGGGGCTGTTGAATGGAAATGGGAAAAATAACACCAGTCAGCCTTCGACGAACTAAAGCAAAAAATCACAGAAGAACCCACCCTCACATTACCACAATGAAAGGGACAATTTCAAGTAGAAGTTGATGCCTCGACCTATGCACTAGGAGGAGTCCTGTCACAAGAACAAGACAAGAAATGGCACCCAATTGCATTCACATCACGGACACTCTCCCCAGTGGAATGGAACTATGAAATCTATGACAAAGAACTACTGGCCATTATTCACGCTTTGAAAGAATGGCGACATTATCTACTGGATGTAGAAGAGAAGTTCGAAATCTGGACTGACCACGAGAATCTCAAATACTATAGAGAACCCCAGATGTTACGTGCGTTACCTTACTTCGCAACCAGGCCCGGATCGTCTCCACTCAGGGAGAGGTTCAACGCTATAGCCCAGGAGTATTTGACAAGTCTCAATGACTTCTGTGCAGGCTTCGGATCGCTCCCTCGAGTAGAAGCTCGCGCTTGCCTGAGAAGTCCGAGTTAAATGTCACTGCAGTCCCCAAGGTTGTTAGCCTTGTAGCAGACGAGCGAAGATAAGGAAGCTTGTTACTAGAATAACCTAAAGTAATACAAAGTACTACTTAAGGTTTATATACTAGCTACGAATAAGAGATGAGAGATTACGTAGTAAGTAGATATGAGTCAATGAGAACTACTACGGGTTAATTGGTAATCTAAGGAATCGTAGGGATAGGTGAAATGAATAGAAGAATGAGTACGAGTCATAAGAAGACAGAGTCAGGTAAAGAGAAGTACAATGGTGGAAAAGATGAAGGTGAAACAGGAACATGACTCAGGATGAATCATAAGAAGCGAAGGTAGAAGTACATGTGATAAATAAATAAAGAACGGACCGGGGTATACAGGAAGAAGAATGGAAAGTCTGTACGGAAAGTTAATACGTTGATGCGAAGAGTCCGGGGGTGTGGTAAGTTCGTAACATTAGCCCGTCTCTAGGTAAATTACTCCGAAATTTACGCAGATAGGACTGAGTAGTCCAAAGATACGCCGTCGTCGTAATATTCGTCGTCGAAGGCATCGCGGGGGTTTTCCAATACTTGTTCTTGGAATCGTTGTTTCATATTCTCAACAGCTTGGACGTGGTCAACGTATTTCGGGCAATCTTCTGGTTTGTGTTTCGGGTTGAGAGTTTCGCAGAGTCGGCAGAAGTATTGGGGGCAGGTCCAGCAGTAATGGCCAGGGCGGGTTTTTCGACAGATGGGACAAGTGGTATGGGCACAATCACTGGCCCAGTGACCTACGGCAGGGAGGTGAAGTTTGGCACATTTTTCACAAAAGGCCTTCGGGTCGAAGTTCGGGTTGTTCATAGCTTGGGGTTGGGTTGGGGTTCTTCCTCGTCCTGAGTTAGGATCGAGGGGTTTTCGAATAGATTTCGGAGGCTTAGAAGTTGATCCAGTTGGCCTATTAAGTTGTGTATGGCCGTTTCGAATCGTTCAGGTGGGATTTGTCTGTCTGGATGGGAGAGATGTGGATGGGGAAGGTGCATGCGGTTTGGGGGAGGGTTCTCTCGTGGGGGAATCGGCTCGTTGGTGTGGTCTGACCTTAGAAGGGCCAGTTCGCTGGTTGGGTGGGATAGGCTTAACGCTATGCTCGTTGAGGTAGCGGGCGTAAGCCTGAGGTAATCCAAGGCTTCGTGATGCCTGGATAAATAGGGCCGCTCGATCGGTAGCGTGCTCATAATCCCGAGAAAGATGTTCGAGCTGTGAAATGGCATCGCAGATAAAGCGCCAGTGATTTCACTGATTGGCATTATGTAGATATTCGGTGTGGAAGCGAGTTCGATGGCCTCCCTTGAGGACCATCGTGTGGAGGGATCCCTCAGATGAGAAATCAGTTCTAGCCCATAGCTCCATGGGCGAAGGTCTATCGTTCGCAGAGGGGGGCTCAGGGGAGAAGCTACTTCTCCTGTCGGGGTCTCGGTCGGATGGGTTGGCTGCGATGTAACCCGCGGCCGAGTGTTCAGTGGGATGTAGTTCGTCCCAGGCTGACCTGGGGGGTTTCGGATTGACGGTGGTGGCTGTGGGGGACTTTGGAGAGGGGCTGGCGGTGGAGGGGGGAATGTGTCGTTGGTTGAGGACAGGAAATTCTGCCCGAACAGATTTCGGGATCCCAGCTCGCTCCGAGGGGAGTGTTGGGGTGGGGTTGTCGGCCCGGATTGGGTAGACGTACTTTGGTTTTGGCGACCAGAGGAGTCGCTGTGGGGTTGATTTCGTGTCGTAGGTGGCGGTATGGGGAGTGGTTCCGGTGACGACGTTGGAGAAAGAGACTGGCGGGTCTCTTGGCTCAGGGTTGTTGGGTGGATTTGATACGTTTGGCTGCTGGGGATGAAGTTGGGATACAGCAGAGCTGCTTCCCATTCTTGTCGGGTAGGTGAGTTTATCCCAGGGGGCACTGGGAGATGATTTGGTGGAGGGGGGAATGTAGACGCAATCTGGACCAACGAAGACGTCGACCCAGAATTGTTTGTTCTGGTCCGCGAATTGTTGGAGCTCGTCTTTGGTGAAGACGGCATTCGGGAGGGTGATAATAGGCTTTTCGAGCAGTTCGTTAATTTGGACGGTGGGGAGAATTGGGGTTTCGTGGCCCACAGGTGTGACGGTGGGAGGGTAGGATATAGAAATATGAGGGGAGGAGGGGAGAGAATGGGCCTTTCTGACTGGGGAATTGTTTTTTGTAGAAAGGGAGGAGATGGAAGAGAGGGAAGGAGAGGGGGATGAGGCTACGATAGCCGCTTTCTTTCCCTTCTTGTAGTTTTTCTGGGTTGGTGCCATTGGTAGTTCGGTTTGTAGAAGTGCTGTTAAAGAATGATGGAGAAGTTGGGTGAATCCTGGATTATTTATATCTTTTAGGTGGGATGGGAATTAGGTGGTGTTCTCGTTGGTATTTTCGTAACATTTCTTGGGCATGTGGTGAGAGTTGTGCTTCGTTTTCCCAAGAGTTTTCTTCGTGGCTGTAACCTTTCCACTTGATGTAGTATTCCCTTTGTTTATTCTTGGTTCTATGGTTCAAGATGCCTTCGATTTCGTATTCTTCTTCTCCTTCTATTATGTCAGGGAGAGGTGGTTGTGGGTTTGATCCATGGGTATTGTTTTCGGTGTATTCGGAGAGAAGGGTAGCGTGGAATACGTTGTGAATCTTCCATGTTTCAGGTAGTTTCAGTCGGTAGGAGAGCGGCGATAAGACTTCTTTGATAGTGAATGGTCCAAGGCGTTTTGGTGCGATCTTGTTTGATTTGAATGGGAGTTTCAGGTTTCTCCATTCAAGCCACACTTTTTGTCCTAGGGCGAAGGGTTTGAATTTTGCTTTGATTCGTTGTTCCATGCGTTCCATAGCTAGTTTGTGGGCAGCAATTGCTTCTCTTCATGCATGGTCTAAGAGTTCTATTCATTCTTCAGTAGTGGTGAAGTTTGATTCCTCTAGAATAGTGGGTATTCCATGGGGTTTTGTTCCGTACATGAGTTCAAAAGGGGTTTGTTTCCGGTCTGAATGTGTTCGTGAATTGTGGGAGAATTCGAGGATTGGGAGTGCTTTAGACCAGGAGGAGGGATTTCCTGTACAGTAGATAGATAGGTACGCTGCAATTTCCTGATTGAATCGTTCTGTTGTTCCATCCGATTGAGGGTGGTAGGCTGATGAGAATGATTGGGTGATTCCAAGTCGTTTCATGAGAGCTTGGCTGGAGTTTGCTCGGAATCTGGGGTCACAGTCGGAGATTATCTTGTCCGGTAGTCCGAATCTGGTGTAGACCTTGTCTATAATTATGTCGGCAATTCCTTTGGCGGTGATTTCCTTTGTACAAGGAGTGAGAATTACCCCCTTCGTAAGTCCATGGTCCACTATGGACAGAATTGAGTTGAATCCGTGGGATTTTGGTAAATCGGTCAGCAGATCCATAGCGATATGGGCGAATGGTCTAGTAGATATCGGCAGTGGTATCGGTTGCAACGAAGGGTGGGAAGGATTTCGGTTAATTTTGAATTGTTGGCATTCGCTGCATCCTTTAACGTAATTTCGTATGAAGGTACTCATTCCTGGCCAATATACTTCAGCTTTGGCAAGGCGATAAGTTTCTTGTTCTCCAGGGTGTCCGATCGAAGGGTGGTCGTGGTATCGTTGGATGACACGTCGGCGGAGTTCCATGTCTTCTGGGATGATGACCTTTCCTTCGAATGTTATAAGATGTCCATGTGGCCGGGGAATCATCCCGTATTTCGGATTTATTGCTCCTGGTGATTCTGATAGAAGTCGTTTCATGGCTTCCATGGTGATTTCGTCATATTTCGATGATTTTACGATGTCATCCTGTAATTTCTGATCAACCATGGAGATGAACAGTTCGTCTGGTAATACAGTGATTTCCCTGAGGAATACTTCCTCGGTAAAGAGGCAGAAATAGAAATACTAAATGTGATATGGATGTTCGGCTTAGATTAAGCTGACGGAATAGATTTTTAAAGATTTCTGCACAAGGCAAGTTTGTGGGGAGGCAATCTGACAATATGAGGGACAATTCCACAAAATAACGCGAATCAACGACGCGTGGAGAACACTAGAATAGCTAACTACCTTCGCTAAGAAGAGTAAAGCCAAGTTACACTGTAAAAAGTGCGACTCGTGTCCTTTATCCAAGAAGTTAACAAGACACAGAACCTCAGGTACTCCCTAAGCTTCACCCTTATCAAGTTAACGACCAGAAGCGCACTGTCCTACACTTGTGATACGCCAAGTACCAGGGTGTAGCGATGCAATACACTCTTAATCTAAGCTCACTTCACGAGTAAGCCCAAGGTCTTCTTCTTAGATCAAAAGGTCTCAATCCTAGCTCAAGTCACTTAGTCTAGTTAATCTCGAAAGAACTTATTACTTTGCTTCGCTCAGGCACAATAGATCGCTTTTCACTGCGCTCTGAAGGCTGGGCAATGGCTAGTAGGTTCCTTGCCACGTCTGACACCTCAGAGGGGGTTTATATATTATTTGGGTGCTCGTTATGACAAGACAATGATTACACAACTAGGAACATATTATCAAGCAAGGTACAAACCGGTAGATTAGATCGCGCGCCAAGAGAGCCGCAACCTGTTAGATTAGTGAAACATTGGAAATACAGAAGGATTCTGGGTATCCGTTTGTTCCGGGCTGTGTTTTAGCCCGTTCTCTGGGTCTGCATTCTTCTCTAAATATGTAGAACATCTAAGATTTCGGATGTCGCATGAACTGTTCTCCTACGTGTCCCCGTGGATTGTACACGAACGCGTCCATACGTGTCATTAGTGCTGAGTGATGTTCGTTAATCTAACAACGGTGGCATTTCCTTGTGAACACGTCGATCAGCCTTTTAGATTAAGCACGTCGGACTTATTTCTCGAGTCTAGACTCATTGGAGGGGTCCCGTAGCTCTATATAGACGCATTGGAATGGTTTTACCGCCTGGTCCGGCCGGAATCACGACTGGTCATATGGTATACTGTTAGAATTGCTTTTTGTTAAGCACAGTGGTCATCCCGTAGCCGCCGCTATCCGTCATCAATGGTCATAGTGTTCTACAGTGATTGAGTACTCTTTTATTATACTGTTGGGCTCTTAGATTAGGTCGTACTACTACAGGAAGGTTCGATGCAATCATTAGATTAGGCTTGTATGCCTTAGATTAGCGATTTTCATGCGTGAAAACGGCTTTGCCGTTACATCTCCCCCTCACTATAGATGACTGCCCTCAGTCCTCCGTTAAGTCTGACATGATCATTAAGCAACAACTTTGCTTTCTCTCTGTTTGCTGATCTTTAAGCGCGCACAGAAGCGCCGGGCTCAATCAACTAGAAGTATTTTTATGCTTCACGGTGAAGTCTTCGAGGGATGATCTGATTTCACCCTCTTCGACGTCGAGTTCTCCTTTCAGTAACCCTATTGCCGTTAGCGGCTAATGCTTCTCGCAGCTGATATCCGCTGTTGCTATCTTAAGCCTTTCATGGCTGCCTGTTATTCTAAACATTTTTATATGTTTTGTGTGTATCTTAGATACATTCCTCTCGCTAAGTACGATACCGGGTTGTAGAACCTCGCTCATCCGTTTTGGACCGTGAGATTAAGAACCCGGCCTTATCACATTGCATTAGCTTAACCTTCCCTCGATCGTGCGGTATATAAGAACGGCACACGTTTTTTCTTCCTAGTTTCATACATCTATCATCGTTATGGCTGCCCCGCACGATTCCAACGCAAATCTGGTCACTCCGGCCTCCATTCGCAACAGTCTGGTGGCTCGTGGATTCGAAGGAGAGGAGTTGGAGAACCAAGTTGCAGAAATGGTGGACATGCTGTGTCCAGGGTGGACGGGTACGCCCCTTTTTTCTTCTCTGGTGTTCAGTGTGCTAATCTCCGCCTCTAATCTCAGGCGGACCACTACGAGCACCCATGCCACTTATCCGGCCAACGCTCTCATTTATCGCGCCGGCCCCCACCGTTGGTCTCCAACAGAACAAAACGTTTACGTTCCCTCCCGTTCAGACCTCCTTCGATGCTCCCGGGCCTTCGCTTAGGCCACAGCCCGTTATCTACCACCCAGGAACCGGTGCCCGTATTCCTCCAGGCATGCAGGCCGTGACGCTACTGCCAACACCTATTGGTACTTTTCTTTTTTTTACTCTATCTTGTTATTCCTGAGCTGACTTGTGATCTCAGCTGCAACTCAGTCATCGCCGTCTTCTTCTAAGCCAAAGAAGTCCCGGAAACACGCCGGGAAGGCACGTCATTCATCTACTTTTAACCGTATTTCTTGTTTGACCATTTATCTAACAGAACCTCGATGTTCCGACCCCAATTTCGGCAGGTCCGTCTGCCTCTACTGACCCTCCAACGTCTTCCATGGCGACGGGAGGATCTATTGCAACCAGCCGGCCTTCACGCATAGCTGCTCCCAAGACTCCCGGTGCCCTTGTCGACGTAAGTCGTTTGATTTATGACTGTTTTTATCTTAATCTAATTTCATTCATCTAGCCCGCGGCCACTCATCTTGCCTTGTTGGCCGCTCAGGCAAAGGCACAGGCTCGGACTCGTCAACGAGCTACAAACGCGTCACCGGATGACGCCCCACCCAAGAAACGTGCTCGCGAGGCTGTCACGTCGGCCAGGAAGACTCTCACTGCTCCTGCCCTCTCCGCTTCATCGTCTGTCTCTACGACGAATTCCTCCAAACCGAAACCTCGCTGGGTGATCCTGAAGATCCCCGTCAGGGAAGAGACAGTAACCGCCCTCCCCGAGGCCCTTCCGGAGACAATCCGTCCCGCTTCTTCGCCGGTGGGAGAGATTGACGTCGAGGAGGTTGAAGAACCCCCCAGGAACGTTCCGGAGCCTGCAGAGCCCCGAACCCGTCGTCTCCGTAAGTCTCTTTTCGTCAAATCTTGTCTTTCTTTGCTAATCTAACAGGTGCTGCTCGTCGTACGGACGAGGACCTCGTTGAGGAGTGCGGCTTGAAGGCGGCCGCCTCCTTCTTTTCTGACGTTGGGCCAGCGTTCTCGCTGCTCAACGCTGAGCCTTATGTGAGTGTTTTTCATACAAGGTACACCTTAATCTAACACTTTTCTAGGGCAGCGCCGGACAGCTTCAGTGCCTAAACTGCATGAAGCTGTTCTCACCTGACTGCACTCCCGGTGGCAAGGACCAGGACGGCAAAACTCGCAAGTGCAAGCAATGCCTTGCCCAGAATGCCGCCCACTGTTCGGATACCAAGCCGGCACCTCTCCTTCAGTACCAGGCTGAAGGTGCTCGACTTCGCTCCCTGACCAGCGACCACTGTAAGTCATTTTTATTCTCTTATCTAAGTGGTTATGTTGGCTGACCAACACTATTTCTTGTTAATCTAGACCTCGCCGACCGATTCCGGAACCTGACGGCGGCCCACGCTCAAGTTTTTGGGCTCGAAACTTTCCTGGACATGGCTTACGCGAACTACCACGCCCTCGTCTACTCGTTTGTGAAGGACATCCAGATCGCGCGTCAACTTCACGGTCGCGAGTCCTCCTTCTGGGTTGAGTCCGGGCTCTGCAAGACCCAAAGCGACGCCTCCGACCTGTTCGCCTTCGTCGACGGATTCCTCGACGAAGTCCATGCTTCGGAAGATCCCGATCTCGCTCGCCGGTCTTACTTCGCTCATGGCCGTTTCCTCAACGTGCTGTCTGGTTTGCGCGGGGAGGCACCCAGGACATGGCCTGGCATGCCTCCTACCCCGTCCTTCGCTTCGAAACACGCCGACTTCACCGATCCCCCCGTCCCTCGTGTCAAGAAGGCCCGCTCCGCCAAATCTAAGGGGAAACAGCGAGCAGCATCGCCCCCTCCTTCCTCGAGCCTGCCTATCAGCGAGGAGGAGTTCAATTCTGGGGACGACGCGGCAGCGTCTTCTGATTACGAATCCTGAGGTTCGTGCGGCGTTTTTTCTTGTCATATCTCGAGAGTCTTCGGAGTAGATACATTACCGTAGTAGTGTATTCCGCTCCCCCAACATCTTGCTAGGTATCTAGGTACATCCTACTTAGATATATGTTTTTTCTTTAGTCTTTCTGCATCTTTGGGTGATACCCTGGATGCTCAATTCAATCTGCTTGTGCGCGTTTTTGTGTGAATCCATAAATCTTAAATTTTTCCAGAAGTAAGTGTGTGGATTCGCCAAAATTTTGTACCATTGCACGTATATTGCACGTCTAGTCAAATCTAAGTCTCTGCAGTACACACTCCCCCCCACTAAAATGGACGGGTGCCCTCACCCTTATGCTATCCATTTCAGAGACGTGTGAGAGGTGTCGCTATGGTATGACCTATTTCAAATCTCGGTGACTTTTTGCAATTTCAAAACGTCGCGGCTCTCATCGTTCAAAATTCGCCAAAAGCAGCCGAATTTTTCATTCTTATCTTACACAGGTTTTTCCGCTAATCTCAAGGTCTTTTTCACCGGCAGTTTGTGCCGTATTTCTAGATAGACCCTTTTTTGATGTAGCTACATATAATCTAAACGCAGGGAACTTGTACCTCAGTTCTCCTTGCTGTATATCTCGCTAGGATCTCTTGTCATTCTCTTCATGTCTGCTGATACTGTTAACGCTCGTATTGAGCTAGACGATGCAATTAGTACCTTCCAGCACCGATTGCAATGTTTTCAGCATCAGGAGAGCACACAGGCTTCCGTATTTAATGCTTTGAACGACGCTACTGCCCCAGCCGTAAGTCTTAGATTAGCACCTTCGACCATTGTTGTCGACAGCTAACGTGTCTATCCTTTCAGTCTCAGTTCCTTCGTCAACTTTCAGGCGATGCTGCTGGTTTAGAAGACGAGAAGAACGTTAATCTCGTTTTCCACGCTCGCAAGATCTTTGAGACCTGGCAGAACGAACATGACAAGGCTTTCAAGATGCCAGAAGTCTACAAGAAACTTCAAGACTTCTGTGCTCAGTACCAGCGCTCCAAAGCTAAAGCTAAGTCAAGTTCATCTGGACCAGCAAGCCCTGCCGCAACTCCCGCGTCTACGACGACTACTACTGGCTCAGGTCCTCCGACCAAAAAAGTGCGCAAAATCTTTAATCTAAGTCGATCCATTGTTATCTCAATAATGTCCGCTAGCATCGTCGCAGTAAGCAAGTCATTTCGCCCGAGATCGTTGATGACTCTGACAAAGAGGAGACATCGAGGACTGTAAGTTATTCTGATATCTCCTATTGCCTTAATCTAACGTTGTTTTCACCACAGGAGACCATGCAAGTTGATGATTCTGGCCCTCCAGGAACAGCCGTATCCCCTGATGACGACCGAACCAGTAGCGCCATGGTGCTCGAGCCTCAAATCGTCACTACCGCTGTTAACCAGGTGAATCATTCTTTCTCCCGTTGCCGCAGCACATCGTTCTCAGCTGTGGTTCGTCTTGCTTTCTTCATTAATCTTGGTTAGCTATTGCTAAGACTCATTAATCTATGCTTGCAGGAGACAGCTGTGGCTGATACTCATGCTGAGACGGTGTGTATACCTTATGCCTTTGTGCCTGGCTTAGATATCAGCAGTAGCGCTTATAAGCGAGCCATACAGCTTACTACCGGTGCGAAGCATGTTCATTTTTCGCCTTCCACTCCGGAACAAGGTCAGCTTTTCAGAACACCTTAGTGCGTCCTAGCTGATAACCAAATTCCATAAGTTGTGGCTCTAGCAAAGGTCATTGAGCCGTTGACTCTCAAGAATCGCGAGCTCTATGCTCACTATGTCACTCGTTGCGAGAGCGCCGTGCTTCAGACTGGTCTCCTTGGTACCAGCTCCAAGTTAATCTCAGCAGCCCAGGCATTGGAAGCCGCTGCTCGCCGCTATGAAGTCTTAGCTAAACAGCAGGAACATCTCTTTGTTCAGTTAGAGAAGTTATCCAGCCATTCTGCTTAGATTACCTCTAGCATTCTTCAATCACCCGTTTTTACTTAGATAGTTTTTACCCTCAGTTTGTACGCGTTCACGCAAACAGAGTTTTCTATCTTATGATGAAATTCGGTGTGATCGCGTCAGTTCTCGATGTCTGAGTCTGTTAGCTTTGCCTCTGACTCATCTTCCATGATTAATCTATCCAAACCGTCCTTAGATAGATCAATTAAATGTTCGATTTTCTCGTCCAGCATTAGCTTAGACCGTGCTAAGTAAGGTATTACTCTAAAAGCTGCGACCTTATTTTGCCACACGGATCCGTCCAGTTCTGCTAAGATATACGCGCCACCTTTAAGTCGCTGAATCACTACCATAGGTCCTAGATACCTTGGCTTCATTTTGCGATCCGCTGACATTTGTATGGCTGAATTCTTAACTAAGACTAACGATCCTGGCTTTAGGTCAAAGTCTTTTATCTTATATTTCATTTCTTCTTCTAGTTTTAAAGCCCTATTTAACTTTTCGTTAGATAGATGTTTTCGCATTTCATCTATGTGGTCTACGTGTTTAGCTAAGGCCAGTGCTCGTAGACCAATAAGTTCTTCTGTAGATAGGAAACGTTCTGGGTATTTAACTAACCAGGTTGCTTCTATTATATCTAATGGTAACGTTGGGTGCGCTCCCATTGCCATGAAGTAAGGCAAACATCCCGTACCCTTTCTTATTGTTATTCTATCAGCCCACATTACATGGTGGAGATACCAGTACCATTTTCTGACATCGCCATTTGTGGCCTTATACAGCATTTGTCTAACATCCCAGTGGGGTCTTTCTATTGTCCCGTTAGCTTGTGAGTTGTAGGGAGAGATAGTGACTCCTTTAATCCCATACTTCTCAGCTAACCAGCCAACTGCTTTCTTAAATGGCGAGCCATTATCCGTGACAATCTTCACAAGACTTCCCCATCTGCAGACGATATCTTCGAAAAGCCATTGTCCGATAGACTTGGCATTCTCTTTTCTTAAGGCTCTGGCTTCCATCCAGGATGAAAGTCCACATCGGCCGTGGACAATATAACTACAACCGTTTGACGGCGGAGTCATATGTATTGTATCTGCATGTAAGATTTGGAAAAGCGACGGAGTATGCGTCACTACCGGTGGCAATTCTAATGCCATCTTCTGTCTAACCTGACACAGGTGACATGTCTTCACATACCATGCTATGTCGCCCTCCATTTCTGGCCACCAGAACCTCTGAGCTATGAGCTTTGTGGTCGCGTACGCTCCTCTGTGCCCTAGCTTACAGTAAGGGACAAAACCGTTCCAATGTTTTGAACTTTTCAGAAGATCAGCTCATAACTCAAGGACTACTGTGGCTGTGCACTTCCTAATTTAATTGTAGATAGTCCAGTATCTTATCTAATCATATGCAAAGTATGATTATGTAATCCTTTGTTTTGGGGGAGTTATTGACAAGTTTTCATAATTCTCATCCGATGTTCTTTAGCTAAGATGAGCGCAGGGTTTCCACCACTCGCAGACTTCCTGTATAAGCGACTGTCGTCGTCTAGCCAAAAGTGTGAGGCAGCCCTCACAAATTTAGCTTGATCGGCGTCCATTTTACTGATGTCAAATCCTTTCGGGTCGTTAGCTAACCATTCCCGGATTCGACTGAGTCGTTTATCTTGCATTTTTGCTGTCTCCGGCCTCCGGTCTTCATTATAGGGTGCCAGTTCTTTGTCGTCAGGTTCTTTATCTAAGTTTTCTGACTCTAAGGTAGCGACCCTATCTAAGAAAGCGCGGAGCAACTCAGGATATTTTTCCTGGTTAGCTATCATGCGTCTGGTCTTTATGTCTTGTTGGGTAGATTCCTTAGCGTTATCTAAGTCGTTTTGGAAGTCTACCAACAGGCTCATTACTTGCTGCGTGTAGCCTGTTCAATTATCTATTTCTTCGTAGAATTCTTCTAAATCTAATGGGTCTTCGTCTTCCGGGTTAGCCTTAGATAGAATAAAGTCATCCCCGTCGTCCTCAGATCCATCGTCAAAGGCACGTTCTACTGGGTCCCCTGGGTACCAAGGTCTTCTCGAGAGTCCGTCAGGCCCAAAGGCCTTACCTTTCTTATGTACAAGTTCGAAATGAAAGTTTGTCTGTATATAATCTACCCAGTGATTTATCGTCATGTTAGGCAGTCTTCCGGGGTTGTTCAACATTCCAAACAAATACTTAGCATCTATCTCAACGATTAGATTTCAACAACCAGTCAATAGATAAGTCTCTTCTTCTAAGACCATTCTTAGACCGCACAATTCTCGCTTAGGTTGTGAATATCTCTGTTGTCGTTCGTCCATAAGCAAAGAGTTAAACTTCACATAATGGATTATCTTACGATCTTCCTCGTCTCTTTGATAGAGATAATATCCTACTGCTCTCCAGGACGAGTCAACCGATAGGACTATGGGCTGAGTGCTTGGAAACTTCGGATTTCTAGTATGAAAGCAGTTTTTAATTGCTTCCTTTAGATTATCTTGGGCTGTCTGCTGTTCAGGTCCCCATTCGAATGCTATATGCATCTTGCACACAT
Source organism: Calvatia gigantea (assembly GCA_025093985.1). NCBI lineage: Eukaryota > Fungi > Basidiomycota > Agaricomycetes > Agaricales > Lycoperdaceae > Calvatia > Calvatia gigantea. The sequence continues at coordinate 203,254 of JACAAK010000019.1, forward strand.
TATATAACGGTGCAGCGATTATCACAAAGTTCGGAATGTGATTCCTACATCTAACGGCTGTCCCCAAGAAAGATCTGGTCTCTGAAGCGTCCTTACAAGCGCCCCATCGTAATATAACACCGATGGCGTCTGCTGTCGGTTTTCTTCCTTTATACAAGCAGTCAAATCCTACAATAGTTATATGATCTGCACATATTGTTGTCTTTGGCCCGGAAAAGGTGCCTCCCGCATATTTCATTCGTTGTAATATGCGGTTCACCGTGTTCATATGTTCCCATATGAATCGCCTAATGCCCGGGTTCCCTTCTATAACCTCGTAATCACCGTTAGATAACTCGTAACGTGTAGGTGGTCCCCGTATAGGCACGTCGTCAATATAGGGGACTGTATGTTCCGGAATTTCATCTGACAATATATAGGTAACGTCGTCATGAAAGATAGGTACTGAATTAGTCCATCCCATAGGCAACGTTACTAATCTAAGGGCTCCGAATGGTGTTTGGAAAGTCGTTAGATCTCTAGACGACTCAGCCAACTGCCTTTCATCATACCCTACATATAAATCTAATATGCCGCTACAAGCCCTTCCTGAGAAGTGCATAGCTAATTCTTCTGTTGCGGGCGGCAGACCCGAATGCGCAATTGTCACTCTATTTAGAGGCTCTAAGCTATGTACTAGTCTGAGACTCTTTCCGTCTTTCTTAAGTACGCAAAACCATTTAGATCTATAAGACGAATTCGAGGGCTCATATACCCCTGCGTCTATTTTTCTTTTGATGATTCTACACACTTCGTCATATATCGCTGGGGGAATCCTGAAATGTCTTTCTACCCATGGTATATGGGCAATAGTGGGGATCTCTATCGGAGGGAAAAACTCCTCCTTAAATTTGCCCCTTTCAGTATCATCCCAAGCGAACGCTTTATTGTGTTCTGCAATTAACCAATGCATTAGCTTTCGCTCCTCGTAAGTCAAGAAGTCCCCAATATGAGCCGCGTCCATCTTGTTTTTCCGTTCTTCGGTATACCTGCCTTTAGATTTGAAAGTTGGCGGGTTAACCGGCAGGATTGGCAGCTCAGTCAAGGGATCTCCAATTATCTCTCATTTTATTCTGTATTTGTCTGGTAGTTCTCCCAGTACGGGTCTCACTTTCAATGCGACTGGTTTATATTTCTTAGCTAAACAAAGAATATGTTCCTCCTCTGTAGGTGGTCCATAGATTTCGTCTAACGCTGTCACTCTTTGAATAACTCTGCTAGGACTTACAATCTGAGATAAGAACGTAGTAAGTAGTTCTTTATCGCGAGACCGCTGTGTCGCTAAACTCTTCTGTAAGTATATTAGATTAACTTCGTCGGAGGTCATAGATTTTACATCAACTGCCAACGTTTCACTAATATATGGTTTATTCTCGTTATCTAAGCTAATTATAAGAGCAACCTCTCCTTCGATGCCTTTTTCGAAGTCATCGAGGCTACTCAAAAATTTTGCTCTTTAATTCGCGGTAATTGGCCTTTAGCGTAAGTAGGCAACGTTGCTCTATTCTTTGTATTGGGATCGGTAATGACTATCATTTGCGCTCCTTCAGCAGAATTCACCACTCGACTTTCTGTTAGGACGTCGAAAGGTCTGCCTAATAATATTGAGTATGGTGGACTGTCGACTACATGGACCTGTAGATAGACCGTCACGTCTCCGAAGCTAAACGGCACATTCTTAGCTAGACCACAAGTCTGGCTTATCTGGCCATTCGCACTCTGCATGTTGATAGTCGTGTCTGGATCCCATGTAATTCTACAATCTATCGCCGTATTTCTGGACATGGATACAATTTGTGAACCACTATCCAACAAAGCCTCTTCTTCTCTAAGATCGTTTACTAAGGTCGGAATGACTCTTAGCGAAGCCATATCTTTGGCCGTTATAGTCCCATTATTATCTAAGGAGAATATATGCTTGCCTCTATCTTCCCGAGGTACCGCTTCCAAGTACTGTAGAATAGGATCGGTAATTCTCCAAGTTAGATAGGGACGTCCTTCAGTGTCCAAAACTTTCTCTGCGACTTTCTCTGGTTTCGCGAGCGTTGAGACCTGTACTAAATTAATGACAGGCTCCGCATTTTCCGAATCAGATTCGTCATCTTCGATATGCAACGCGTTGTTAGATTTAATTGCTATGCGTCTTTTAGCAATTTGGTCTTTGTACTTTTCTCGGAGTTTGGGGGAAATAGCCAACAATTCTTTGTGAGATAGAGAGACGTCTCCTTTGAGAATTCTCTCTAATATTTTATCTAATTCAACCCCATCCTCAATTTCTGTTTTGTGTTTATATGACGGCTGCTTTTGTTCGCGCAAGTACTTTGCAGGTACAGGCGGTACTTCTACAACCGGCCTAAGAGATCTAACGTTTTTATAGGGAAAATCGTTGACCTGCTTAGATTTCGTTGGTTCTGTGTTTTCTTTGTCTTTGGCACTTAGATTAGGATCATCTTCTTTATCGCTCTCCGATTCCGTCTGTTTCCTGGCGGGGACCTTCCGTCCAGGGGACGGTTTCTTCATCGAACCGCTTAAAAACCCGACTGATTCTTTTTAGAGCTGTCCTTCTTCTGAGCCAAAGCCAAAATCTTTGCAAGCTGACTGGCCAGGTCGTCAGAATCGTCTTCTTCATCGGACGCTGGTTCAGGATCTTTAGCTTTGCGTGATTTCGCAGGCTTAGTGCCAGATAGCAATGTTTCAATTGTGTTAAGGTGGCCTTTTAGATTTTCTAGTTCTAAGCCGCGTCTATTTAACACTTGCTTGCTCTCTTCAATTATACTATCTCTAGTATCTTTAAGTTGGTTTGTGTAGATGGAAATCTCAGGTGCGCGACCATAAGATTGGTAGGGACCTAGATCAGGTACTTCCTCTTCTTGAGGCAATTCGGGTTGCATGCCTAGGCATACCAATAGCGTGTTTGGTAAGTACTTCGCTACAATAGCCTTAATAGACATCCCTTCAATTCTAGGTATGGGTGAGCCGTCCGCAAATCTAAGTTGATTTCCGTCGACTTTAATTTTTCCATCTTTCACGTCCTGGTCTTTTTCTGGACATGCGAGCCAACGATGCTTTGGATCGAAACAATAGTAGCATCCTCTGCCTATCCCGGCTGCGGCCTCGTTATTCTGTCTCGGCTGTCCCTGACCATAGTTTACAGGGTTTGCAGGACGCGTAAATTTTGTCTGCATTGTAGCTTTCATGGAGTCCATAAAACTCTGCATATTTTTCTGATTAACAGCCAGAGTATCTTTTAGATTAGCGATTTCTTCGCGTAAGTCCGACTGCTGCTCAACAGGTTCGTGTTTTACTTGCGGTGGTATAGCTCGAGACATAGTCTCCGGATTGTTATCGTATTTTAACGCTTTAGCTATGGTCTTTCCACTGACCAGCTCTACTGCTTTAGCAACGACTTCAGTCCAATCATATGGATCTTCGCCTCGGGCCACGCCTCCTGCGCGAGCGCGACCGTTGATACTTAATCTAGTATTCAAGTTCTCTTGGAAGTGTTTATCTAGACTTCCAACAAACATTTCTACCAGTTCACGGTTCGTTACGAGCGGCGGATTTGTTAGACATTTTTCTGCTTGTAACGAGAACTTCCTCTTGAAAGCTAAGAGGCGTTCTTCGTCAAACATACTAATGTGTTTGTATTCTTGTCCTAATGCTCGTAATCTAGCCACTGAACCTTGTTCTTCTGCTACGAGCTCTGGATACTCCTGCTTCAAACGATCTTTAAAACCGTTCCAGTCTGGAGTTATATATTCCGGGAAGCTTGTCCATTCATCTCGTACGCTAGGCTCTACATAGCTAACGGCCCATTTTACTTTATCTTCCATGTCTGTGATACTAGAGACATCGAATAAGCATTCTAAACACCATAGGAAGTCTCGGAGTGTAGCTCCTCGACCATCCCATACTGGGGCTCCCGTAGCCATAGGGTTTGGCATAGCAGGGCTAGGCATAGTGTTTGGCTGATTTGAGTTCGTTTGAGAGGTAGTTTGGGTCTGTGGTTGTGCCGGTATTGGCAAGTTTCGCACTAGATTAGGTGAAGGGTCCACGGAAACAGCAGGATTTACTGTTCGTGAAGTGCGTTTGCGAGCTGAACTTTCGCCAAGAGTGTCTGAGTGTTGAGAACGGCGGGCATTTCTAAGCAACTGCTCTGGATTATCTAGCTTCGGTAACGGCTCTGTTCTTCTAGAATTTTGAGTCTCTCGACCTTTGGGTTTTGTTTTGTTCTGTTCTGGTACAGGATGTGAAGTAGCAATCTGTTTTTTATATGCTCCGGGTGGAGGCCCGAAGCTCGTTTTGAGAACGGTAAAAGGATGTGGAAATAAAGTGGCTCTCACACTGAAACTCCCCTCGCGGTGGGCTCCAGATAAAGAGGCAGAAATAGAAATACTAAATGTGATATGGATGTTCGGCTTAGATTAAGCTGACGGAATAGATTTTTAAAGATTTCTGCACAAGGCAAGTTTGTGGGGAGGCAATCTGACAATATGAGGGACAATTCCACAAAATAATGCGAATCAACGACGTGTGGAGAACACTAGAATAGCTAACTACCTTCGCTAAGAAGAGTAAAGCCAAGTTACACTGTAAAAAGTGCAACTCGTGTCCTTTATCCAAGAAGTTAACAAGACACAGAACCTCAGGTACTCCCTAAGCTTCACCCTTATCAAGTTAACGACCAGAAGCGCACTGTCCTACACTTGTGATACTCCAAGTACCAGGGTGTAGCGATGCAATACACTCTTAATCTAAGCTCACTTCACGAGTAAGCCCAAGGTCTTCTTCTTAGATCAAAAGGTCTCAATCCTAGCTCAAGTCACTTAGTCTAGTTAATCTCGAAAGAACTTATTACTTTGCTTCGCTCAGGCACAATAGATCGCTTTTCACTGCGCTCTGAAGGCTGGGCAATGGCTAGTAGGTTCCTTGCCACGTCTGACACCTCAGAGGGGGTTTATATATTATTTGGGTGCTCGTTATGACAAGACAATGATTACACAACTAGGAACATATTATCAAGCAAGGTACAAACCGGTAGATTAGATCGCGCGCCAAGAGAGCCGCAACCTGTTAGATTAGTGAAACATTGGAAATACAGAAGGATTCTGGGTATCCGTTTGTTCCGGGCTGTGTTTTAGCCCGTTCTCTGGGTCTGCATTCTTCTCTAAATATGTAGAACATCTAAGATTTCGGACGTCGCATGAACTGTTCTCCTACGTGTCCCTGTGGATTGTACGCGAACGCGTCCATACGTGTCATTAGTGCTGAGTGATGTTCGTTAATCTAACAATGGTGGCATTTCCTTGTGAACACGCCGATCAGCCTTTTAGATTAAGCACGTCGGACTTATTTCTCGAGTCTAGACTCATTGGAGGGGTCCCGTAGCTCTATATAGACGCATTGGAATGGTTTTACCGCCTGGTCCGGCCGGAATCACGACTGGTCATATGGTACACTGTTAGAATTGCTTTTTGTTAAGCACAGTGGTCATCCCGTAGCCGCCGCTATCCGTCATCAATGGTCATAGTGTTCTACAGTGATCGAGTACTCTTTTATTATACTGTTGGGCTCTTAGATTAGGTTGTACTACTACAGGAAGGTTCGATGCAATCGTTAGATTAGGCTTGTATGCCTTAGATTAGCGATTTTCATGCGTGAAAACGGCTTTGCCGTTACATCGGGTAAGACAATAACATTTTCGTTGTCATTGTCATCATCTGGGGTGTGATCTGGTCGACGTGAGAGGGCATCGGTGGCAGGTATTTTGGTTCCTGGGACGTGTTCAATTGCGAAGTCGAAGTGTGAGAGGAAACCAAGCCATCGAGCTTGTCTTCTGGAGATATTTTGGGGTTTTCTCCAAAAGGTGAGGTTCTTGTGATCAGTTCGTATGGTTACGCGATGTTGGGCTCCTTCTAGGTAATGTCGCCATTCTTCTAGTGCCGTGATTATGGCAAGGAGTTCCCTGTCGTGTATTTCGTAGTTTCGTTGGGTAGGATTGAATGCTTTGGATAGGAAAGCTACTGGGTGGTAGTTTCCATTCATGTCTTGCTGTGATAAGACTGCTCCTAAGGCATATTTTGAGGCATTGGTTTCGATAAAGAAGGGTTTTGTTTGGTCTGGCATCAGCAAAACGGGTTTCTTCATGAATTCGGATTTTAGTTGGCTGAAGGCTTCGTTTGCTTTGTATTCCCATTCGAATTTCTTTGTTTTGGATAGAAGAGCATTAAGCGGTCGAGAGATGTCGGCATAGCGATGTATGAATTTTCGGTAGAAGTTACAGAATCCCATGAATTTTCTGACATCGCGGGTAGTGCGGGGTAAGGGCCATTCTTCTATTCCACGGAGTTTGGTGTTGTCCATTTCGATCTTGTCGGGGGAGATTATCATGCCGAGATATTCTAGATGGGTTTTATCAAATTCGCATTTTTCTAGTTTCAGGTATAGATCGTTGTCTTTCAAGATCTGGAGTGCTTCCAAGGTAAGGCGATCCATTTCTTCCTGAGTTTTTGCGTAGATGAGAATGTCGTCCATATAGATTATAATTCCTCCTTTATCTAGCATTTTTGCGAATATGGTGTCCATTATCTTTTGGAAGGTGGCTGGGGAGTTGCACATTCCAAAGAACATGACGTTTGGCTCGTAAAGTCCGATTGGAGTTTTGAATGCGGCTTTCCATTGGTCTCCTTCTCGAATACGGATGTTGTTGTATCCGAGTCGGACGTCCATTTTTGTGAATAGTTTTGCTCCTTGAAGTTTGTCCATAATTGTTGTTATCATAGGAATAGGGTACGCATTCTTCTTGGTATGTTTATTTAGGTAACGGTAATCTTGGCATGGCCGAAGTTTCCCGTCCTTCTTTCCTACGAAAAAGAAGGATGAGGCCATGGGAGATTCAGATTCTCGGATGTATCCTTTTCGGAGGTTTTTGTTTATGAACTTCTTGAGTTCTTCGGTTTCAAGGGGTGATAAGGGGTACGTTTTCCCTAGTTCTGGTTTAAAGGTATCCAAGAGTTCGATTTTATGGTCGTATGGTCTGGGAGGGGGGAATCGTTCGGATTTCTTTGTGTCGAAGAGTGAAGCGAATTTCTTGTATTTCCTGGGTACCTTTGTATCGGTTTTTGGGGTTGATTTTTGTGCGAGACTTGTAGCTTGGGTGATCTTCGTATTGATTTCAAGTTCATGTGGAGTTTGAGTGATTTCGTAGAGTTCATGTTCCAAATGGAATTCGTCGAAATCAATGTTTTCCAAGTAGAGTTTGAGTTCATCGATAGAGAGTTCAGGTTCTTCCAAATGGACGATCGCTTCAAAGACTTTTACAGCAAGTGGGTCAAAGTCTTCATCTAGGTAGGTGTAGCGTTCGGTATCATTCATTCCATGGATATCTAAGGCGATTTCATTGATGGTGGTAGGTCCGTTTGTGGATTTTACGATTAAGGGTATGATGTTGTCGTTGTTTCACCATTTGAACTCTTGAGTAGTCCAATTTATGTCTGGGTTCGTTTGTTGTAGCCATGGGTATCCTAGGATTAGATCTTTAGATCCTATTCCTGAGACGTAGGCTTCGAATTGGCATTGTTTTCCATCAATTAAAGCGTTCAATTCTACGCTTTCATAGATTGACCCATTTTCGTTGGGAGTTCCATCCGCATTGGATACTTTGATAGGATGTTTGATAGGGCGTGTTCGTAGTCCATAGGTATTTGTAAAATTCGAGGAGATGAAGTTTCCTTGGGCTCCCAAGTCAATTAGAGCAGTGACTGGGATATTTCGTAGATGGTTCTGATTGAGTTTGATAGGGAGGAAGATTGATGCTTTATTGTCCGAGGTAGGGAGTTTTATTAGATTGATTTGTGGGTCACCCAGCGATTCCTTTACAGGATCAGGTGACACCTTCAAAAATCCCCGAAGGGCTTGAGCGTTGGATCAGAGATATATGCTTCTCTGAATTCCATTCTTTCGTCCGTTGGGAGTTCTCTGATCATTGCTTGGATATCGAGTGCAGAGATCTTTCGGGTTTGATTTGGAGCGGCACCGGAGTAGTTCCTGGAAGCTTGAGGTTGTGAGGGTTGTGCATAACGGGGTGGTTGCATGAATCTTCTTTGTGGCGGGTGGGGTCGTCTAGGAGGTGGTTTTTCCTTGGACAGGTTTGGGTCAGGATTTGGACAATTGCTGATAAGGTGTCCAAATTTTCCGCAGCCTATGCATTTCCCAGCTTTGTAGCGAGCGACTTGCTCAGCAGTAAATACAGCGTTTAATTGTAATTCCGGGTCATCCAAGTCATAGCCTTCATGAGTGTAGTCTTGCTCTGGAGGATACAGTTCTTCGTCTTCGTAAGGTGGTTCGTAGGGGTCTTGAGGTTCTGCCTGTACTTCGTGTATGGTTCGTGCAGGTTGGCGATTTGATTGAAAACGAGTGTGGTAGGTTGGTTGGAAGCGGGGTGGTTGGTAGGGGGTTGGGTTTCGAGGGAAGTTTCTAGGCCACATTGCGTCGGCTTGACGATTGACAGAGTCTCGTCGTACTGCATCGGTATACCATTCAGCAATGGTTTTGGGTGGTCCTTCTTTTCTAGTCCATACTTCTCTTGCGAGATTAGGATTGAGTCCTCGTTTATATTGTTCAATTAATGCTTCATTGTCTTGAATTCCTCCGATAGATGCAAGGCGTTGGAATTCAAGATTAAAGTCTGCTGCAGAGGACTTATTTTGCTTCAATTCGTACCATTGTCTTTGCGCAGTGATTTGTTCGTCTACTGGAGTGAAGTGTTTCAAGATTTCAATTTCGAATTCTTCGAAGGTAGAGTATCTCCAAGGGATGGGCTTTCCACGGGCATCGGTAATTCAGCTTTTGTAATATTGTTCAGACCAGGATCCGGCTTTCCCTTCGACCATAAGGCCGAGGACAAATCTGATCTGTCGTTGGTCATCCGTAAATGCTCTAGGGTTCATTTCGAGATAGTTTTTGACTAGCATCCACCAGGTTTTAAATCGGGGGTTTGTTCCGTCGAAGTTTGGTGGCTTTTGTCCGATTTCTTTTGAATTCCCATCGTTTCCTACAAATTGAATGGCTGGAGTACGATGTCTTCATCGACCTCCTCCTTCTCTTCCAATGGAGAAAGAGGACGGAGTGAATGAACCATGGCTGGAGTTTTGTGAAGAGGGAGGGGAGGGAGAGGGCGCTCTTCCTTGTCGACCTCTACGGGGAGGATCTTCTCCAGGTGTTCTTCGTCGTCCAATTCCGAAGATGGGAGTTGTAGCTCCTGATCGAGGTGGTGGTTGGTTGGTTGGTTCATTATTTGTTTCAGTTTGTGTTTGAGTGGAAGTAGCCATGCCTTCGATCTCTGGATGAATTGGTTCTTGTGATTCAAAGCCCGGGATATCTGGGTATTTGAGGGTGTCTGGAGTGTATATAAGATGGGTTCCTTCTCGATTGAGGATGTCTTGGAGGTCAGATGGATGTTCGGGCAGCTGATGGAACGTCTCGTTGTCTTCGTCGTCTTCAAGGACGGATGGTAAGATGTGGGGGTTTTCAATTCCGAATTGGGAGGGGGATACGGCTCTGGATGGCGTCTGTGGCGGTGACTCTTGAGATGGGCCTTGCTCGGGCGAATCGGGTCAAAAATAGTCGAATTTGCCACTTTGTGTTGGTTTCGGTGGTTCAGGCTCAGTGGATTTTCTAGTAGGTGCTGGTAATTCTTGTAGTAGTTTTGGTTTTTGTGATCTAGTGCGTGGGGTATGATAAATCCTTTCTAAGAATGGTGCAGAAGGTCCTTCTGGTTGATGAGTTTGTTTAGGCGGGGGAGTAGTAGGAGATTCGAATGAGTGTTGGGTTGGTGTATGGAATGATCGTTCTGGAGATGAGGAAGGAGGGTGTAAGGGACGTTTCCCTTTTCGCGACGTGGTGAAGAAAGACAGATAGCGGTAGCCAGGCCCGCTCTTCTCAACACTACTTGGTGGAGGACAGATAAACAAGTCAGTGGACCCGAAGTTCCACTCTTCTTAACCCTATTACCGGGAAGGCTTCTCAACGTCAACTGGACAGAGGGATAGTCGGCAGAAGCTGGCCGTAAGAGACTGGAGTCGTATAGAAACGAGAGAAAGGAGGTTTTTGAGGTTATTCTTATGTTATGTGCGTTACCTTACTTCGCAACCGGGCCCGGATCGTCTCCACTCAGAGAGAGGTTCAACGCTATAGCCCAGGAGTATTTGACAAGTCTCAATGACTTCTGTGCAGGCTTCGGATCGCTCCCTCGAGTAGAAGCTCGCGCTTGCCTGAGAAGTCCGAGTTAAATGTCACTGCAGTCCCCAAGGTTGTTAGCCTTGTAGCAGACGAGCGAAGATAAGGAAGCTTGTTACTAGAATAACCTAAAGTAATACAAAGTACTACTTAAGGTTTATATACTAGCTACGAATAAGAGATGAGAGATTACGTAGTAAGTAGATATGAGTCAATGAGAACTACTACGGGTTAATTGGTAATCTAAGGAATCGTAGGGATAGGTGAAATGAATAGAAGAATGAGTACGAGTCATAAGAAGACGGAGTCAGGTAAAGAGAAGTACAATGGTGGAAAAGATGAAGGTGAAACAGGAACATGACTCAGGATGAATCATAAGAAGCGAAGGTAGAAGTACATGTGATAAATAAATAAAGAACGGACCGGGGTATACAGGAAGAAGAATGGAAAGTCTGTACGGAAAGTTAATACATTGATGCGAAGAGTCTGGGGGTGTGGTAAGTTCGTAACACCAGAAGCTTAATGGATGGCAAGCAAAATGGTACTTAAGACTACAGGACTATGACTTCACACTATGACATATGCCTGGCAAAACAAACACAAAGGCAGATTTACTGTCCCGAATTCGCCAAGAACCAGACAAGGAAAACAATGGAGCAATCACTATGATCTGAGAAAGTTGGCTACAAAACAAACCAGAAGATGAAGAAAAATCTAAAGAAACCATCCTACTCTGTGCAGAATTATTCATCACACCAACATTCATGGACTGGATAAAAGCAAATCACCGAAAAGACACAATCATCACCATGAAGCTTCTAAACAAAGAACCTGACATCACAGAACATAATGGAGTTATCTACAGAGGAAGCAGCATATATGTGCCACCAGACCCTGCACTTCACAAAGAAATCCTACACCAATACCATGATGCACCAGATGCAGGACACCCAGGACAACATAGAATGATCAAACTGATTACCAGGAACTATTGGTGGCCATCCATATGAAACAATGCCAGAAAATATGTCAAAGGATGTCAGAATTGTCAAAGAAACAAACCTCACATCACACCATTGAAAACGCTGCTATACCCACTCCCAATACCAAATAGGCCATGGGAAGAGATAAGCATCAACCTCATTGGACCATTGCCAGAATCAGAAGGGAGGGATGTGATCCTGGTTGTTGTTGATCATTTCACAAAAATGATATGACTCATGCCAACAAACACAGATGTATCATCAAAGGGAATTGCACAGCTCTACAGGAATGAAATATGGAAGCTACATGGAGTACCACAGAAAGTCCTCAGTGACCGAGGACCACAGTTCATGTCAGAATTCACTGGAGAACTGTTCAAAGGATTGGGAATAGAACGAACTCTATCAATGGCCTACCATCCACAAACAGATGGGCAAACAGAATGAATCAACTAAGAGGTCGAAATGTACCTTCGTCTGTACTGCAACTACGAACAGGACAACTGGGTAAATTGGCTATCCATGGCCAAGTTCCAGTACAATGACAAGAAATACAGTGGAACACAGGAAACACCATTCTACCTCAATTACAGACAGCATTCCTGGAAAGGGAAAGACCACAGAGTAACAAACAACCCCAGTAGTACCGAATTCCTGAAACAACTATGGAAGGCAAGAGAAAACTCCATGGCAGCACTATGATCTTATCAGGAAAAGATGAAACAGATCCACGACAACAGCAAGCTGCACATAATGCAATACCAAATCGGAGATAAAGTGTGGTTAGAGAATGCAAATATCCATACCAATCAGCCATCAAAGAAGCTAGGCCAGAAACGGTATGGGCCTTTCCAAATCAAGGAAAAGATAGGAGAAGTGGCATACCGGCTTGCACTACCAGAAGAATAGGCCATCCATGATGTGTTTAATGAGCAGCTATTAACCCCAGTACAGAAAGCAGCATTCCCAAGACAACAGAAGTTACCAGTGTCTAAACCAGTGATCATCAACAATGAAAAGGAGTATAAAGTAGAGGAGATCTGAGGACGACGAAAACGAGGATGGGGTTATCAATTATCAGTACACTGGAAGGGATATGACAACAAGGATGATATATGGACAGTGGAGTCAAACCTAACAAATGCTCAAGACACAATATCAGATTACCAAAAGAGGCATCTGGAGGATACTCATAAAAAAAGGGGCAGAAAAACCAAAAAATCATTATCCAGCCAAAGGAATTAACCAGACATGCCTTCCTCCTCTACCAACTATGTCACCATCCGCTCCCTCATCCACCCCAACCCAACCACAATCTCCTCTGTCCCACTTCCAGAATCAGGCAGCAGCCAAGCACCTGCGCCCCAAGGCACTCACTATAACCTTGCCACCACACCATCCCCAGCACAGGGACTCCTTGAATCCCTGCTAAAGGATGTCGACAAAGCCACCAACAGTGAAATAGAAACCACCAATGCCCAGAACAAATGATTAGTTGTCAACTGACACATCACTCTTGCCACTGCATGCATCACCTTTGCCGATATGTATGTAGGATTCACCAACGTGTCCTCATCCACCAATCAGCACATCCCCGCCATCTTTCGAGCCCTAGACCAGTCTACACTCATGCCCAGCGAACAAGACCATGTCCATAGCCTTCACAATTGCATTGACCTCGGACTTGAGGTATTCAAACACCTCAACATCACCAATATATTCCTAGAGCTCGCCAATGTAGCCATGAACCTCCTCAGATGCAACAAAACCACTGAAGATCCAGAAATCAATGCCCTCATCAACAGGATCCACAGCACCCTCTCAGAATTACACACCACAATCAACCCCACACCACCAACCTGAGCTGACACACCCATAGACAAAGAGACTACCATCTCCATGAAAGAAGAAGTCAATTTCCTTCATCATTTTATAAAAACCATCACTCCACCACAACTCATACTGGTTTTTCTCCCACCTGCAAGGTTCCGCACTGTGTTACCAGGCCAAGAAAAGGACCAACACTATTGGAAGACAATAGTCAAGAGTTATTGGGACAACTCCACCATAACCGACTTCCCATTCAATGGCATCCCAGTTCCTATCTGCCAAGATGGTCAAAGCTACTTACCCATCTTCTTCACATGATCGAATGATGGAAAATATCTCATTGGGGCCACCAAGAAAGCCCTCGCCTCCATAGTAGTCAATGGTGACTTTGATGAAGCTTCCTGAGACATGAAGCCTAATCAGGGGGTATTATTATGGCTTTTCACTGATCAAGTCATATTCCATTGCCATCTGCATTTCTATTCATCAGTATATCCGTTTCAGCTATTCCTGTCGAGCGAGCTCCATTCCTGACTCATTCCAGCTACTATGCCATTCTTACCAGATGTTTCATGTAGCTACTCCATCCATTCAACTGGATGACTTCCCCTATTTAAGTGTATATACATCTACTATATTTGGTACACTTAATCACCTAGTTCTCCCCCCCTTACTCACTTTCAAGTCTTAGCCTAAGTTGCAACCTGAGGTTTACTCAGACTAAGGTCGTAACAACTAGGATTGAAAGACCTAATCCTTGGATATCCATGGCTTGAAGCCAATAATTGTGATATTAATTGGACTAAGAAAGAATTCAAATGGAGGAATGAAAGTCACCTCTTACCCCTCATTATTAAATCAATGAACAGACCTATGTCTATTAATGAAGTGGTACTAGACACCCTAGGCATGATGGAAGATGAAGACTGATTGAACATCAATTAAATTACTCTCAAGCTCTTTGAAGCCTCTGTCATGGAGGATAATAATGACGTATCTATTAAAGAACTCCAGCTCTATTTCAAAAACCTTAACATGAAAGAATTTTCAGTTGACTATGAGTTTATCTTCAACCAAACCCCAAACAAACTTGAAATAAATGCTAAAATTGCAATATCTGCAGAACTGAGTAGTAAATACTCCCTAGTTAATGTGACAAAACTACCAAAGAAATTTGACAAATTCAAACACCTTTTTGATCCAAAAAGGTCAGAACAATTCCTACCAGATCAACTATATAACTATAAAATCAGTCTAAAACCATCTTTCAAATTACAACTTGGAAAAACCTATCTTCTATCTCCTAAGGAAACTAAGGAACTACAAACCTTTCCAGATGATAACATGAAGAAAAAATATATATCCAAGAATCAGAATCACCTATAGCCTCATCCTTCTTCTTTGTTGGAAAGAAGGACAGAAAACTTCAACTATGTCAAGGCTATAGATATCTCAATTCACACACTATCAAAAATGCCTATCCTATATCCATGATCACTACTATCATGGATAAACTCAAAGGTGCAAAATTATTCACAAAAATGGATGTATGACTTGGATATAATAATATTCAAATTCAAGAAGGAGACTAATGGAAAGCTACCTTCAAAACTTCACTAGGACTTTACAAACCCAACATAGTGTTCTTTGGCATGTGCAATTCACCTGCTACCTTTCAAAAGATGATGAATACTATCTTTGAAAAGATGCTCCACTATTACATGTGTTACCTTACTTCATAACTAGGCCTGGATTATCTCCACTTAGGGAAAGGTTTAATGCTATAGCCCAGGAGTATTGGCAAGTCTCAATGACTTCTGTGCAGACTTCAGATTGCTCCCTCAAGCAGAAGCTCACACTTGTCTGAGAAGTCCAAGTTAAGTGCCACTACAGTCCCCAAGGTTGTCAACCTTGTAGCAGATAAGTGAAGATAAGGAAGCTTGTTACTAGAATAACCTAAGGTAATACAAAAGTATTACTTAGTGTTATATACTAGTTACATGTGGGAGATGAGTAATTATGTAGTAAGAGGATATGAGTCAATAAAAGACTACTATAGGTTAATTGGTAATCTAAGAAGTCATAGGGGATAAGTAATAAATAGAGAAGATGGAATACAAGTCATAAGAAGAGGAATACAAGTAGATAAAAGTCCACTAGTGGGAAATATGAGGTATAAAAAGAAACATGACTCAGAAAGAGTCATAAGAAGGTAGACTAGAAGTATACATGGGAATAAATAAAGATAGGAAGAAGTAAGTCTGGAAAAAAAAGATAGTTTGATATGAGGTGAGGTTAATATGCAAATAGGAAGAGTCCAGAAATGTGGTAAGTTTATAACATTAGCCCATTTCTAGGGAAATTACTCTGAAATTTATACAGACAAGACCAAGTAGTCTAGAGAGACTCCATCATTGTAGTATTCATTGTCAAAGGCATCATGGAGATTGTCGAAGACTTGTTCTTGGAAGTGTTGCTTCATGTCTTCTACAGCTTTAATGTGGTCAGTATACTTCAGACAGTCTTTGGGTTTATACTGGGGATTAAGGGTTTCACAGAGTCAGTAGAAGTACTGGGGACAAGTCCAGTGATAATGTTTGGAGTGGGTTTTTCAATAGATGGGACAAGTGGTATAGATGCAGTTGCTTGTCCAGTGACCTACAGTAGGGAGGTGGAGTTTGGTATATTTTTTGCAAAAGGCCTTTAGATTGAAATTCAGGTCATTCATTGCTCAGGGTTGAGTTGGAGTTCCTCTTTGTCCTAGGTTAGGTTTGAGGGGTTTTTGGTTGAGTTTTGGAGTGCTATTAAATGGTCCAGGTTGGCCAGGAGGTTGTAAATGGCTGTTTTGAGTTGCTCTAGGTAAGTCAGTTCATCTAGGGATACTAGGTAGGGCCAGGGGAGGTGCATTTGATTTAGTGGGGGGTTTTCTCTGGGGGGGAATGGGCTCATTGGTGTGGTCTGACAAAAATTGGGCCAGTTTGTTGATTAAGTGTGATAGGCTCAATGTGATTTTCATAGAGGTAGCAGGCATAAGCCTGAAGTAATCCAAGGCTTCATGATATCTGAATAAATAAGGCTGCTTTATCAGCAGCATGCTCATAATCCCTAGAAAGATGTTTGAGCTGTAATATGGCATCACAGATAATGGGCCAGTGATTTCATTGATTGGCATAAGATAGATATTCAGTGCAGAAGTGAGTTTGATGATCTCCCCTTATGACTATCATGTGGAGGAATCCCTCAGAAGAGAAATCAGTTCTAGTCCATAGCTCCATTATTTACAGTGGGCTCTAGACTAAATCTGGTGGTGCCATTGGGGTCTTAGACAGTAGAGTTGGCTGCAACCCAGGCAAGGTAGGCAGCAGTAGGGACAGCTGGGTCAGAGGATTTGGAAGGAAGCTCCTTTCTATGAGATTTTGGAATTTCAGCTCACTCCGAGGAGAGTGTTGGGATGGGATGGTCATTATAGATGGGGTATATGTACTCTGGCTTGGAGGACCAGAAAAGTCATCCAGGATTAAATTTTGCATTATAGGAGGGGGTATAGAGAGTGGCTCTGGAGATGACCTTGACAAAGATTGCTGGGATGTCTCTGGATTTGGTGTTACTGAGTGGGTTTTGTATGTTTGTTCACTAGGGATGAAGTTCAGGTACAGTAGAGCTGCTTCCCATTCAGACAGGGTAGGTGAGTTTCTTCTAGGGAGTATTGGTGGTGGATTGGTTAGATGGGGGAATATAGACATACTTGGCACTGGCAAAGACATTGACCCAGAAGTGTTTGTTCTAGTCTGCAATTTGTTATAGCTCATCTTTGGTAAAGACAACATTTGGAAGGGTGAGAATTACTTTCTCCAGGGGTTTGTTTATCTGGACAGTAGGTAGGATTGGGGTAGAGGTTTTGTTGTCTACAGGTGTGACAGTAGGTGGGTTGGGTATAAGAATATGAGGAAAGAAGGGAAGAGATTGGGTTTTTCTTTGTGGGGAGTTATTTTTGGTGGAAAGAGAAAAGATTGAAGAGAGGGAAGGAAAGGGGGATGAGGCCACAACAGTGGCTTTCTTTCCCTTTTTATAGTTTTTCTGGATAGGTGCCATTGGTGATTTAGTTCACAGGAATGCTGTTAAGGAATGATGGAGAAGTTAGAAGATTTCTTGTCTATTTATGTCCTTTTCATTGTTTGGGTGGAGCGGATTTTAGTTGGTGTTCTTATTGGTATTTTTGTAATAGTTTTTGGGCATGTGGTAACAGTTGGGCTTCATTTTCCCAAGAGTTTTCTTCATGGTTGTAACCTTTCCATTTGATGTAGTATTTTTTTTGTCCATTTTTTGTTCAGTGGTTCAGAATATCTTTGATTTCATATTCTTTTTCTCCTTCTATTATCTCAGGGAGGGGTGGCTCTGGGTTTGGTCTGTGGATATCATTTTTGGTATGTTCAGAGAGAAGGATAGCATGGAATATATTGTGAATCTTCCATATTTTAAGTAGATTAAGTCAGTAGGAGAGTGGTGATAGGACTTCTTTTATCATAAATGGTCCAAGGCATTTCAGTGCTATCTTGTTTGATTTGAATGGGAGTTTCAGGTTTCTCCATTCAAGTTACACTTATTGTCCTAGGGTAAAGGGTTTGAATTTTGATTTGATTTGTTGTTCTATGCATTCCATAGCTAGTTTGTGGGCAGCTATAGCTTCTCTTTGGGCATAATCCAGTGATTCTATTCTTTCTTTAGTGGTAGTAAAGTTTGATTCTTCAAGGATAGTGGGTATTCTGTGGGGTTTTGTTCTATACATGAGTTTGAAGGGTGTTCATTTCCAATCAGATTATATTCTTGAGTTGTGGGAGAGTTCAAGGATGGGGAGAGTTTCAGACCAGGTGGAAGAGTTTCCTGTACAATGGATGGATAGATATGCTGAAATTTCCTGGTTGAATCATTCTGTAGTTCCATCAGACTGAGGGTGATAGGCTGATGAGAATGACTAGGTGATTCCTAAGCATTTCATGAGGGCTTGGCTGGAGTTTGCTTGGAATTAAGGGTCATAGTTGGAAATTATCTTGTCTGGTAGTCCAAATCTGGTGTAGACTTTGCCTATAATTATGTCAGCAATTTCCTTGGTGGTGATTTCTTTTATACAAGGAATAAGAACTATCTCCTTCATAAGTCCATGGTCTACTATGGACAGAATGGAGTCAAATCCATAGGATTTAGAAAGGTCAGTCAGTAGATCCATCATGATGTGTACAAATGGTCTAGTGGAAGTGGGTGGTGGAATTGGTTACAACAGCAGATGAGAGGAGTTTCAGTTGATCTTGAATGGCTGGCATGTGCTGCATCTGCTAACATAATTTCATACAAAGGTGCTCATTCCTGGCCAATATACTTTGGCTTTGGCCATTCAGTAGATTTCCTGTTCTCCAGGGTGTTCAGCAGAAGAGTAATTGTGGTATCATTGGATAATTTGGCAGTGGAGTTTTACGTCTTCTGGAATGATTATCTTCCCTTCATATGTCATGAGGTGTCCATTTGTCATGGAAATGATTCCATATTTCAGGTTTACTAATTCTAATAATTCAGATAGAAGTTGTTTCATGGCTTCCATGGTGGCTTCATTGTATCTTGATGATTTCATGATTTTGTTTTGTAATTCCTAGTTGATTAGGGAGATAAAGAGTTTATCTAGTAGTATGATTATTTTGTTGAGGAATACTTCTTCAGGTAGAATAATAATGTTTTCATTGTTATTGTCATTATCTGGGGTGTGATCAGGTCTTTGTAAAAGTGCATCAGCAGCTGGTATTTTCATTCCTGGGACATGTTTTATGGCAAAATCAAAGTATGCAAAGAATCCAAGCCATCAGACTTGTCTTCTGGAGATATTTTGGGGCTTTTTCCAAAAGGTAAGGTTCTTGTGATTGGTTCAGATAGTTACACAATGTTGGGCTCCTTCTAGGTAATGTTGCCATTCTTCTAGTGCCATGATAATGGCAAGGAGTTTTTGATCATGTATTTCATAGTTATGTTAGGTCAGGTTGAAGGCTTTTGATAGGAAAGCTACAGAGTGGTAATTTCCGTTCATGTCTTGCTGGGATAGGACAGCTCCTAGGGCATATTTTAAGGCATTAGTTTCAATAAAGAATGGTTTTGTTTGGTCCAGCATGAGTAAGACAGGTTTCTTCATGAATTCTGACTTTAGCTATTTGAAAGCTTCATTTGCCTTGATTTCCCATTTGAATTTCTTTGTTTTGGATAGTAGGGCATTAAGTAGTTGAGAAATGTCAGCATAGTGATGTATAAACTTCCAATAGAAGTTGCAGAATCCCATAAATTTTCTGACATCACAAGTAGTGTAGAGTTTAGGCCATTCTTTTATTCCACAGAGTTTAGTGTTGTCCATTTCAATTTTATCAGGGGAGATTATTATGCCAAGATATTTGAGATGGGTTTTATCAAATTCACATTTTTCCAGTTTCAGGTATACTATATATTGTTATCCTTCAGGATTTGGAGGGCTTCCATAGTAAGGCAATCCATTTCTTCCTAAGTTTTAGCATAGATGAGAATGTCATCTATGTAGATTATAATTCCTCCTTTATCAAGCATTTTGGTGAATATCATGTCCATCATTTTCTGAAAGGTAGCTAGGGAGTTGCACATTCCAAAGAACATGACATTTAGTTCATAGAGTCCAATAGGAGTCTTGAAGGTGGCTTTCCATTAATCTCCTTCTCAGATTCAGATATTGTTGTATCTGAGTCAGATGTCCATTTTTGTAAAGAGTTTTGCTCCCTAGAGTTTATCTATAATGGTCATGATCATAGGAATAGGGTAAGTGTTCTTTTTCATGTATTTGTTCAGATACCAATAATCTTGACACAGCCAGAGTTTTCCATCTTTCTTTCTGACAAAGAAGAACGAAGAAGCCATGGGGGATTCAGATTCTCAGATATATCCTTTTTGGAGGTTTTTGTGTATGAATTTCTTGAGTTCTTTGGTTTCTAGGGGAGATAGGGGATATGTTTTTCCTAGTTCCAGTTTGAAAGTATCAAACAGTTCAATCTTGTAATTATAAGGATGATCTGGTGGGAATCATTCAGATTTCTTTGTGTCAAAGAGTGACACAAACTTCTTGTATTTCCTGGGTAGTTTGGTTTCAGTTTTCAGGGTAAATTTCTGTACTAGGTATTATGACCTTAGTCTAATAGGACCTTAGGTTGCAGCTTAGGCTAAGTCTTGAGGGCAAGTAAGGGGAATAGACCAGGTGGTTAAGTGTACCAAATACAAGGGGGTGTATATACACTTAAATACTAGAGGGCATCCAGTTGAATAGATGGAGTTACTATGTAAAATGTCTGATAACTATGGCATGGTAGTACATGAGTCAATACTCAGAGAATGCTGGACTAGAATAGGTAAAACAAGTACTCCGATAGATGTGGAATGGATATGAGGGCAGTAATGTGACAGAAACAGTGAAAACCATAACATTACCCCCCAATTTAGCTTCATGCCTCAGGAAGCTTGTCAAAGTTACCATAGACTACAGCTGCAGCAAGAGCTTTCTTGGTGGTGCCTATAAGATATTTTCCATTGTTGGAATGCATGAAGAAGATGGGTAAGTGGCTCTAGCCATCTTGGCAGATAGGGACTGGAACTTCTTCATAAGGGAACTTGGTGATAGTTGAATTCTCCCAATAACTCTTGACTATCAAGGTCCAGTAGTATCAGTCACACTCTTGACTGGGCAGTACAGTGTGGAATCAGGTGGGTAGTAGAAAAACCAAGACAATCTGGGGAGGAGTGATGGTCTTAATGAATCTGTACAGTACATTGACTTCCTCCTTCATAGAAACAGTGGTTTCTTCATCCATGGGAGTACTGGCTCTAATGGGTGGAGTGGTCACTAGTCTGATGGTATCTCATAGTTCTTTGAGGGTCATGTGGATTCTGGTGACAAGTTCTTCTGTGCTAGAGTCATCAGGAGTGGTGTCTCAACTAAGTAGGCTGGAGGCAATATCTCCCAATTTTAGGAAGATTTCTGCAATATTGAGGTGGTTGAATACTTTGAGGGTGAAGTCCACCCTGTTTTGTAAGCTGTCAACACAGGCCTGTTCTGACAGGGTAAGGGAGGATTGGGTGAGGGCTTGGAAAATGGAGGGGATGTGTTGGCTAGTGGAACTGGAGGCATTTTCAAACCCAGCATACATGTCAATAAAGGTGATGTATGTAGTAGAGAGTGTGATCAGCCAATTGGTGTTCAGCCACTTGTTCTGTGCAGTAATGGTATTTAGTTCATTGGTGGTGACATCATTGACATCTTTGAGAAGATCTTCCAAGAATCCTTGGGCTGGTGATGGGGTTGTGGCCATATTGAAGCATATGCCACTTGGAGAGGGTGCTTTGTTGTTGCCTAGGATGGACAGTGGGACAGATGAGATTCTAGTGGGGTTGGGGTGGACAAGGGAAGTGATGGTGATGTGGCTGGACTGGGGGGTAGGCATGTTTGTTTAGTAGGCTTGTCAGTTGACTAGTTGGATAACTTTTTGGATTTTCTGCCCTCTCTTTTATGGGCATTCTCCAGATGCTTTTTTAGGTAATCTTCTATGGCCTCCTTTGCATTGCCAAGATTGGATTCTGCTATCCACATATCTTCCTCATTGCTATACCCTTTCCAATATACTAGGAATTGATACCCCTGGCTCTGTTTTTGTTTATAGATTTCATTGACTTTGTATTCTTCTTCATTATTGATGATTACTGGGTCAGGTGCTAGTGTATGTTGTTGGCTCAGGAACTCTGCTTTCTGTACTAGTGTTAATAGTTGCTCATTGAACACATTGTAGATGGCCCATCCTTCTGGTAGGTCAAGCCAGTATACCACTTCTTCTATCTTCTCCTTGATATGGAAAGACCTATACCTTTTTTGGCCTAGCTTCTTTGATGCTTGATTGATATGGATGTTTGTGTTTTCAAGCCATACTTTATTGCCAATTTGGTATGATTTAGCATAGAGCCTGCTGTTGTCATGCAGTTGCTTCATCTTTTTTTGATATGACTGTAGTACTGATGAGGCATTATCTCAGACATTCTGTAGCTGTTTTAGGAACTCTGTGGCCATAGGGTTATTGGTTGTTTTGTCATTCTTCCCTTTCCATAGATGTCTTCCATAGTTCAGGAAGAATGGTGTTTCCTCTGTTCCTCGATGTTGTTTGTTGTTATACTGAAATTCTGCTAAGGGGAGCCATTCAATCTAGTTGTCTTGGTCATAGTTGCAGTACAGTCAGAGATAAGTTTCCACTTCTCTGTTGATATGCTTAGTCTGTCCATCTATTTGTGGATGATATACTGTTGATAAATTGTATTCTATTCTGATCTCTTTGAATAACTCCTTGGTGAATTCTAATGTGAATTGTGGCCCTTGGTCACTGAGTATTTTCCTCAGTATTCCATATAGCTTCCATATTTTATTTCAGTAGATCTATGCTATATCTTTGAATGAAATGTCTGTTCTTGTTACCATGAGTTGTATCATTTTTGTGAAGTAGTTGATGATAACTAGTATAGCATCCTTTCTTTTTGACTCTGGCAGTGGTCCAATCAAGTTGATGCTGATTTCTTCCCAAAGTCCATTTGGTATGGGAAGGGGATATAATGGCAATTTGAGTGGGGTTGTCTGTGCTTTGTTTCTTTGGCAAGTTTGGTATTCTCATGTATATCTCTTCACATCTTTCTATATTGTTGGCCACCAATAGCCTCAGATAATAAGCTCTCTTATCCTGTGTTGTCCTGGGTGCCCTGCATCTGGGATATTGTGGTACTGTTGTAAAATCTCTTCTTGTAGCTTTTGGTCAGGTGGCATGTATGTGCTATTTCCATTGTAAACAATGCTGTTTTGTTCTGTGAATTGTGACTCCTTCTTCCACAGCTCTGTTATAACCATTGTTTCTCACTGGGGATTCTTCTGTATTCTTTCTAAGAATAGTGGCTCCAAGAATAGTTCTGCTCAGAGTAGAACTGTATCTTCAGTAGTTTCTTCCCCTCCTGTTTGCAACCAGCTTTCTCTGATCATGGTGACTAATTTGTCCTCTAGTTCTTCTGGTACTTGGTGTATTCTGGATAATAAGTCAGCCTTTGTATTTGTTTTTCCAAGCACATGTTGGAGGATGAAGTCATAGTCTTGTAGGTGTAGGTATTATCTAGCTTGGTGTCCATTGAGTTTCTGTGGTTCTCTATAATACTTGAGATTCTCATGGTCTGTCCATATCTCAAATTTTTCCTCAGCATTCAACAGATAGTGTCTCCACTCCTTCAGGGCATGTACAATGGCTAGTAGTTTCTTGTTGTAGATTTCATAGTTGTGCTCAGCTGGCAAGAATGTGTGTAATGTGAATGCAATTGGGTGCCATTTCCCTTCTTGCAGTTGTGATAGTACTCCTCCTAGTGCATAATCTGATGCATCAACTTCTACTTGGAACTGTCCCTGTCTCTAGAGCAATGTCAGGGTTGGTCCTTTAGTGATACATTTCTTTAGGCTGTCAAATGCTATTTGGTGTTCCATGTTCCATTCCCATGTGATTGCACCCTTGAGCTTGTTTAGTGGTCCTGCAATCTTACTAAAGCTTTTGATGAAGTGTTGGTAGTAATTTATGAATTCCAGGAATCATTCTACTCCTTTAATGTTTTTGGGTTCAGGCCAATCTCATACTGCTTTGACTTTTTCTTCCTCCATCTCAATTTGTCCATATCCAACTTTGACTCCTAACATTGGGATTTCCTTAGTATTGAATATGCATTTGGTTCACTTGAAGCACAAGTTGTACTGATTTGCCCATTCTAGGAATCATATTGTTTGTTCTCATAATTGTTTCTTTGTATCACCAGAGATTGCAAAGTTGTCCATGTAGTTTATGATGTCTCTGTTTATAAGAGGTTGTGGAAGATGCTTGTCATCATATGGGAAAATGTTCTGGGTAAGTTGCTTAGTCCAAAGTATATAACTGTTGGCTTAAAAAGTCCTTTGTTAATGAGGAATGTGGCTTTCCATTCATCTTCTTCTTTAATTCTGACATTGTTGTATCTCCAGATGATGTCCAGCTTGTTGAAGTACTTTGCCTTCCCCAGTTTGTCAATGACTTCCCCAATCCTTGGTAGCAGGGTTTTGTCTTTGACTACTACATTGTTTAGTCATCAGTAGTCCTAGATTAGCCTCTTAGAACCATCTTTCTTTGGAATAAAGAAGGTTGGGGCTGCAGATGGGGATTTTGATGGCCTTATTCATCCTGATTTGAGGTTCTCCTTGATAAATGCTCAGAGTTTGTCCTGTTCCTTGATTATTATATTATATATACTGGCATTTATTTCCTTTGGGGCATTGTTTGTCAAGACTATTTCATAGTCCCATTCCATTCATTCTGGGAGTTTGTCAAACATTGTTTTGTTGAACAGATGCATAAGTGGTTGGATGTAGTCTGGTAGGTCTTCTGGTTTAATCAGGTCTGGTTCATCTTCTTCTTTCCATAAATCTTCTGTAATGGCCATACTTCAGATTCTGTTTATAATGCAAATGTTTTGATGTAGGACCTGGCAGGTTGACAGGCATTGGGTGAACTTGATTTCTCCCATATTCCAATCCACTTCTAGGTTGTGTTTGACCAGCCAGTTGTGTCCTAGAAATACTTCTGCTCTATCTTGTAGCTGTATAACCAATGCTTCAATTTTTTCTTTGTGTCCATGGATGTCCATTTCGATTGTTGCTGTTTCTGTTACTTTTCCCCCCTGGTTTGGTGTTCCATCTGTGTTCAACACTAGGATTTGTTGTTCTAGTCTCTTTGTAGAGATACTTTTTTCTTCAACCAGCTTCTTGCTGATGCTGCTGGTGGTATATCCTGAGTCGACAATGGTATTCATTGTGATCATTTTTCCTTTTGTTTGAATATCTCCTTTTAGGTTTAGTTTATGCTTTTGTTTCTGAGGAATTGTATAAAATTTGTCTGATATCCTAGACACAAGTTTCTTGACTCTCAAGGTAGTGCCTACTCAGAGTTCTCAGAAAAATTCTTCTTTTCCTCTGGTTCAGCTTCTTCTATTCCTCAGACTTGTATTTTCTTGTGTACAGTACAGGCTTTTGCTATATGGCTGGTCTTGCAGCAGTTGTAGCAAGTCAACTCCTTGGGTTTCTTGCAATCTTTAGCTATATAGCCAAAGATGCCATAGTTGTAGCACTTAGGCTCTCCTTTGGTGTTAAAGATGTAATGCCTGCTTCCTATTTCCATGGGTTCTTTCAATCCTCCATATGTAGTTCCTATGCTAGTCTTTTTGTCTTCACAGTATTCCAATGTCTCATACCCTTGTCCAATGGAGAGTATGGCTTCCTTCCATTCAGTGTATATGTCTGGTCTGGCAATGGGTAGGTATTCAGTGATAGTATGGATGATATCTTGCTGGGCATTTTTCTTGAGCAGGAACATGGTATGTTTGCTGTTGGTCTTTGCCTTGCTTTTTAAGACTTCAAATTCAATTAGGTAGTCAGTGGTGTTCTAATTTTCCTGTTTGAATTTTTCAATTTGCCATTCTGCTTTGCTGTTTGATGCATTGTCCAAGAAGGTTTTCCTAAAATCTTCTGAGAATACCTTTCAATCTACTGAATCTTCTCCTTCTAAGATTTGTGGGGCTTTCATAGCTGTGTAAGCTCCCACCATTCCTCCTTGCAGTCTGGCTAAAACTGCTATGGCTTTGTCATCAGCTATGCTGATTTTGTTGAATTTCATGAAAAGTATTATGGCTCTCTACCAGTCATCAAATTTAGTGCAGGTACCATTGAAAAATCTAGGGTCTAGTACTAGGCCTTTTCCACTGGATGTTGGTGCAAGTGCAGCATTGTCAGACATATCTAAGTCTGATTCAGTTTTGTCTGAACTTGATTCATCTGAGTCAGATTTCTCTTGTTCTTGTGTTAGGTTCTCCTAATGTGTTAATTCTTCTTCTGCTAAGTCAAGTTCATTTAGAAGTTCTGATAGTACTTCTTCTCTTGTTAGGTTTGCTCTGGGTTTGTTGTATATTTGTTCAACTAGTTCTACAGGTATTTTGGGGTTCCCTGTTTCTTCTTTGTCTGATGTTTCTGACTTATCATCTGTAACTTCAAGGTTCAGTTCTCTATATTTATCTAGGTTCAAGCTCATATACTAGCTTCTGGGTTCATTATTGTTCAGGCTTATTTCAGTCTACTCCTAGCAAGGTAAGGTAGAGATGCGTAACCAAATATTATGATTTTAGTCTGATAGGACCTCAGATTGCAGCTTAGGCTAAGTCTTGAGGGCAAGTAAGGAGAATAGACCAGGTGGTTAAGTATACTGAATACAAGGGGGTATATGTACACTTAAATACTAGAGGGCATCCAGTTGAGTAGATGGAGTTACTATGTGAAATGTCTGATAACTATGGCATGGTAGTACATGAGTCAATACTCAGAGAATGCTGGACTAGAATAGGTAAAACAGGTACTCAGATAGATGTGGAATGGATACAAGGGCAGTGATACAACAGGAACAGTGAAAACCACAACACTAGGCTAGTAGCTTGGGTGATCTTTGTGTTGATTTCAAGTTCATGTGGTGTTTGGGTAATTTCATAGAGTTCATGTTCTAAATGAAACTTGTCAAAGTCAACATTTTCTAAATAGACATTTAGTTCATCAATTAAGAGTTCTGGTTCATCAAAGTGGATGATTGCTTCAAAAACTTTTACAGTGAGCAGGTCAAAGTCTTCATCTAGGTAGGTGTATCATTCAATGTTATTCATGCCATGAATATCCATGGTGATTTCATTGATGGTAGTGGGTCCATTGGTGGATTTCACAATAAGAGGCACAATGTGGTCATTATTTCACCATCTAAACTCTTGAGTAGTCCAGTTTATGTCTAGATTCATTTGTTGTAGCCATGGATATCCAAGGATTAGGTCTTTTGATCCTATTCCTGAGATGTAGGCTTTGAAATGGCATTGTTTTCCATCAACTAAAGTGTTTAGCTCAATGCTTTCATAGATTGATCCATTTTCATTGGGAGTCCCATCCATTGGATACTTTAATAGGTTGGTCAATGATGTGGGTTCATAATCTATGAGTGTTAGTGAATATTGATGAGATAAAGTTTCCTTGGGCTCCTGAATTGATTAATGCAGTGACCAGGATATTTTGTAGGTGATCTTGGTTTAATTCAATTGAAAGGGAAATTGATGCTTTATTATTTGAGGTGGGAAGTTTGATTAGGTTAATTTGTGGGTCATCCAGTGATTTTTTTGCAAGATTGGGTGACACATTCAAAAATACCCAAAGGATTTGAGGGTTGGGTCAGAAATATAGGCTTCTCTGAATTCCATTTATTCATTGATCAGAAGTTCTCTGATCATAGCTTGAATGTCAAGCACAGAGATCTTTTGGTTTGGGTTGGAATCATTTCTGGAGGGTTGAGGATGTTGGGGCTGTGAGTATCTCAGTGGTTGCATAAATCTTCATTGTGGTGGGTTAGGTTATTTGGGGGGTTTGTTCTTGGACAAGTTTGGGTCAGGATTCAGACAATTGCTGATGAGGTGTCTGAATTTTCCACAACCTATGCATTTTCTGGCTTTGTAGCAAGCTACTTGCTCAGCAGTGAATACAGCATTCAATTGTAGTTTGGGATTGTCAGGGTTGTAGATGTTATAGGCATTATCTGATTCTTGTTCAGGATAATATGGATCTTTATTTTCATATAGTGGTTTTTGGTAGTCTTGCAGTTCAGTTTGTACTTTGTGAATAGTTCATCAAGGTTGGTTGTTTGGTTGAAAATAGGGTTGGTAGTTTTGCTGAGGGAATTGTGATGGCTGATAGGGGTTTAGATTTCAAGGGAAGTTTTGAGGCCATATTGCATCCACTTGGTGATTGACTGAATCTTGTCATATAGCATCAGTATACTATTCCACAATGGTTTTAGGTAGTCCTTCTTTCCTTGTCCAGACTTCTCTTGTTACATGCATTACCTTACTTCACAACTGGGCCTGGATCATCTCTACTCAAGTAGAGGTTCAGCACTATGGCCCAGGAGTATATGACAAGTCTCAATGACTTCTGTGCAGGCTTCAGATCACTCCCTTGAGTAGAAGCTTGTACTGGCCTGAGAAGTCTGAGTTAAGTGTCACTGCAATCCCCAAGGTTGTTAACCTTGTAACAGACGAGCAAAGATAAGGAAGCTTGTTACTAGAATAACCTAAGGTAATACAAGGTACTACTTAAGGTTTATATACTAGCTATGCATAAGGGATAGGAAATTATGTAGTAAAGAAAGATGAGTCAATGAGAAACTGCTATGGATTAATTGGTAATCTATGGAGTCATAGGAATGAGTAAAAGAAGCACTATGAGTCATAAAGAAGATAGAGATGAGTAAATAGAAGTCTGATGAAGGTGGAACAGAAACATGATAAAAAGCAAAAGATAGAAGTACATATGGTAATAAATAAAGAACAGACCAGGGTATAGGAAAGGAAAGAAAAAAGAAAGGAAGTTAATTGTTATGGTTTTTCACTGATCACATTGTATTCTGTCCTTGTCTGCATTTCTATAGCACTAGTGCATCTGTTTCACCTATTCCTATAACTACTATACCTACCTGATCAGACATTTTATGTAGTTGCCCCATCCATTCAACTGGATGATTCCCTGTATTTAAGCATACATACACCCACTGTATTCAGTATGCTTAACCACCTCTTGTTCTCCTCCCTTTACTTGCCCTCAAGTCTTAGCCCAAAGTTGCAACCTGAGGTAAACTCAGACTAAGGTTGTAACATTAATACATTAGTAGGGAGAGTCCAGGAGTGTGGTAAGTTTGTAACATCTCTGGCTAGAGAAGAGTTGAGTCCATGTTTATATTGTTCAATTAGGGCTTTATTGTCTTAAATACCCCTGATTGATGCAAGGCATTGAAATTTGAGGTTGAAATCCATTGCTGATGATTTATTTTGCCACAATACATACTGTTGTTATTGTTACGAACTCAACTGTGGATTAACCTTACTTCTCTTTAAATATATTAACCTTCTATTTTAGACTTTCCCATTTCCCTGCATTATACCCCAGTCTGTTCTTTATTTATTTAACACATGTATTTCTACCTTTACTTCTTATGACTCCTTCTCTGTCATGTTCCTGTTTCACCTTCTCTATTTCCATCATCAGACTTCTATCTACTCATCTCCATCTTCCTATGACTCATATTGCTTCTTTTCTACTCCCTATGACTCCTTAGATTACCAATTAACCTGTAGTAGTCTCCCATTGACTCATACCCCTTTACTATGTAATTACTCATCTCCTATACATAGCTAGTATATAAACCTTAAGTAGTACACTTGTATTACCTTAGGTTATTCTAGTAACAAGCTTCCTTATCTTTGCTTGTCTGCTACAAGGTTAACAACCTTGGGGACTGCAGTGACATTTAACTTGGACTTCTCAGACAAGCACAAGCTTCTACTTGAGGGAGCAATTTGAAGTCTGCACAAAAGTCATTGAGACTTGTTGTATACTCCTGGGCTATAGTATTGAACCTCTCTCTGAGTGGAGACAATCCAGGCCTGGTTGCAAAGTAAGGTAACTGTTATGATCGGGTTACGCGGGATATCGGCTGAGGTTAGCTGCCAGGTGACGTCGGGTGAGAACGTACGGAGCGGGTGAATTCGGACGAGTACGAGATTTGGACTCAGCAGCTTCAACGTATGTGTTGCGCCTTCCTGCTGTCGTCGAAGTCCGTATTTCAGGAGGGAGTGGGGTCAGAGGGTCGGAGGAACAGAGACAGAGAGGAACAGAATCAGAGGGTGTAATCGTGGTCGATAATCAGACTGAGGATTTACAAGCATGGGGACTAGGTTTATATACTAGTCTGAAAAGCGGGAAGTACGAAAGTAATGGTGAACGAAGAATGGACGGCCGCCGAGGACGGCCGTCTAACAAGACACCGGGATCGAGTTCTAGCTATAAGGCGATAGCAGAGAAGTTGAAGGGAATGGAGATTAAGATGGAAAACAGGATATTGGACCGACTGACAGAAAGAATGAAGAGCACCCAATGCAGCCAGACTAAGGTAACGATGACTACGAGCGGGGGAAGCGGGTGAGAGCAGGCGAACATGCGCGGTCATGACAGTATCCCCCCATTAGGGCCGAGCCCTCGAGGCCGTGAAATCGAACCGTGGGAATCTCCAATTAGACTTTTGATGGTGCATGTAAATTCTGTCACCTTGGAAATTTTACAGTCCCATTCTCTACTCTAACCACCACCTCGACCACTCCCATGTCTAGCTCCAACAAGAAAACTGCTATGGAGAAACGGGCCGAGCTGGAGGCCATGCGCAAACACAAGCGGCTCGAGCTGGAAAGGCAGGAGGAGGCGGAACGGCAGGCAGAACGCGAGCTGCGCGAATTGGAGGAGAGCGAGGAGCGAGAAAGGCAGGAATGGGCGGAACGAGAAGCACGGGAAAAGAAGGAGTGGGAGGAGCAAGAGGCACGGGAGAGGAAGGAACGCGAGGAACGAGAGGCGCAGGAGGAGGAGCAACGTGAAGAGTTGGCGTGGGCGAGTAAATGTGAAGGAAAGCGTAAGGCCGCTGATGACGCGGATAAAAAGATAGTGGCCGAGAAGCGACGTCAATGGAAGATCACGAAGGAGTGGGTTGGGAAGGTGCCGCCATCGTTGAAAAGGAAACGCGTTGATGAAGAGTCAGATTCCGGAGGCAAGCCAGACCCGGACTGGAGGGAATCGGGTGAGGACGAGCCAACTGCTGTCGACGGAAAGAAGGTCAAGATGGGTGGACCTAATAAGTGTGAGCGATGTCTTGACAACGGCGATCCTTGCACAATCAGGGAGTCGACGTCAAGGTAAGTGACACTTAGCTTCCCAGTGATTGTGCTAATGGCCGTTCTAGTCGTGAGGTCACCAAGTGCCTCGAATGTTCGCTGTTGAAGAAGGCCTGTCGCCTTCCATCTGCCCGTCGTCGGCCGAACACTGTCGCCACCCAAGTATCTCAGGTCAGCAATAATCAACTTGCGGCTCTCCTTACTCGCCAAAACGATATCCTGGAGCGGATCACGTCCGTTATGGAGGATCAAGGGGTGAGGACGGATCGGCTGATTGAGATTGGAGAGGAGCAGTTGCTGCAGCTGGAGCGGGCGAACGAGCTCGGAAGGAATGTCGAGGCCGCAGTCATCAGGAATGGCGGGTATCAGTACAGCATTGGGCTGATGGTTCAGAAGGTGATGGATGCCCAGGCACTGGCAGATGACGACGACGACGAGGATGACAACGAGGAAGCGGGCGAGTTGGGCGAAACCCAGGAGGAAACGGAGGTAGTAATGGAAGTGGAGGGAGACAACAGAAATAAGAATGAAGAGGAAAAGGAGGAAGAAGCAGAGGTAGAGGGAGGAGCGGACGAAGTGACTGAGTCGGGTAAAGCTGCCCAGTGATCTGCGGCCGTCTTCCCCTCGTATTTTGGACTTTACATAATTTGATAATTAATAATGAGCAATAAAACTGATTTGTCTGTCTGTGAATGAAGTGTGGAAGAAATTTAAGTAAGGAAAAAATCATAGAGGGTTCAAAGGTCCAGGCTTAGAAGGATAAGAGGAATGAAAGTCTGCAAGAAGTTCAGTCGCATGTGCTAGCTCAGTAGCAGGTAACCAGGAAGACTCTTCTTCAGTGTCTTCATAACCTAACCAGATGACTTTGTACAAAAGCTTGCAAGCTCGACGGCGGTCAATTTTCGAGTCAACGACGCGAGCAATTTCATACTCCGGTTCACCTTCAACCTCGACAGGCGGGGGAGGTGGCTCAGAGCGGCCGTCGAAGGTGTTGGGTGTGGCAGGTTCTAGCATAGAGACATGGAAAACTGGGTGAACGGCGCGAAGTGAGTCAGGGAGTTTGAGAGTGAATGAAATGGAACCGGGTTGTGCTATAATCTCGTAAGGACCAAGATACTTCTCAGAGAGCTTTTTGGATGGCCGAGTCGTGCGGAAGAACTTGGCCTTGACGAAGACTTTCTGACCGATGGTGAAGTCAGGCGAAGGAAGTCTGCGGGCGTCAGCAGATGTCTGGTAACGTCCTTGAGCAAGTTTGATCTCAGCCTTTAGCACATCGTGGAGTTCGTCGAGGTCGACAACGAATTGTCGGGCCCGCCTAGAAGCTAAATCTCTCTCGGGGTAAACTGTGATGTTCGGGTGATAACCCTTATTAGCGAAGAATGGGGAAACACCAGTCGTGGCACTAGGAGCATTGTTGTAAGCGAACTCAGCTAGTGGAAGTAATTCTGCCCAGTTGTCCTGCTGATAATTGCAGTAGACACGAATGTATTGCTCGAGGGTCTGGTTGGTCCATTCAGTCTGTCCGTCACCTTCAGGGTGATAACCCGAAGTGAAATGCAACTTCATGTCCAGTGCTTTTCCAAGCGACCGGAAGAAGTGCGAGACGAACTCAGAGCCGCGATCGGATGTGACGTGTTCGGGAACACCGTGCTTCGAGAATACATGAATGATGAATAGTCAGGCCAACTCGGCCGATGTGATCGTGTCATGGGTAGGAATGAACAGGGATTGTTTGGTGAGTCTGTCGACGATAACGAGGATAGTATCGAACTCAGAGGAGGTAGGGAGCTTCTCAATGAAGTCCATAGAGATAGAGTTCCAGGGTCGTTCAGGGATGGGGAGTTGCTTGAGAAGTCCGTATGGCCTGTGGCGCTGCGGTTTAGATTGCATACAAGTGACACATGACTTACAGAAGTCCTTGACAGCCGACCGGATGTCGGGCCAAGTGTAGTCTCTGCGGACGAGTTTGAGAGTCTTGTTCTGACCGAAGTGGCCAGAGAGGATGTGATCATGTTTGTACCGTAAGACTCGAAGTCGTAACTTGTTAGCATCAGGAACGTAGATCCTGTCATCAAGGCGGAGAAAACCAGCCGAGTCAATGGACCACCGTCCTTCTGGTTTAGCTATGTGAGTGGCTGTGGACGGGTCAAGCGGGAGAGCTGAGAGGATATCAGAGTGGAGTTGATCAAGGTCAATGATCATGGCTGCGTGAAGGGAAGGGGCATATAGGTATGTAGCGCGGACAGAGACTGAAAGCTGTTCATGAGTAAAGACGGGTCTGAAGTTGTGAGGATTGACCATAGCATAGTCATTATTCCCCCCTTTAGGGTAGACGTCCCATCGTCTAGTAAGAGCATCGGGTTTTGTCCCTAGTCGGCCAGGGCGAAAGCGAATCATAAGGTTGAACTGGGAGAGGAACTTGGACCAGTGGGCTTGGCGGCGGGTGAGGATTTTCGTGGTACAGAAGTATTCTAGATTCTTGTGATCAGTAACAACGTCGATCGCAAGAGGGGCACCTTCGAAGTAGTGCCGCCAAATCCTGAAAGCTTCAAATATAGCCAGGAGTTCCTTGTCGCGGGTATCATAATTCAGCTTGGCAGGACTGAAGGTGCGGGAGTGGAATGCCATGGGGTAAACTTCACCATCCTCGGTAATGATGGAGAGGATGGCTGCTAGCGCGTAGTCGGATGCGTCGGTCTCGACAATGATCTGAGCGTCGGGTATTCAGTGAGTGAGAACGGGTGCTGAGATAAAGGCGTCCTTCAATGATGTGAAAGCTTCTCGACAGTCATTGCCGAACTTCCACACCATGCCCTTTCGGGTGAGGCGGGTCAGTGGGACGACGATGTCAGAGTAGTTGTAGATGAAGCGACGGTAGAAGTTGGCGAAGCCGAGGAAGGACTGTATGTCCTTGACCTTCTTCGGTTCGGGCCAGTCCTGGATGATCTTGACCTTTTCCTCAGACATTCTGAGACCTTCAGGGGAGAGGACGTAGCCAAGGTATTCAATGGTATCGGATTTGAACTCACACTTATCCGCGCGGGTGTAGAGGCCATGTTTGCGGAGCCGCTTTAATACATCCTTAACCTGCTTGCGGTGGTTGCTGAGGTTGTCGGAGTAGATGAGGATATCATTAAGATAGACCGTAACGCAAACATCTAGGAGATCCTTGAAGATGTCGTTCATGAACTGCTGGAAAGCAGCAGGTGCGTTAGTGAGGCCGAAGGGCATAACAAGCCATTCGAACGAGCCATAGCGGGTCCGAAAGGCCGTCTTCCATTCATCACCAGCCACGACACGAATGAGATGGTAAGTGTGGCAGAGGTCGATCTTGGTGTAAATGCGGGCTTTGCGTGGAGAGTCGAGTAGGTCAGATATGAGCAGAAGAGGATAGCGATCCTTCTTTGTGATACGGTTGAGACCTCAGAAGTCGACACAGAGTCAGAGGGAGCTATCCTTCTTCTTGACAAAAAGGACCGGAGCTCCATGAGGGGAGTTGGAAGGGCAGATGAAGCCAATGGCAAGGTTTTCCTCAATGAATTCACGGAGGGCCTCCAGTTCAGTCTGGGACAGAGAGTAGATGGTACCAACGGGAGGTTGGCCACCTTCTTCCAGATTGATTTGGAGGTCATAGGGTCTATGTTCGGCAAGTATGTTGGCCTTCGCTTTACTGAAAACGTCGGCAAACTTGCGATATGCTTCGGGGATGTTAGACCAATCATCAGGTTTCTCGTTGATGGCGGCCGAAGCGGCTGACATCGACGGGTCATTGAGGTTAAGGCTGAATTGAACTGAACCAGGAATGCGTGTGGCGTACAGGAATGCAACAGCGTTCACCAGGGAGATATGGGGACGCGTGGAGGCAGGGGGCAGAGAGGACTGTGGATCTATGGGAGCGGGTGCAGCCGAAATGGGCGCCAAAGAATGTGTGGACGCAGCAGAGGCAGTCGCAACACAGGGAGGAGTGACAGGAATTTCGAGCTGTGGTGGTCGGAAAGTAATACTGCCCAAGGCCCAATCAATCAACGGATTGTAGTGGGTGAGCCAGTTGTATCCCAGAACCACAGAGCAAGAAGAGTCGAGTCGAGTGACGAAGAAGTCCAGAGTCATAGATTCACCACAGCCAAAGGTGACAGGGATGTTCGCAAGTTCAGTAATAAAAGCACTAGAAGAACTGTCGAAAAGACGGAGCTCAACAGGAGGAATGGGCGAGGTCGGGAGGTCATGAGAGCGGATAAAGTCAATATCTACGAAGCAGTGTGTAGAGCCACTATCAATGAGGGCCTTGAAATGGGTATCGGAGGGGGAGAGGATGAGCGAGGAGGAGATAGACAGTTGAAAGGAGTTGGGATCAGAAAGAGCGGACGCGTTGAGTCGGAAACACTCTGTGGCACAAGTGAGTACAACGCGGTCCTCAGCTAGTGCAGAGTCTCGAGGACCGCTACTTAGTTTCCCGAACTCTTATCAGAGTTCCTGTCGACCGCCTCAGCGAGTCGGGCCACAGCCTTCACGGCCGAGGCAGCTTTCTTCCTGCACTCACTCACCTTGTGTCCTGCGTTTCCGCAGAACAGACAGAGGTTGTTGTCCAAGCGCCATTTGTGCTCATCGGTAGTCAGCTTGCCGTCCTTGCCGAGCTTGTCGGTCAAATTGGGCTTCGCTGACGAAGTGGACTTCGAGGCGGAAGAGGAGGGGGTAGCAGTAGACGTCGAGGGCTTGGAGTTGTTGCCCTTGTTGCTGGTGTTGTTGGGCTTGTTGTTGGTGCTGCTGGTGTTGTTGGTGTTGTTGGTGTTGGTGGAAGAGGATGGGTTCTGGCCAGGCCTCCTGCTGAGAGAAGCGGACGCTGTTTCAGCGGCCGACTTTGCCTGAGTCTTTTCGCGCTGATGCTCCCAATAATGGTTATCGAAGAGGAGAGTAATCTCCCGCATCAGGACGAAAGTGGTGGGCTTACCAGTGGGGCGACTGGATAAGGAGTCCTAGAGACGATCCGGGAGCCCTTTGTAGTATCGGTGGCAGAGTACCTCGTCATTCCAATTGAGCTGTGACGACAGCCACATGAACTCGACATTGTAGTTGGTGATTTTGTCGGAGTGTTTCATCCGAAGG
This sequence comes from Calvatia gigantea, assembly GCA_025093985.1. Classification (NCBI taxonomy): domain Eukaryota; kingdom Fungi; phylum Basidiomycota; class Agaricomycetes; order Agaricales; family Lycoperdaceae; genus Calvatia; species Calvatia gigantea. The sequence continues at coordinate 239,322 of JACAAK010000019.1, forward strand.
TTGTCTAAAAGTTCGGTGGATTCACCGCGCGGGTCTGCAATCCCGAAATTGGTTTTGAGCTCCAGGACGAAAAGGTCCCAGTCGGAGGTCCACAGGTGGACAGTGCCAAGAGTCTCCTCTTGGTCGATAGCTGTCTCGAACCATCGGAGAGCAGTATCAGTCAAATAGGTGAGTGCGAAGTTCACCTTATTGTTGTCAGTCAGAAAGAGCAAGGGGTTGGAGCGAAAGTAGAGCCGACATTGGAACAGGAACTGATGGAGTTCCTCGGGGTTAGCACCGCTGAACGTGTTAGGTTCACGGGCCTTAGTGCGGGGGGTTCTGGGTACTTGGGGCGGCTGAGAACGGGCCTGATCATCTAGCTTGTCGGCCAAAAGTGCAATGGCTTCCGCCATTGTCAAACCTCGGCGTTGTGGATTAGGGGCACCATCATCACCGGCGTTACTGTCAGGAGGGGCTTCACCATCATCACCATCGTTACCATCTCCAGGATCTGGGGGTCCATCGTCGAAAGGGTCCTGATTCTGGTTCTCACCTTGGTCGGGTAACCAGTCCTTATCATTTTCATGATCGGGATCGGGCCCTTCCTGCAAGACCTCTTCGAAGGGGGTTCCTTGGAGTGATACTACCGGGAAAGCTCTGTGTTGAGGGGTTCCGTAGGAAAGTGGTGTGGTGGCCTTCTGGCTTCTGGCGACAGAAACCTTCCGGGCTTTGGAAGCAGTTTGTGACCTGGTGGTCATGGTAGGCATAGTAATTAGTGATAAAGGGACAAGGGAACGACAGAGGAGTGGAGTCTGATTATACTGTTACGATCGGGTTACGCGGGATATCGGCTGAGGTTAGCCGCCAGGTGACATCGGGTGAGAACGTACGGAGTGGGTGAATTCGGATGAGTACGAGATTTGGACTCAGCAGCTTCAACGTATGTGTTGCGCCTTCCTGCTGTCGTCGAAGTCCGTATTTCAGGAGGGAGTGGGGTCAGAGGGTCGGAGGAACAGAGACAGAGAGGAACAGAATCAGAGGGTGTAATCGTGGTCGATAATCAGACTGAGGATTTACAAGCATGGGGACTAGGTTTATATACTAGTCTGAAAAGCGGGAAGTACGAAAGTAATGGTGAACGAAGAATGGACGGCCGCCGAGGACGGCCGTCTAACAAGACACTGGGATCGAGTTCTAGCTATAAGGCGATAGCGGAGAAGTTGAAGGGAATGGAGATTAAGATGGAAAACAGGATATCGGACCGACTGACAGAAAGAATGAAGAGCACCCAATGCAGCCGGACTAAGGTAACAATGACTATGAGCGGGGGAAGCGGGTGAGAGCGGGCAAACATGCGCGGTCATGACAGTAACATACATAACAGTTATCATGCAGTGATTTGTTTGCCTACTAGGGTAAAATGTTTTAAATTTTCTACTTTAAATTCTTTAAAGGTAGAATATTTCCATGGGATGGGTCTTCTATAGGCATTGGTAATTTAGCTTTTATAGTATTGTTCTGACCAGAATCCAGCTTTTCCTTCAACTATAAGACCTAGAACAAATTTGATTTGTCATTGGTTATCCATAAATGCTTGGGGATTCATTTCAAGATAGTTCTTGACTAGCATCCACCAAGTTTTGAACCTTGGGTTTGTTTCATTGAAGTTTGGAGGTTTTTGTCTGATTTCTTTTGAGTTTCTGTCATTCCCTACAAATTGAATTGCTGGGGTTTGATGTCTTTGTTGGCCTCCTCCTCCAAGTGAGAAAGAGGATGGAGTGGAAGGAACATTGCTGGGGTTTCATGATAGGGGAGGAGAGGGAGAGGGTGCTCTGCCTCTTCAACCTCTACTAGGAGACCTTCTGCTGGAAGGCCTTCATATTCCAATTCCAAATATTAGGGTCAATGCTCCAGGAGGTAGTTGATCTGGAGGTGGCTGAGCACTTATTTGAGTTTGAGTTTGAGTTAAAGTAGCCATTATTTGGGTTTCTGGATGAATTGGTTCTTGCAATTTGAAACTAGGGATATCTGGGTATTCGAGGGTATCTAGAGCATATAGAAGGTGATTTTCTTCTCTATTGGAGATGATTATAGGTCATCTGGATGTTCAGACAACTGGTGGAATGTTTCATTGTCTAAGTCATCTTTGAGAATAGATGGTAAGGTCTGGGGGTTTTCAATTCCAAATTGGGAAGGGGATATGGCTTTGGACAGGATTTGTGGTGGTGATTCCTGTGGTGTGCCTTGTTGGGGTGAATTGGGTCAAAAATAGTTGAATTTGCCACTTTGAGATGGCTTAGGTGGTTTTAGTTCATTTGATTTCCTTGTAGGTGCAGATAATTCCTGTAGTAGTTTAGGTTTTTGAGATCTTGTTCATGGGGTATGGTAGATTCTTTCCAAGTATGGTGCCAAATGTCCTTCTGATTGGTGGGCATATTGGGGTAGTAGTATGGTGGGTGATTCAAAGGAGTGTTGAGTAAGTGTATGGAATGATCATTCTGGAGAGGAAGAAGGGTACAAGGGACATTTCCCTTTTCAAAATGTGGTGAAAGAAAACAAATAGCAGTGACCAGGCCCACTCTACTCAATGCTGGTTAAGGTGGAGGCTTCTCAATGTGTCAATATACAGAGAATAACAGAATAACAAATTAGCAGTGAACAGTCCTGCTCTTCTTGATGCTACTTGGTGAAGGATGAAAATCTAGTAGACCCAAAGTTCTACTCTTCTTAACCCTATTACTGGAAAGGCTTCTCAATGTCAACTGGACAGAGGAATAATTGGCAGAAGCTGGCTGTAAAAAACAGGAGTCATGTAGAAACAAGAGAAGAGATAAGGTTTGTTATAACTTTAGTCTGGTGAAACCTCAGATTGCAACTTAGGCTAAGACTTGAGGGCAAGTAAGGGGAAAGAACCAGGTGGTTAAGTATATCAAATACAGGCAGAGGTATGTATCCTTATATATGGGAGGACATTCAGTTGAATGGATAGAGTTACTATATGAAACATCCAATAGTAATGGCACAGTAGTACATGAGTCAATACTCAGGGATCACTGGGCAGAAATAGATGAAATGGTGTATAGTTAGGCAACAGAATGGAGGCAAGTGTGGAGGTACAATGAGAATGGTGAAAACCACAACATTACTCCCCAATCAAGCTTCATGTTTTAGAAAGCTTGTTGAAGTCACCATATATTATGGCTGTGGTGAGGGCTTTCTTGGTGGCATCTATGAGATATTTTCCATTGTTGGATCACATGAAGAAGATGAGCAAGTGGCTTCAGCTGTCTTGATGGATAGGGACTGGGACCCCTTCATAGGGGAATTCAGTAATCATAGAATTCTTCCAATAGTTCTGATTATCAAGTTCCAATAGTATTGGTCATGTTCTTGACTGGGCAATACAGTGTGGAACTAGGCGGGTGGCTGAAAAACTGAGACAATCTGTGGTGGGGTGATGGTCTGAATAGGTCTTCAAGAAGCCCTTGGACTGGTAATGGTGTTGTGGCTATATTAAAATGGGTGCTGCTAGGGGCAGGTGCTTTGTTGTTGCTAGGCTCTAGTAATAGAACAGATGAGATTCTGGTAGGGTTAGGATGGACAAGGGAAGAAATAGTGATGTGGTTGGATTGGGAGGTAGGTATGTCTGTCTAGTAAGTTTGTTTATTAATTGGCTTGTTGGATGCTTTTTTGGATTTTCTACCCCCCTTTTTATGGGTATCCTCCAGATGCCTTTTTAGGTAGTCTTATATGGCCTCTTTTGCATTCCAAGGTTGGGTTCCAATGTCCACATATCTTCTTCATTGCTATACCCTTTCCAATATACTAAGAATTGATATTCCCATCCTTGTTTTCATCATCCATGGATTTCTTCTACTTCATATTCTTCCTTATTATTGATGATTTGGGTGCCAGTGCATGTTGTTGGCTTGGGAACTCTGCCTTTTGTACTGGTGACAGTAATTGCTTGTTGAATATATTATAGATGGCCCATCCTTCTGGCAGGTCAAGCCAGTTGTTGTAGATTTCACCATCTCCATCACATCACTGTCCTCATCTCTGTTTCATATCCATTGTGTACCTGTTTTGTCTATCTTAGTCCCAGTGATCTCCAAGTGTTGACTTATGCACTACTATGCCATTGTCATCAGATGTTTCATGTAGTAACTTCATCCATTCAACTGGATGACCTTCCTGTATTTAAGCATACATATATCCTCCTGTATTTGGTATGCTTAACCACCTTTAGTTCCTCTTCCCTTACTTGCCCTCAAGTCTTAGCCTAAGTTGCAACCTGAAGTTTCACCTGACTAAAGTCGTAACATTTGGTTAAGTGTCCCTACCTCACCTTGCAAAGGAGTAGGCTGAAATAGGCCTGAACAACAATAAACCCAGGAGCTAGTATATGAGCTCAAACCCAGACAAATATAGAGAGCTGAACCTCGAAGTCACAGATGACAAATCAGAAACATCAGATGAAGAAGAAACAGGGAACCCCAAAGTACCTGTAGAACCAGCCAAACACAACAAACCCAAAGCAAATCCAACAGAAGAAGAAGAAGTACTATCAGAACTTCTAAACAAACTCAACTTAGCAGAAGAAGAGTTAACACACTAGGAGAACCTGACACAAGAACAAGGAGAAACTGAAACTGAATTAGAAACTGAATCAGAAATTGACTCTAGTACTAACTCAGATATGACTGACAATACTGTAGCACCCACAGCAACACCCAGTGGGAAAGGCTTGGTACCGGACCCTGGGTTTTTCAATGGAACTCATACCAAATTTGATGACTGGTGGAGGGCCATGATACTTTTCATGAAGTTCAACAAGATTAGCATGGCGGATGACAAAGCTATAGCAGTCCTAGCCAGACTATGAGGAGAAACAGCAGGAGCATATGTAGCTATGAAGGCACTACAAATCCTAGAAGGAGAAGACTCAGTAGACTAGAAGGTGTTCTCTGAAGATTTCAGAAAAACCTTCTCTGATGACATCTCAAACAGCAAGGCAGAATGGCAGATTGAAAAATTCAAACAAGGAAATAAAAACACAGCTGACTACCTCATCGAATTTGAAGTCTTAAAGAGCAAAGCAAAGACCAATAGCAAACATGCCATGTTCTTACTTAAGAAGAATGCCAGACAAGACATCATCCATATGATCATGGACTACCCACCCAGTGCCAGACTAGACACCTATGTGGAGTAGACAGAAGCCATCCTTGCTGTCAGACAAGAGTACAAGGCATCTGAATACCACTAAAGAGGCAGAAATAGAATACTAGTGTGTGATAGAGATGTACTGCTTAGATTAAGCTGACAGAATAGATATTTAAAGATTTCTGCACAATGCAAGTTCATGGGGAGGCAATCTGACAATATGAGGGACAATTCCACAAAATAATGCAAAACAACGACATGTAGAGAACACTAGAATAGCTAACTACCTTCACTAAGAAGAGTAAAGCCAAGTTATACTGTAGAAAGTGCAACTTGTGTCTCTTATCTAAGAAGTTAACAAGACATAGAACCTCAGGTACTCCCTAAGATTCACCCTTATCAAGTCAATGACTAGAAGTGCACTGTCCTACACTTGTGATACTCCAAGTACCAGGGTGCAGCAATGCAATACACTCTTAATCTAAGCTCACTTTGCAAGTAAGCCTGAGGTCTTCTTCTTAGATTACAAAGGTCTCAACCTTAGCTCAAGTCACTTAATCCAGTTAATCTCAAAAGAACTTATTACTTTGCTTCACTCAGGCACAATAGATCGCTTTTCACTATGCTCTGAAGGCCGGACAATGGCTAGTAGGTTCCTTGCTATGTCTGACACCTCAGAGGGGGTTTATATATTATTTGGATGCTTGTTATGACAAGATACTGATTATACAACTAGGAACATATTATCAAGCAAGGTACAAACCAGTAGATTAGATCATGCACCAAGAGAGCCACAACCTGTTAGATTAGTGAAACATTGGAAATATAGGCAGATTCTGGGTATCTGTTTGTTCCGGGCTGTATTTTAGCCCATTCTCTGGGTCTGCATTCTTCTCTAAATATGTAGAACATCTAAGATTTCAGATGTTGTGTGAACTGTTCTCCTAAGTGTCCCCATATATTGTATATGAATGCATCTATATGCATCATTAGTGCTGAGTGATGTTTGTTAATCTAATAATAGTGGCATTTCCTTGTGAACACACTGATCATCCTTTTAGATTAAGCACATCAGACTTATTTCTTGAGTCTAGGCTCATTGGAGGGGTTCCATAGCTTTGTATAGATGCATTGGAATGGTTTTACCACCTGGTCTGGCCAGAATTATGACTGGTCATATAGTACACTGTTAGAATTGCTTTTAGCTAAGCACAGTGGTCATTCTGTAGCTGCTGCTATCTGTCATCAATGGCCATAGTGTTCTACAGTGATTGAGTACTCTTTTATTATACTGTTGGGCTCTTAGATTAGGTCATACTACTACAGGAAGGTTCAATGTAATTGTTAGATTAGGCTTGTATGCCTTAGATTAGTGATTTTCAAATGTGAAAATGGCTTTACTGTTACACCACAGAGACAGAAAAACTAGCACTAGAACAACATATGGAGGAATGGGTGAACTCATAGAGATAGGAAGCAGATACCATGTCTTCACTACTAAAGGGGAACCCAAGTGCTACAATTGTGGCATCTTCAGACATATAGCCAAAGACTGCAAGAAGCCCAAGGGGTTAACCTGCTACAACTGTGGCAAGATTGGCTATATAGTAAAAGCTTGTACTGCACCAAAAATGGTACAAATCCAAAGAGTAGAAGAAGCCGAACCAGAGGAAAAGAAGGATTTTTCCAAGGACTCTGAGTAGGTGCTGCCTCAAGAGTCAAGAAACTTGTATCTAGAATATCAGACAAATTTTACATGATTCCTCAGAAACAAAAGCACAAATTGAACCTAAAAGGAGATATCCTAACTCCAGGAAAAAAGATCACAGTAAATACAATCATAGACTCAGGATGCACCACTAGCAGCATCAGCAGGAAACCAGTCAACAAAGAAAACATTCCCACATAAAAACTGGAACATCAAATCATGGTGTTAAATGCAGATAGGATGCCAAACCAAGGAGGGAAAGTAATGGAAACAGCAACCATTGAAATGGATATCCAAGGACACAAAGAAAAAATTGAGGCCTCAGTCATATAACTACAGGACAGAGCAGAAGTATTCTTGGGACATGATTGGCTAGTCAAACATAACCCAGAAGTAGATTGGAACACTGGAGAAATCAAGTTCACCTGATGCCCACTAAGCTGTCAATTCCCCCACCAGAACATTTACATCACAAACAAAATACAAAGCATAGCCATTATGGAGGACCTATAGAAAGAAGAAGAGGAGCTAGACCCAACCAAACCAGAAGACTTGCCTGACTATGTACAGCCATTTACACATTTATTCAACAAAACAACCTTTGACAAACTCCTAGAATGGATGGAATGGGATCATGAAATTACTTTGACAGAAGATGCCCTGAGAGAAATAAGCACCAGCACATACAACATGATGATCAAGGAACAGGATGAACTCCAAGCATTCATCAAGGAAAACCTTGAATTAGAATGGATAAGGCCATCAAAATCCCCATATGCAGTATCCACCTTCTTCATTCCAAAGAAAGATGGATCCAAAAGATTGATACAAGACTATTGACAGCTAAACAATGTGGTAGTCAAGGATAAAACCCCACTACCAAGAATTGGAGAAGTCATTGATAAACTGGGCAAGGCCAAATACTTCAACAAGCTAGATATCATTTGGGACTACAACAACATCAGGATCAAAGAAGGAGATGAATGGAAAGTGGCATTCCTCACAAATGAGGGACTCTTCAAGCCAATAGTCATGTATTTCAGACTAAGTGTTATAACCTTAGTCTGAGTAAACCTCAGATTGCAACTTAGGCTAAGACTTGAGGGCGAGTAAAGGGAGAGGAACAAGAGGTGGTTAAGTATACCAAATACAGTGGGTGTATGTATGCTTAAATACTGAAAGTCATCCAGTTGAATGGATGGGGTAACTACATGAAACATCTGGTAAGGTAGGCATAGTAGTTAGTTCGAGTCATAATCAGAGATTGCTCAACAGAAATAAGTAAAACAGATGTACTGGTAGTATAGAAATGCAGACAAGCATGGAGCATGATATGATCAGTGGAAATCCATAACACTAAGTAACTTACCTGGGACCTTTTCTTGCATGATGACAAGCATCTTCCAAGACCTGTTACAAAATGGAAACATTGTAAACTACATGGATGACTTTGCAATTCTGGACAACACAAAAGAACAGCTAAAGGAATGAACCATACAATTCCTGGAGCAAACAAGCCAGTACAATCTGTGTTTTAAACAGACCAAGTGCATATTTGATGCGGAAGAAATTCCAATGCTAGGGGTCAAAGTAGGAGATGGACAAATTGAGATAGAAGAAGAAAAGGTCAAATCAGTAAGAAATCAGCCTGAGCCCAAAAACACCAAAGGAGTAGAACGATTCCTGGTTTTTGCCAGTTACTATTAATGCTTCATCAAGAACTTCAGCAAAATCGCAAGACTGCTGAACAAATTGAAGGGAGCAGCTATATGGGAGTAGAGCATAGAACACCAGATAGCATTCAACAAACTAAAAAGGTGCATCACTGAGAAACCCACCTTGATGCTGCCACAGAGACAAGGCCAATTCTGGGTGGAAGTTGATGTGTCAGATTATATACTGGGAGGTGTGCTATCACAATTGCAGGAAAACAAATGGCACCCAATAGCATTCATATTATGCACACTCTCACTAGCGGAATGCAACTATAAGATCTATGACAAGAAACTACTAGCTATTGTCCATGCCCTGAAAGAATGGAGACACTATCTACTGAACACTGACAAAAAGTTTGAAATATGGATGGACCATGAAAACCTGAAGTATTACAGAAAGCAATAAAAGTTAAATGGACACCAAGCCCAATAGTACCTATGTCTACAAGACTACAACTTCATCTTGTGACATGTGCCAGGAAAGACCAATACAAAGGCTGACCTATTGTCATGCATACACTAAGCACCAGAAGCAGAGGAAGACAAACTAGTCACCATAATCAGAGAAAGTTGGCTACAGACCAAAAGCACAGATGACACAGTACTACTATGAGCTGAGTTGTTCCTGGAACCAGTATTCCTAGAGAGGATACAAAGAAACTCTTGACATGAAATACTGGTTGCCACTCAACTATTGAAGAAGGACTCAACTTTCACCAAAGATAATGGAGTAGTCTATAAAGGAAATAGCGCATATGTGCTACTGGACCCAAAATTACAAGAAGTCCTACAACAGTACCATGATACACCAGATGCAGGACACCTAGGACAACACAGAATGACAGAATTGATCACCTAAGACTATTGGTGGCCAACTATATAAAAGGATGTCAGAAGATACACCTGGGGCTGCCAAACATGCCAAAGGAACAAACCAAGGACAGTTCCACTCAAATCACCACTATACCCTCTTCCTATACCAAAGGGACCATGGGAAGAGATCAGTATCGACATGATCAGACCCCTGCCAGAATCCAAAGGAAAAGATGCAGTACTGGTTATTGTCAACTGGTTCACAAAAATAATACATCTTGTAGTAACAACAATGGATGTTTCATCTAAAGACATTGCATGAATTTATCATGATAAAATATGGAAACTACATGGGCTGCCAAGAAAGGTACTCAGCGACTGAGGACTCTAATTTGCATCAGAGTTCACCAAGGAGCTATTCAAAGGACTCAGCATAGAATGCAACCTATCAACAGCATATCACCCCCAGACTGATGGGCAGACTGAATGCATTAATAGAGAAGTAGAAACCTATATCTGCCTATACTACAACTACAATCAGGATGATTGGACAGAATGGCTCCTGATAGCAGAATTCCATTACAATGACAAACAACATGGTAGAACAGGAGAAACACAATTTTTCCTGAACTATGGAAGACACCCATGGAAAGGGAAGAATGGTGGAATGACAAACAACCCTATGGCAACAGAGTTCCTGAAATATCTGTAGGCTGCCCAAGATAATGCCTCATCAGCATTACAATCATACCAGGAAAAAATGAAACAGCAATATGACAACAGCAAGCTCCATACCAAGGCATATCAAATTGGTGACAAGGTGTGGCTTGAGAACACAAATGTCCATACCAATCAGAAGTCAAAGAAGCTAGGCCAAAAATAGTATGGACCTTTCCATATTAAGGAGAAGATAGGAAAAGCAGCATATTAGCTTGATCTACCAGAAGAATGGGCCATCCACAATGTTTTAAATGAACAACTCTTGATACCAGCATGACAAGCAGAGTTCCTGAGCCAGAAAAAGTTGCCAGCACTAGACCCAGTCATCATTAACAATGAGGAGGAGTATAAAGTAGACAAGATTTGGGAACAACAGAAGCATGGAAGGGAATACCAATTCCTAGTACACTGGAAGGGGTATAGCAATGAAGAAGATATGTGGACTGCAGAGTCCAACCTTGGAAACACAAGAGAAGCCATACAAGACTACCTGAATAGGCATCTGGAGGATACCCATAAAAAAGGGGACAGAAAACCCAAAAGATCACCCAACAACTCAACTAGCTAAGCAAACATGCCTGCCTCCCAATCCAGTTGCATCACCATCACCTCCCTTGTACATCTCAACCCCACCAGAATTTTGTCTGTGCCCCTACCCACTCCAGGAAATAACAAAGCCCCCTCTCCAAGTGGCACTCATTTCAACATAGCCACAACCCTGTCCCCAGCCCAGGAACTCCTTGAAGACCTACTCAAGGATGTCAACAATGCTACTAATGAAGAGCTAGCTATGATCACCATCCAAAATCAGGGACTAAACACCAACCATCTCATCACACTCTTTACCACATGCATTACCTTCATGGACATGTATGCCATTTTCAAAAATGCCTTGGCACCAACCAGCCAACACATCCCCACCATCTTTCACACACTTAGTCAATCCTCACTCACCCTGACTGAACAAACCTGTGTCAACAGCCTATACAGCAGAATCAATCTTGCCATTGAAGTGTTCAAAAGCATTGACATTGCCAAGATCTTCCTGGAATTAGGAGACATTGCCTCAAACCTGCTCAGCAGAGACATTACCCCAGACAACTCCAGCACTGAAGAGCTTATCAATAGAATTCACAATACTCTCAAAGAGCTATGCAACACTATCAGGCTCCTGCCCACCTCTAACAACCAAGCTGGCACCCCCATGGACAAAGAAACCACAGTCTCAATGAAAGAAGAAGTCAACATCCTGCAACACTTTATTAAAACCATCACCCCACTACAGATAGTCTCAGTTTTTCAGCCACCTGTCTGCTACCACTCTGTACTACCCAGTCAAGAACATGACCCACATTATTGGAACTCAATAGTTAAGAACTACTGGGAAAACTCCACAGTCACTGAGTTCCCCTATAAAGGCATCCTAGTCCCTATCTGCCAAGATGGCTGAAGCCATTTGCCTGTTTTCTTCACATGATCCAATAATGGAAGGTACTTCATTGGTGCCACCAAAAAGGCTCTCACCACAGCAGTGGTCCATGGCAACTTCAATGAGCTTCCTGAGGCATGAAGCTTAACTGGGGGGTAATGTTGTGGATTTCACCATCACCATCCTCATCTCTGTTTCATATCCATTGTGTACCTGTTTTGTCTATCTTAGTCCCAGTAATCTCCAAGTGTTGACTTGTACACTACCATGCCATTGTCATTGGATGTTTTACATAGTAACTCCATCCATTCAACTAGATAACCTTCCTGTATTTAAGTGTGTTAAGACGAGTACACCACAATAGCTACGCTAGTGGTGGAGGGGAGTCATACTCACTGGGTTTGTTGAGATGGTAGTTGTAGACCGTTGCTAGTGGATATCTGAGAGGAATGATGGGCAGAGGATAGACTTAATTGTCTAAAGAGTGTATGCATACTACATAGGTCTTATATATCTAATGTCTCTGGTCTGTGCGCCATTCTACCTAATACAGGTGAGGTCTTATCTGCCAGTAGCATATACAGAGCATACTGCGTACATTGTTCTATTTAATAGACCATGACCAGCAACCTTGTTACGAACTTACCACATCCCCGGACTCTCCGAACTAACGTATTAACCTTCTTAACAGACTTTCTATTATTCCCTCTGTATACCCCGGTCCATTCTTTATTTATTTATCACATGTACTTCTACCTCTGCTTCTTATGATTCATTCTGAATCATGTTCCTGTTTCACCTTCATCTTTTCCCGCCATTGTACTTCTCCTTACCTGGCTCTATCTTCTTATGACTCATACTCGTTCTTCTGTATTCATTTCACCCATCCCTACGATTCCTCAGATTACCAATTAACCCGTAGTAGTTCTCATTGACTCATATCTACTTACTATGTAATCTCTCATCTCTTATTCGTAGCTAGTATATAAACCTTAAGTAGTACTTTGTATTACTTCAGGTTATTCTAGTAACAAGCTTCCTTATCTTCACTCGTCTGCTACAAGGCTAACAACCTTGGGGACTGCAGTGACATTTAACTCGGACTTCTCAGGCAAGCGTGAGCTTCTACTCGAGGGAGCGATCCGAAGCCTGCACAGAAGTCATTGAGACTTGTCGAATACTCCTGGGCTATAGTGTTGAACCTCTCCCCGAGTGGAGACGATCCGAGCCCAGTTGCGAAGTAAGGTAACGCACGTAACATAAGAATAACCTCCACCCTCACCTCCTTTCTCTCATTTCTATACGACTCCTGTCTCTTACAGCCAGCTTCTGCCGACCATCCCTCCATCCAGTTGATGTTGAGAAGCCTTCCCGGTAATAGGGTTAAGAAGAGTGGAACTTCGGGTCCACTGACTTGTTTATCTGTCCTCCTGTTAAGCGCAGGTCACGCAGGTGAGACGACCGGAGTCTAGACGCCCGGAATGATGTGTGGATGCGGACGAAGATGGACGAAGCGGGCGAACTCGGGAGGACCGTGGCTTCAACGTATGTGTTGCGCCCTCCTGCCGACGGGTGGTCCTAACTTCAGAATAAGGGATGAGGGCAGAGTCAGAGGCGGAGACAGAGACAGAGACAGAGGTAAGATAGAAGTAGCGTGTTGCTAAGTAGATTTCAGACTGAGGATTACAGGCGAAGTAGCTATGGTTTATATACGCGAGGAAGTGTGGTTCTACAAAAGGAAACTACTACGACTTCAGGTGCGGGCCAGGTATGGCCGCTAGATAAAAACACCGGGAATGCAACTAGCTAAAAGGAATAAGGTGAAACAGGAACGATATGAATGGTAAAAGGGATTGCAAGGGAAACAGGAGTAGGTATGACGACCGGAGAAATGTACAAGGAGGATAATCGGAAATTAACGTCAGACATAATAGTAAGAATGGAGAGCGGGGGAGATGGGGGAGAGCAGGTGAGAGCGAATGGTAAATAAAATATAAAGTATAGTCCAGGTAAGAGCGGGTGAAGCGGGTGAGCGCGTGTATGGGTTGTGACACCTCCGCCAAGTAGCGTTGAGTAGAGCGGGCCTGGCTACCGCTATCTGTCTTTCTTCACCACGTCGCGAAAAGGGAAACGTCCCTTACACCCTTCTTCCTCATCTCCAGAACGATCATTCCATACACCAACCCAACGCTCATTCAAGTCTCCTACTACTCCCCCGCCTAAACGAACTCATCAACCAGAAGGACCTTCTGCACCATTCTTAGAAAGGATTTATCATACCCCACGCACTAGATCACAAAAACCAAAACTACTACAAGAATTACCAGCACCTACTAGAAAATCCACTGAGCCTGAACCACCGAAGCCAACACAAAGTGGCAAATTCGACTATTTTCAACCCGATTCACCTGAGCAGGGTCCACCTCAAGAATCACCGCCACAGACACTGTCCAGAGCCGTATCCCCTTCCCAATTCGGAATCGAAAACCCCCACACCTTGCCATCCGTCCTTGAAGACAACGAAGACAACGAGACGTTCCATCAGCTGCCCGAACATCCATCTGACTTCCAAGACATCCTCAATCGAGAAGGAACCCATCTTCTATACACTCCAGACACCCTCGAATACCCAGATATCCCAGGCTTTGAATCACAAGAACCAATTCATCCAGAAATCGAAGACATGGCTACTTCCACTCAAACGCAAATTGAAACGAATAATGAACCAACCGACCAACCACCACCCCGATCAGGAGCCACAACTCCCATCTTCGGAATTGGACGACGAAGACCACCTGGAGAAGATCCTCCCCGCAGAGGTCGACAAGGAAGAGCGCCCTCTCCCTCCCCTCCCTCATCACGAAACTCCAGCCATGGTTCATTCACTCCGTCCTCTTTCTCCATTGGAAGAGAAGGAGGAGGTCGACGAAGACATCATACTCCAGCCATTCAATTTGTAGGAAACAATGGAAATTCAAAAGAAATCGGACAAAAGCCCCCGAACTTCGATGGAACAAACCCCCGATTCAAAACTTGGTGGATGCTAGTCAAAAACTATCTCGAAATGAACTCTAGAGCATTTACGGATGACCAGTGACAGATCAGATTCGTCCTCGGCCTTATGGTCAAAGGGAAAGCCGGATCCTGGTCTGAACAATATTACAAAAGCCGAATTACCGATGCCTATGGAAAACCCATCCCTTGGAAATACTCTACCTTCGAAGAGTTCGAAATCGAAATCTTGAAACACTTCACTCCAGTAGATGAACAAATCACTGCACGAAGACAATGGTATGAATTGAAGCAAAATAAGTCCTCAGCAGCAGACTTCAATCTTGAATTCCAACGCCTTGCATCTATTGGAGGAATTCAAGACAATGAAGCATTAATTGAACAATATAAACGAGGACTCAATCCTAATCTCGCAAGAGAAGTATGGACTAGAAAAGAAGGACCACCCGAAACCATTGCTGAATGGTATACCGATGCGGTACGACGAGACTCAGTCAATCGTCAAGCCGATGCAATGTGGCCTAGAAACTTCTCTCGAAACCCAACTCCCTACCAACCACCCCGTTTCCCCCAACCAACCTACCACACTCGTTTTCAACCAAATCGCCAACCTGCACGAACCATACATGAAATGCAGGCAGAACCTCAAGACCCCTATGAACCACCTTACGAAGACGAAGAACTATATCCCCCAGAACAAGACTACACTCATGAAGACTACGACCTGGATAACCCCGAATTACAACTAAATGCCGTATTTACTGCTGAGCAAGTCGCTCACTACAAAGCTGGGAAATGCATAGGTTGCGGAAAATTTGGACACCTTATCAGCAACTGTCCAAATCCTGACCCAAACTTGTCCAAGGAAAAACCACCTCCTAGATGACCCAACCCACCACAAAGAAGATTCATGCAACCACCCTGCTATGCACAACCCTCACAACCTCAAGCTTCCAGGAATTATTCCGGTGCCGCCCCTAATCAAACCTGAAAGATCTCTGCACTCGATATCCAAGCAATGATCAGAGAACTTCCAACAGACGAACGAATGGAATTCAGAGAAGCATATATCTCTGACCCAACGCTTAAGCCCTTTGGGGATTTTTGAAGGTGTCACCCGATCCTGTAAAGGAATTGCTGGGTGACCCACAAATCAATCTAATAAAACTCCCTACCTCAGACAATAAAGCATCAATCTTTCTCCCTATCAAACTCAATCAGAACCATCTACAAAATATCCCAGTCACCGCTCTAATTGACTCTGGAGCCCAAGGAAACTTCATCTCCTCGAATTTTACAAACACCTATGGACTACAAACACGCCCTATCAAACATCCTATCAAAGTATCCAATGCGGATGGAACTTCCAATGAAAATGGATCAATCTATGAAAGCGTTGAATTGAACGCCTTAATTGATGGAAAACAATGCCAATTCGAAGCCTACGTCTCAGGAATAGGATCCAAAGATTTAATCCTAGGATACCCGTGGCTACAACAAACAAACCCAGACATAAATTGGACTACTCAAGAGTTCAAATGGTGAAACAACGACAACATCATACCCTTAATCATAAAATCCACAAACGGACCTACCACTATCAATGAAATCGCCTTAGATATCCATGGAATGAATGATGCCGAACGCTACACCTGCCTAGACAAAGACTTTGACCCACTTGCTGTAAAGGTCTTCGAAGCGATCATCCATTCGGAAGAACCTGAACTCTCTATTGATGAACTCAAACTCTACTTGGAAAACATTGATTTCGATGAATTCCATTTGGAACACGAACTCTACGGAATCACTCAAACTCCACATAAACTCGAAATCAATACGAAGATCACCCAAGCTACAAGTCTCACGCAAAAGTCAACCCCAAAAATTGATACAAAGGTACCCAGGAAATACAAGAAATTCACTTCACTCTTCGACACAAAGAAATCTGAGCGATTTCCCCCTCCTAGGCCATATGACCATAAAATCGAACTCTTGGATACCTTCAAACCAGAACTAGGGAAAACGTACCCCTTATCACCCCTTGAAACCGAAGAACTCAAGAAGTTCATAAGTGAAAACCTCCGAAAAGGATACATCTGAGAATCTGAATCTCCCATGGCCTCATCCTTCTTCTTCGTAGGAAAGAAGGACGGGAAACTTCGACCATGTCAAGATTACCGTTATCTAAATAAACATACCAAGAAGAATGCGTACCCTATTCCTATGATAACAACAATTATGGACAAACTTCAAGGAGCAAAACTATTCACGAAAATGGACGTCCGACTCAGATACAACAACATCCGTATTCAAGAAGGAGACCAATGGAAAGCCGCATTCAAAACTCCAATCGGGCTTTACGAACTGAACGTCATGTTCTTTGGAATGTGCAACTCCCCAGCCACCTTCCAAAAGATGATGGACACCATATTCGCAAAGATGCTAGATAAAGGAGGAATTATAATCTATATAGACAACATCCTCATCTACGCAAAAACTCAGGAAGAAATGGATTGCCTTACTCTAGAAGCACTTCAGATCTTGAAAGACAACGATCTATACCTGAAACTAGAAAAATGCGAATTCGATAAAATCCATCTAGAATATCTCGGTATGATAATCTCCCCCGACAAGATCGAAATGGACAACACCAAACTCCGTGGAATAGAAGAATGGCCCTTACCCCGCACTACCTGCGATGTCAGAAAATTCATGGGATTCTGTAACTTCTACTGAAAATTCATACATCGTTATGCCGACATCTCTCGACCGCTTAATGCTCTTCTATCCAAAACAAAGAAATTCGAATGGGAACACAAAGCAAACGAAGCCTTCAACCAACTAAAATCCGAATTCATGAAGAAGCCCGTTTTGCTGATGCCAGACCAAACAAGACCCTTCTTTATTGAAACCGATGCCTCAAAATATGCCTTAGGAGCAGTCTTATCACAGCAAGACATGAACGGAAACTACCACCCAGTAGCTTTCCTATCCAAAGCATTCAACCCTACCCAATGAAACTACGAAATACACAACAGGGAACTCCTTGCCATAATCATGGCACTAGAAGAATGGCGACATTACCTAGAAGGAGCCCAACATCGCGTAACAATATGAACTGATCACAAGAACCTCACCTTTTGGAGAAAGCCCCAAAATATCTCCAGAAGACAAGCTCGATGGCTTGGTTTCCTCACACATTTCGACTTCACAATTGAACACGTCCCAGGAACCAAAATACCTGCCGCCGATGCCCTCTCATGTCGACCAGATCACACCCCAGATGATGACAATGACAACGAAAATGTTATTGTCTTACCCAAGGAAGTATTCCTCAGGGAAATCACTGTATTACCCAACGAACTATTCATTTCCGTGGTTGATCAGGAATTACAGAACGACATCGTAAAATCATTGAAATATGACGAAATCACCATGGAAGCCATGAAACGGCTTCTATCAGAATCACCAGAAGCAATAAATCCGAAATATGGGATAATTCCCAGGCCACATGGACATCTTATGACATTCGAAGGGAAGATCATCATCCCAGAAGACATGGAACTCCGCCGACGTGTCATCCAACGATACCACGACCACCCTTCGGTCGGACACCCTGGAGAACAAGAAACTTATCACCTGGCCAAAGCTGAAGTATATTGGCCAGGAATGAGTACCTTCGTATGAAATTACATTAAAGGATGCAGCAAATGCCAACAATTTAAAATTAACCGAAATCCTTCCCACCCTTCGTTGCAACTGATACCACCGCCGATATTTACTAGACCATTCGCCCATATCGCTATGGATCTGCTGACCGATTTACTGAAATCCCATGGATTCGACTCAATTCTGTCCATAGTGGACCATGGACTTACGAAGGGGGTAATTCTCACTCCTTGTACAAAGGAAGTCACCGCCAAAGGAATTGCCGATATAATTATAGACAAGGTCTACACCAGATTCGGACTACCGGACAAGATAATCTCCGACCGTGACCCCAGATTCTGAGCAAACTCCAGTCAAGCTCTCATGAAACAACTTGGAATCACCCAATCATTCTCATCAGCCTACCACCCTCAATCGGATGGAACAACAGAACGATTCAATCAGGAAATTGCAGCGTACCTGTCTATCTACTGTACAGGAAATCCTTCCACCTGGTCTAAAGCACTCCCAATCCTCGAATTCTCCCACAATTCACGAACACACTCAGACCGGAAACAAACTCCTTTTGAACTCATGTATGGAACAAAACCCCATGGAATACCCACCATTCTGGAGGAATCAAACTTCACCACTACTGAAGAACGAATAAAACTCCTAGACCATGCACAAAGAGAAGCAATTGCTGCCCACAAACTAGCTATGGAATGCATGGAACAACGAATCAAAGCAAAATTCAAACCCTTCACCCTAGGACAAAAAGTGTGGCTTGAATGGAGAAACCTGAAACTCCCATTCAAATCAAACAAGATCACACCAAAACGCCTTGGACCGTTTACCATCAAAGAAGTCTTATCGCCACTCTCCTACTGACTGAAACTACCTGAAACATGGAAAATTCACAATGTATTCCATGCTACCCTTCTCTCCGAATACACCGAAAACAATACCCATGGATCAAATCCACAACCACCCCTCCCTGACATAATAGAAGGAGAAGAAGAATATGAAATTGAAGGTATCTTGAACCATAGAACCAAGAATAAACAAAGAGAATACTATATCAAATGGAAAGGTTACAACCACGAAGAAAACTCTTGGGAAAACAAAGCACAATTCTTACCACATGCCCAAGAACTGTTACGAAAATACCAACGAGAACACCACCTAATTCCCACTCCACCTAAAAAACAGCAAAAAAGATATAAATAATCCAGGATTCACCCAACTTCTCCATCATTCCTTAACAGCACTTCTACAAACCGAACTACCAATGGCACCAACCCAGAAAAACTATAAGAAGGGAAAGAAAGCGGCCATTGTAGCCTCATCCCCCTCTCCTTCCCTCTCTTCAATCTCTTCCCTCTCTACAAAAAATAATTCCCCAGTCAGAAAAGCCCATTCTCTCCCCTCCTCCCCTCGTATTCCTATATCCTACCCTCCCACCGTCACACCTGTGGGCCACGAAACCCCAATTCTCCCCACCATCCAAATTAACAAACTACTCGAAAAGCCCATTATCACCCTCCCGAATGCCGTCTTTACCAAAGACGAGCTCCAACAATTTGCAGACCAGAACAAACAATTCTGGGTCAACATCTTCATCGGCCCAGATTGCGTCTACATTCCCCCCTCCACCGAATCATCTCCCAGTACCCCCTGGGATAGACTCACCTACCCAATAAGAATGGGAAGCAGCTCCGCTGTATCCTAACTTTATCCCCAGCGAACAGAGGTACCAAACCCACCCAATAACCCTGAACCAAGAGACCCGCCAGTCTCTTTCTCCAACGTCGTCACCGGAGCCACTCCCCATACCGCCACCTACGATACGAAATCAACCCCACAGCGGCTCCTCTGGTCACCAAAACCAAAGTACGTCTACCCAATCTGGACCGACAAACCCCCCCCAACACTCCCCTCGGAGCGAGCTGGGATCCCAAAATCTATTAGGGCAGAGCTTTCTGTCCTCGACCAATGACACATTCCCCACTCTACCGCCGGCCCCTCTCCAAAGTCCCCCACAACCACCACCATCAACCTTGAACCCCCCAGGTCAGCCTGGGATGAATTACACCCCACTGAACACTCGGCTGCTGGTTACATCGCAGTCAACCCATCTGACCGAGATCCCAACAGCCAAAGCAGCTTCTCCCCTGAACCCCCCTCTGTGAACGATAGACCTTCGCCCATGGAGTTATGGGCTAGAACTGATTTCTCATCTGAGGGATCCCTCCGCATGATGGTCTTCAAGGGAGACCATCGAACTCGCTTCCGCTCCGAATATCTATATAATGCCAATCAGCAAAATCACTGGCGCATCATCTGCGACGCCATTTCACAGCTCGAACATCTTTCTCGGGATTATGAGCACGCTACCAATCGAGCGGCCCTATTTATCCAGGCATCACAAAGCCTTGGATTACCTCAGGCTTACGCCCGCTACCTCAACGAGCATAGCGTTAAGCCTATCCCACCCAACCAGCGAACTGGCCCTTCTAAGGTCAGACCACACCAACAAGCCCATTCCCCCACGAGAGAATCCCCCCCCAAACCGCATGTACCTTCCCCATCTACACCTCTCCCATCCAGACGAACAAATCCCACCCGAACGACTCAAAGCGGCCATACACAACTTAATGGGCCAACTGGACCAACTTCTAAACCTCCGAAGCCAGTCCGAAAACCCCTCGGTTCCAACCCAGGATGAGGAAGAACCCCAACCCAACCCCGAGCTATGAACGACCCAAACTTCGACCTGAAGGCCTTTTGTGAAAAATGTGCCAAACTCCATCTCCCTGCCGTAGGTCACTGGGCCAGTGATTGTGCCTATACCACTTGCCCCATCTGTCGAAAAACCCGCCCTGGCCATTACTGCTGGACCTGCCCCCAATACCTCTGCCAACTCTGTGAAACTATCAATCCGAAACACAAACCGGAAGATTGCCCGAAATACATCGACCACGTCCAAGCCGTCGAAAATATGAAACAATGTTTCCAAGAACAACTCCTGGAAAACCCCCGTGATGCCTTTGACGACGAATATTATGACGATGGGGTATCTTTGGACTACTCAGTCTTATCCACGTAAATTTCGGAGTAATTTACCTAGAGACGGGCTAATGTTACGAACTTACCACATCCCCGGACTCTCCGAACTAACGTATTAACCTTCTTAACAGACTTTCTATTATTCCCTCTGTATACCCCAGTCCGTTCTTTATTTATTTATCACATGTACTTCTACCTCTGCTTCTTATAATTCATTCTGAATCATGTTCCTGTTTCACCTTCATCTTTTCCCACCATTGTACTTCTCCTTACCTGGCTCTATCTTCTTATGACTCATACTCGTTCTTCTGTATTCATTTCACCCATCCCTATGATTCCTCAGATTACCAATTAACCCGTAGTAGTTCTCATTGACTCATATCTACTTACTACGTAATCTCTCATCTCTTATTCGTAGCTAGTATATAAACCTTAAGTAGTACTTTGTATTACTTCAGGTTATTCTAGTAACAAGCTTCCTTATCTTCGCTCGTCTGCTACAAGGCTAACAACCTTGGGGACTGCAGTGACATTTAACTCGGACTTCTCAGGCAAGCATGAGCTTCTACTCGAGGGAGCGATCCGAAGCCTGCACAGAAGTCATTGAGACTTGTCGAATACTCCTGGGCTATAGTGTTGAACCTCTCCCTGAGTGGAGACGATCCGAGCCCGGTTGCGAAGTAAGGTAACGCACGTAACAAACCTAGAGTGCGGTCTAGTACATTGTCCATTATCTCTCTTCAAGAGTGAAGTACTCAAGAACCCGTTTCAGCTATAAATAGACTGAACCAACATAGTGGTACAGATTGAGATTCAACAAAGTGTACATACATCCTTCTGTATTCAGTATGCTTAACCATCTTTAGTTCCTCTTCCCTTACTTGCCCTCAAGTCTTAGCCTAAGTTGCAACCTGAGGTTCCACCCAACTAAGGTTGTAACACCAGTATGCTGCTTCTCCTATCTTTTCCTTGATATAGAAAGGTCTATACCTTTTTTGGCCTAGCTTTTTTGATGCTTGATTGGTATGGATATTTGTATTCTCAAGCCACACTTTGTTGCTGATTTGATATGACTTGGTATGGAGCCTGCCTATTACATGCATTACCTTACTTCACAACCAGGCCTAGATCATCTCCACTCAGAAAGAGGTTCAATGCTATAGCCTAGGAGTATTCGACAAGTCTCATTGACTCATAACCCTTTACTACATAATTACTCATTTCCTGTGCATAGCTAGTATATAAACCTTAAGTAGTACACTTGTATTACTTCAGGTTATTCTAGTAACAAGCTTCCTTATCTTCACTCATCTGCTACAAGGTTAACAACCTTGGAGACTGCAGTGACATTTAACTTGGACTTTTCAGACAAGTACAAGCTTTTACTCAAGGGAGTGATCTGAAGTCTGCACAGAAGTCATTGAGACTTGTTGTATACTCCTAGGCTATAGCATTGAACCTCTCCCTGAGTGGAGACAATCCAGGCCTGGTTGTGAAGTAAGGTAACACATGTAACACTGCTACTGTCATGTTGCTGTTTCATCTTCTCTTGCAATAAGAGTATGATCATAGTGCTGATAAGGTGTTATCTCAGGTATTCTGTAGTTGTTTTAGAAACTCCATGGCTGCAGGGTTATTAGTCCTCTTGTCATCCTTTCCCTTCCATGGATGCCTTCCATAGTTTAAGAAGAATGGTGTCTCTTCTGTTCCCCTGTGTTGTTTGTCATTGTACTGGAATTCTGCCACTGGAAGCCATTCAACCCAGTCATTCTGGTCATAGTTGCAGTACAGTCAGAGGTAGGTTTCTACCTCTCTGTTAATGTGTTCTGTTTGTCCATCTGTCTGTAGGTGATATGCTGTTGACAAGCTATGTTCTATTCTGATTCCTTTGAATAGCTCCTTTGTGAATTCTGATGTGAATTGAGGTCCTCAGTCACTGAGTATTTTCCTCAGTACTCCATGTAGCTTCCATATTTTGTCTTGATAGATCCATGCTATTTCCTTGGATGAGACATCTATTCTTGTCACTATGAGTCAGATCATTTTTGTGAAATGGTCAACAATGACCAGTATCACATCTTTTCCTTCTGATTCTGGCAGTAGTCTGATCAAATCAATGCTGATTTCTTTCCAAGGTCCATTCAGTGTAGGAAGGGAGTGTAGTGGTGACTTGAGTGGGACTATTTGCACCTTGCTCCTTTGGCAGGCTTGGCATTCTCTGGTGTATCTTCATATGTCTTTTTATATTGTTGGCCACCAATAATCCTGGGTGATAAACTCCCTTATCCTGTGTTGTCCCAGATGTCCTGCATCTGGGGCATCATGGTATTGTTGGAGAATTTCTTCTCACAGTTTCTGGTTGGGTGGCATATATGTGCTACTTCCATTGTAAACAACACTGTCATGTTCTATAAACTCAGGCTTCTCCTTTTGTAGCTCTATTGCAACTACCATTTCATGTTGGGGATTTTTCTGTATTTGTTCCAAGAATAGTGGTTCCAAGAACAATTTCACTCAGAGCAGGACTGTTTTCAGTGTTAAAAAGGCAGAAATAGAATACTAAGTGTGATAGGGATGTACTGCTTAGATTAAGCTGATAAAATAGATATTTAAAGATTTCTGCACAATGTAAGTTTATGGGGAGGCAATCTGACAATATAAGGGGTAATTCCACAAAATAACATGAAACAACAATGCATAGAGAACACTAGAATAGCTAACTACTTTTACTAAGAAGAGTAAAACCAAGTTATACTGTAGAAAGTGCAACTTGCATCCCTTATCTAAGAAGTTAACAAGACACAGAACCTTAGGTACTCCCTAAGATTCACCCTTGTTAAGTCAATGACCAGAAGCACACTGTCCTACACTTGTGATACTCCAAGTACCAGGGTGTAGTGATGCAATATGCTCTTAATCTAAGCTCACTTTGCAAGTAAGCCTGAGGTCTTTTTCTTAGATTACAAAGGTCTCAACCTTAGCTCAAGTCACTTAATCCAGTTAATCTCAAAAGAACTTATTACTTTGCTTCACTCAGGCACAATAGATCACTTTTCACTATGCTCTGAAGGCTGGGCAATGGCTAGTAGGTTCCTTGCTATGTCTGACACCTCAGAGGGGGTTTATATATTATTTGGATGCTTGTTATGACAAGATAATGATTACACAACTAGGAACATATTATCAGGCAAGGTACAAACCAGTAGATTAGATCACATGCCAAGAGAGCTGCAACCTATTAGATTAATGAAACATTGGAAATACATGAAGATTCTGGGTATCCATTTGTTCTGGGCTGTGTCCTAGCCTATTCTCTGGGTCTGCATTCTTCTCTAAATATGTAGAACATCTGAGATTTTGGACATCATATGAATTGTCCTCCTACATATCCCTGTGGATTGTACATGAACATGTCCATACATGTCATTAGTGCTGAGTGAGTTCATTAATCTAACAACAGTGGCATTTCCTTGTGAACATGCCAATCATTTTTTTAGATTAAGCATGTCAGACTTATTTCTCGAGTCTAGACTCATCAGAGGGGTTCCATAGCTCTGTATAGATGCATTGGAATGGTTTTTACTGCC
The DNA here is from genome assembly GCA_025093985.1 of Calvatia gigantea. Lineage (NCBI taxonomy): Eukaryota > Fungi > Basidiomycota > Agaricomycetes > Agaricales > Lycoperdaceae > Calvatia > Calvatia gigantea. Next base: position 264,168 of record JACAAK010000019.1, read on the forward strand.
TGGTCCAGCCAGAATCATGACTGGTTATATAGTATACTGTTAAAATTGCTTTTAGCTAAGCACAGTGGTCACCCTGTAGCCACTGCTATCTGTCATCAATGGCCATAGTGTTCTACAGTGATTGAGTACTCTTTTATTATACTATTGAGCTCTTAGATTAGGTCATACTACTACAGGAAGGTTCAATGTAATTGTTAGATTAGGCTTGTATGCCTTAAATTAGTGATTTTCAAGTATGAAAATGGCTTTGCTATTACAGCAAGCAGAGTGGTATTGCTGCTAGTGGCAGCAGAAGAGGAAGAGATGGAAGACATCTTGGCTTGACACATCTCTTCAATGAGGGCATGGGTAGAAGAATGTAGTGGCTTGATTTGAGCCTATGACATGTAATCCATATCTTCTATGTATCCAGAGGAGCCAGCTTGCTGAGCCTGTGCTCCTCCCTCCTTCTTGCCTTTGCCCTTGCCATGAAGGCACCAGTGGCACTTTTCTTTCTCACCATCTCCACCAGATGGCTTTTGCTGTTGCTACTACTGCTATTGCTACTGCTAGGGCTTCTTCTGCCCCTAGGGTTGCTGCTGGCCTTATAGCCACTGTCCACCTTGCTGTTGCAAATACTGCTGCTGCTGCTGCCCATCTCTTTGACATGGAGCAAAGCACACTTGTTGTGCATAGGCAGTTTGGTTAGATAAATAAGCAGCAATAATGCCACTACAGGCTTTGTTCTATGTTAAACTGTAGAGGGACATGTTAGATGTGAGGAGCATTTGAGTGATGTGGCTCATCAATAGATGGAGGGAGTGGAGAAGGATCATGGTTTTGATCTCAGATGCAATGCCACTATCTATGGTGTCTAGCTGTCCAAAGATCTGCTAAAGCTTGCTGATCTTCAGTAAGGGGTCACCATCTAAGGGCAGTTCAAATGTTATAGCTTTGATAAACTCATTATAGACCTGAGAAAGTCCCAGTAGACTGAATTGGGTCACCAGGGACAACCACAGAGTGCATGTGTTATGTGATGCATGCTTCAACATACTGTTGGGAAAAGTACTCTCTATCAACCCAAGAGCATGGGTATGTAGGTTGTTAGCCTGCCCAACACTGCAGTGCTCATCTACAGTCATTGGGATTGGAGATCCTGGATGTAACAGATGGGCCAGTGAAGTGCTGGTTACAGTGATAGTGGGGTGGTCAGGCCCATAGAGCTGTTTGTACTGGGGCAGTTTTGTCAATGCACTAGAGAAATTCCACCCAGTCCACTCACAGTCATTCAAGGAAATACACATGAGAGCAGAACAGAGGCAGAGTGACCAGATCATGTAGTTCCTGGTCCCCTGGAGGACAGAAAGCTGCTTATAAGAAGTCTGAATGAAACTAGAGGGTGTGACATTTTGCCTGGACATATTTAAGAGTAGGTAAACAATGTGTCAGCATCATGTAGGACTACTGTGCATAGTGCATGCATCATCAACATAGGTAGATAAGGGTATCAAGTGGACCAAAGGACCACTGTCTCCCAGATTGCATATGACCATAGCCTCCTCAACTCTACCTGTGTCACTAAATGCAGTCTGAGTAAGTGGCAGTCAGGGCCCATAACCTGTTGGAATAAGTACACCACAGTAGCTACACTAGTGGCAGAGAATAGTCATACTCACTGGGATGTATAGAGAGACTTTATAAATGAAGCTTGTAATGCTAAAGAGTAAGGTGTTCAGGTAGAATGAAGACTGGATTGTCTAAAGAATGTCCACATACTACATAGACATTATATACTAAAATCCCTGGTCTGTGCACTCTAAACCCTAATACAGGTGAGGTCTTATCTACCAGTAGCATATACAGAGCATAATGCATACTACAGCATGTATTTAATAGAACATTCTAACCAGCAATACAAGATGCAGTGAAGTGCTGTAAGTACTGTGTCCATACAGTCTATATCATATATAGTCTGTTATTAACTCACTCCAAGAGTGAAGTACTCAAGAGCTATTTTAGCTATAAATAGACTGAACCAACATAGTGGTATGGATTGAGATTCAACAGTTTGGTGAATTATGAAAGGAGAAACAAAGATACATTCTCTTATGAAGGAATAGATGGAACTATGCTAAACCATTGCAATCCCAAAGAGCCCCTGCCCAAGACCTATGGGCAATGGAAGTCAATAACCTCTATTACAATGAGGATACAGATTCCTCCTCCAAAGAAGACTACCCAGAAGATCACTCCAAGCAAACTAAACAACAGGAATTAACTTTTAATGTGCAAATCCAACTTAATGTGATCTTCACCCCTACACAGTATAGCTGATACCAAAACCAGCTGTGTATTGGATGTGGATCAGACAAACACTTTATTAAAGACTGTTCCAACCTGGACAAAAATCTTTCCAAAAGTTACCAATCCAAAAAGAAATTCATGAACTGCCCAAAGCAGTTCAGCCAAAGACCAGCAAGACCACCTCCACAAAACTACCCATCTCAACTGATTCAATCAACTTGGCCTCCTGCCAAACCCACATTTGCACCTGTAAAGATTTCAGTTGCAGATATTCAAACCATGATCAAAGAACTCCCTCATAAAGAACAGGCATCCTTCAAGAACACCTACATTACTGAACAAGTGATAAAACTCTTATCAGATTTTTAAATCCTTCTCCTAATGATGCAGATAAATCATCAGGAGACCCTTCTCATTCTGACATTAATCTCATATGACTCCTGACCTCTGAAAACAAAGCATTGATCTATCTCCCAATTTACCTTTGACAAAAACCTTCCACTGAAACTATTCCCCTTACAGCTCTAATTGATTCAGGAGCCCAAGGAAATTTCATATCAGAAAAATTTGTCCAATGAAACAAACTCAAACAAAAATAGATTATGCAACCAATTAATGTTTCAAATATAGACAGATCCCCAAATGAAAAAGGATCAATCAAAGAAATCATAGAATTAAATGCCATAATCAATGGCAAAGAATGCAACATCAATGCCTATATCACTGGTTTAGGCTCAAAAGACCTAATACTAAGATACTCTTGGCTGGAAAAGTACAATCTGGACATCAACTGGACAACAAAACTTTTTAAATGGAGAAGCCAAAACTGACTGATACCCCTAATTTCCAAATCAACCAATGGACCCATGTCCATCAATAAAGTTATCTTAGACACCTTAGGCATGATGGATGAACACAATCGACAAAACATCAACTAAATAGTGCTCAAAATCTTTGAAGCTTCACTTATGGAAGATGAAGATGATTTATCCATTGAAGACCTTCAACTCTACCTAGAAAATATTGATATGGAAGAATTTTCCATCAAGAATGAACTCATGTTCAATTGAACTCCAAAAGAACTGGAGATTAATGCCAAAATCACTACTGCTGCAAAACTAAGCAGTAAATATGCTCTAGTTAATACAGATAAACTTCCAAAGAAGTTTCACAAATTTAAATACCTCTTCAATCCAAAGAAAGCAGAATGATTTCCACCAGATTGACCCTATAACCATAAAATCAATCTAAAACTCTTCTTCAAACCACAACTTGGAAAAACTTATCCTCTATCTCCCAAAGAAACCAAGGAATTACAAACCTTTCTAGATAATAATATAAAGAAAGGATATATCCAAGAATCTGAATCACCCATGGCCTCTTCCTTCTTCTTTGTTGGAAAGAAAGACAGAAAACTATGACCATGTCAGAACTATCAATACCTCAATTCCCATACTGTCAAGAACACCTATCCTATCCTTATGATTACCACTATCATGGATAAACTCAAAGGAACTAAACTGTTTACAAAAATGGATGTTTGACTAGAATACAACAATATTCATATTTGAGAAGGAGACCAATGGAAAGCCACCTTCAAAACTCCATTGGGACTTTACGAGCCCAATCTGATGTTTTTTGGCATATGCAATTCTCCTGCCACCTTTCAAAAAATGATGGATACTATCTTTGAAAAGATGCTCTACAGAGGGAAAATCATCATCTATATGGATGACATCCTACTCTTTGTGAATACTCAAGAAGAATTGGATGCACTTACCCTGGAAGCACTACAAATTCTAGAAGACAACAACCTCTTCCTGAAATTAGAAAAATGCAAATTTGACAAAGTCTGATTAGAATACCTTGGAATGATCATCATCTTAGACCATATCGAAATGGACAACACCAAACTTAAAGAAATTAATAAATGGCCCATTCCTAAAACCACCCAAGACATTCACAAATTCATGGGCTTTTGCAACTTCTACCAAAAATTCATCCATCATTACTCTGATATTTCCAGACCCTTAAATGCCCTTCTTTCTAAAACAAAGAAGTTTGAATGGACAACCCCTGCTCTAGATGCTTTTATTAAGCTAAAACAAGAGTTTACTAAATGACCCATATTACAAATGCTGGATTAAACCAAACTCTTCAGTATTGAAACTGATGTCTCCAAATATGCATCTGGAGCTATCCTCATCCAAAAAGATACTAATGGGAACACCCATCCTGTCGCCTATCTCTCAAAATCCTTCTTATCTGTAGAAAGGAATTATGAAGTTCATAATAGAGAACTTCTTGCAATAATACAAGCACTAGAAGAATGGAGACACTATCTCAAAGGGTCTCCCCATGAAACCCTCATCAGAACTGACCACCAGAACCTAACATTCTGGAGAAAACCCCAAAATATCTCCAAAAGACAAGCATGATAGCTCCAATTCTTATCTCAATTCAACTTCAAAATCAAACATATTGCTAGAACAAAGATATTAGCAGTGGATGCACTCTCCAGAAGACCAGATCATGAAATAGATGATGATGACAATGAAAATGTCACTGTTCTAATGGATAATCTATTCCTCAATAATATTATGGTCCTTCCAGATGGACTATTCATCAACCTCATTGACCCTATTCTTCAAGAGGAGATTACTTCATCCACCAAATATGATGATGAATCTATATTCACCTTCAAACAATTACAATCAAAGGAACCCAAAACCATTGACTCTAAATATAGCTTATTCCCAACCAAATCTGGTCACCTTCTAACATTTAATGGAAAAGTAGTTATTTTAAATGATCTTCCACTCAAACAAAAAATCATACAATGATACCATGACTATGTATCAGCAGGACATTCTGGTAAACAAGAAACTTATTGGCAGGCTAAACAAGAAGTATATTGGCCTGGTCTAGCAACCTTTGTAAAAAATTATGTCAAGGGATGTGCATACTGCCAACAATTCAAAATTAACCAATATCCTACCCATTCCCTTCTACAACTAATCGAACCAGCTAAATCCACAAGACCATTTTCCCAACTTTCAATGGATTTATTAATGGATTTACCTAAATTCCATGGATATAATGCTATTTTATCTGTGGTGGATCACAAACTTATAAAGAGGGTAATTCTATGCTCAACTATGAAAACAGCCACAGCTAAAGATATTGCCAACCTATTTTTGGAAAAAGTCTATTCCAGATTCAGACTACTGGACAAAATCATATCTGACAGAGACTCTTGATTCATGGCAAAGTCAATGAAAACACTTTTCAAATGACTTAATATAAAACAGTCATTCTTGTTTACCTTTCATCCCTAATTAGATGGAATGATGGAATGATTCAATCAAGAAATTACAGCCTACTTATTGATTTATTGCACCCAGAACCCCACAATCTGGGTAGACAATATCCTAACACTAGAATTCATACATACTTCAAGACTACACTCAGACAGAAAGCAAACTCCATTTGAACTCATGTATGGAAGTAAATCTAATGGCATACCATGTTACATGTGTTACCTTACTTCGCAACCGGGCTTGGATCGTCTCCACTCAGGGAGAGGTTCAACACTATAGCCCAGGAGTATTCGACAAGTCTCAATGACTTCTGTGCAGGCTTCGGATCGCTCCCTCGAGTAGAAGCTCATGCTTGCCTGAGAAGTCTGAGTTAAATGTCACTGCAGTCCCCAAGGTTGTTAGCCTTGTAGCAGATGAGCGAAGATAAGGAAGCTTGTTACTAGAATAACCTGAAGTAATACAAAGTACTACTTAAGGTTTATATACTAGCTACGAATAAGAGATGAGAGATTACGTAGTAAGTAGATATGAGTCAATGAGAACTACTATGGGTTAATTGGTAATCTGAGGAATCGTAGGGATGGGTGAAATGAATACAGAAGAACGAGTATGAGTCATAAGAAGATAGAGCCAGGTAAGGAGAAGTACAATGGCAGGAAAAGATGAAGGTGAAACAGGAACATGATTCAGAATGAATCATAAGAAGCAGAGATAGAAGTACATGTGATAAATAAATAAAGAACGGACCGGGGTATACAGAGGGAATAATAGAAAGTCTGTTAAGAAGGTTAATACGTTAGTTCGGAGAGTCCGGGGATGTAGTAAGTTCGTAACATACCAACCATCATGGAAGAAACCAAAATAGAATCTATGGAGGAATGAATTGAGGCTCTCAACCAAGCAAGAAGAGAAGCCATTGCAGCACATAAACTAGTGGCTGAATATATGGAAAGAAGAATCACTTCACACTTCAAATCCTTTGCCCTAGGCCAATGAGTATGGCTAGAAACACAGAATTTATATCTTCCATTTGAATCAAAAAAGATATCCCTGAAATGACTTGGACCATATCCTATAACCCAAGTCATCTTTCCCTTGGACTATAGACTAGAATTACCAAAGAGCTGGAAAATCCATAATATATTCCACACTGTTACAAACTTAACCACAGACTAACTCCTTCTCTATTAGCATATTAACCTTCTCTGTAGACTTTTCCTTTTCCTTTTCCATATACCCTAGTCCAATCTTTATTTATGTATTATATGTACTTCTGGTTCATCTTCTTATAACTCATTCCAAGTCATGTTTCTGTTTATATCTTGCACTTCTCACTAATGGACTTCTATCTACTCATTTCTGTCTTCTTGTGGCTCATATTGCTTCTTTTCTATTCATTACTTATTCCCTATGACTCCTTAGATTACCAATTAACCTGTAGTAGTCTTCCATTGACTTATACCCTTTTACTATGTAATTACTCACCTCTTATGTGTAGCTAGTATATAAACCTTAAGTAGTACACTTGTATTACCTTAGGTTATTCTAGTAACAAGCTTTCCTATCTTCACTTGTCTGCTACAAGGCTAATAACCTTGGGGACTGCAGTGGCACTTAACTTGGACTTCTCAGACAAGTGCAAGCTTTTACTCAAGGGAGCAATCTGAAGTCTGCACAGAAGTCATTGAGACTTGCTGAATACTCCTGGACTATAGTGTTAAACCTCTTCCTGAGTGGAAATGATCTGGGCCTGGTTGTGAAGTAGAGTAATATATATAACATAAGAATAACCTCACTTCTTCTCTTGTTTCTATACAACTCCTGTTTCTTATGGCCAGCTTCTGCCAATTATTCCTCCATCCAGTTGACATCAAGAAGCCTTCTGGGTAATAGGGTTAAGAAGAGTAGAACTTCAAGTCTACTAGGTTTTCATCCTTCATAAGTAGTGTTGAGTAGAGCAGGACTGTTCACTGCTAGTCTCTTATTTTCTGTTATCCTCCATGTATTGACATGTTAAAAAGCCTCTGCCTAGTAGCATTGAGTAGAGCGGGCCTGGTCACCACTTTCTGTTTTTCTTCACTACATCTTGAAAAGGGAAATGTCTCTCATACCCTCCTTTCTCTCCAGAATGATTATTCTATACCCCAACTCAAAATTCCTTTGAATCACCTACTACACCACCACTCCAATGTGCCCACCAATCAGAAGGACCTTCAGTACCATACCTGGAAAGAATCTATTACACCCCATGAATGAGATCTCAAAAACCTAAACTACTACAAGAACTACCAGCACCTACAAGAAAATCTAATGAACCAGATGTTATGTGCGTTACCTTACTTCGCAACCGGGCCCGGATCGTCTCCACTCAGGGAGAGGTTCAATGCTATAGCCCAGGAGTATTAGACAAGTCTCAATGACTTCTGTGCAGGCTTCGGATCGCTCCCTCGAGTAGAAGCTCGCGCTTGCCTGAGAAGTCCGAGTTAAGTGTCACTGCAGTCCCCAAGGTTGTTAGCCTTGTAGCAGACGAGCGAAGATAAGGAAGCTTGTTACTAGAATAACCTGAAGTAATACAAAGTACTACTTAAGGTTTATATACTAGCTACGAATAGGCGATGAGAGATTACGTAGTAAGTAGATATGAGTCAATGCGAACTACTACGGGTTAATTGGTAATCTAAGGAATCATAGGGATAGGCGAGATGAATACAGAAGAACGAGTATGAGTCATAAGAAGATAGAGTCAGGTAAGGAGAAATACGATGATGGGAAAAGATGAGGATGAAACAGGAACATGATTCAGAATGAATCATAAGAAGCAAAGGTAGAAGTACATGTGATAAATAAATAAAGAATGGACCGGGGTATACAAGAAGAAGAATGGAAAGTCCGTACGGAAGGTTAATACGTTGATGCGGAGAGTCCAGGGGTGTGGTAAGTTCGTAACATTAGCCCGTCTCTAGATAAATTACTCCGAAATTTACGTGGATAGGACTGAGTAGTCCAAAGATACTCCGTCGTCGTAATATTCGTCGTCGAAGGCATCGCGGGGGTTTTCCAATACTTGTTCTTGGAATCGTTGTTTCATATTTTCAACAGCTTGAACGTGGTCGACATATTTCGGGCAATCTTCTGGCTTGTGTTTTGGATTGAGAGTTTCGCAGAGTCGGCAGAAATATTGGGGGCAGGTCCAGCGGTAATGGCCAGGGCGGGTTTTTCGACAAATGGGACAAGTGGTATGGGCACAATCACTGGCCCAGTGACCTACAGCAGGGAGGTGAAGTTTGGCACATTTTTCACAAAAGGCCTTCGGGTCGAAGTTCGGGTTGTTCATAGCTCGGGGTTGGGTTGGGGTTCTTCCTCGTCCTGAGTTAGGATCGAGGGGTTTTCGAATAGGTTTCGGAGGCTTAGAAGTTGATCCAGTTGGCCCATTAAGTTGTGTATGGCCGTTTCGAATTGTTCGGGTGGGATTTGTCCGTCTGGATGGGAGAGATGTGGATGGGGAAGGTACATGCAGTTTGGGGGAGGGTTCTCTCGTGGGGGAATGGGCTTGTTGGTGTGGTCTGACCTTAGAAGGGCCAGTTCGCTGGTTGGGTGGGATAGGCTTAACGCTATGCTCGTTGAGGTAGCGGGCGTAAGCCTGAGGTAATCCAAGGCTTTGTGATGCCTGGATAAATAGGGCCGCTCGATTGGTAGCGTGCTCATAATCCCGAGAAAGATGTTCGAGCTGTGAAATGGCGTCGCAGATAAAGCGCCAGTGATTTCGCTGATTGGCATTATGTAGATATTCGGTGCGGAAGCGAGTTCGATGGCCTCCCTTGAGGACCATCGTGCGGAGGGATCCCTCAGATGAGAAATCAGTTCTAGCCCATAACTCCATGGGCGAAGGTCTATCGTTCGTAGAGGGGGGTTCGGGGGAGAAGCTGCTTCGTCTGTCGGGGTCTCGGTCGGATGGGTTGGCTGCGATGTAACCCGCGGCCGAGTGTTCGGTGGGGTGTAGTTCGTCCCAGGCTGACCTGGGGGGTTTCGGATTGACAGTGGTAGCTGTGGGGGACTTTGGAGAGGGGCCGGCGGTAGAGGGGGGAATGTGTCGTTGGTCGAGGACAGGAAGTTCTGCCCTAACAGATTTCGGGATCCCAGCTCGCTCCGAGGGGAGTGTTGGGGTGGGGTTGTCGGCCCGGATTGGGTAGACGTACTTTGGTTTCGGTGACCAGAGGAGCCGCTGTGGGGTTGATTTCGTGTCATAGGTAGCAGTATGGGGAGTGGCTCCGGCGACGACATTGGAGAAAGAGACTGGCGGGTCTCTTGGTTCGGGGTTGTTGGATGGGTTTGGTACCTCTGTTCACTGGGGATTAGGTTGGGATACAGCGGGGCTGCTTCCCATTCTTGTTGGGTAGGTGAGTCTATCCCAGAGGGTACTGGGAGATGATTCGGTGGAGGGGGGAATGTAGACGCAATCTGGACCGACGAAGACGTCGACCCAGAATTGTTTGTTCTGGTCTGCGAATTGTTGGAGCTCGTCTTTGGTAAAGACGGCATTCGGGAGGGTGATAATGGGTTTCTCGAGCAGTTCGTTAATTTGGACAGTGGGCAGAATTGGGGTTTCGTGGCCCACAGGTGTGACGGTGGGAGGGTAGGATATAGAAATATGAGGGGAGGAGGAAAGAGAATGGGCCTTTCTGATTGGGGAATTGTTCTTTGTAGAAAAGGAAGAGATTGAAGAGAGAGAAGGAGAGGGGGATGAGGCTACAATGGCCACTTTCTTTCCCTTCTTATAGTTCTTCTGGGTTGGTGCCATTGGTGGTTCGGTTTGTGGAAGTGTTGTTAAGGAATGATGGAGAAGTTGGGTGAATCCTGGATTATTTATATCTTTTAGGTGGGATGGGAACTAGGTGGTGTTCTCGTTGGTATTTTCGTAACATTTCTTGGGCATGTGGTAAGAGTTGTGCTTCGTTTTCCCAAGAGTTTTCTTCGTGGCTGTAACCTTTCCACTTGATGTAGTATTCCCTTTGTTTATTCTTGGTTCTATGGTTCAAGATGCCTTCGATTTCATATTCTTCTTCTCCTTCTATTATGTCAGGGAGGGGTGGTTGTGGGTTTGATCCATGGATATTGTTTTCGGTGTATTCGGAGAGAAGGGTAGTGTGGAATACGTTGTGAATCTTCCATGTTTCAGGTAGTTTCAGTCGGTAGGAGAGCGGTGATAAGACTTCTTTGATAGTGAACGGTCCAAGGCGTTTTGGTGCGATCTTGTTTGATTTGAATGGGAGTTTCAGGTTTCTCTGTTCAAGCCACACTTTTTGTCCTAGGGTGAAGGGTTTGAATTTTGCTTTGATTCGTTGTTCCATGCATTCCATAGCTAGTTTGTGGGCAGCAATTGCTTCTCTTCGTGCATAGTCTAGGAGTTCTATTCGTTCTTCAGTAGTGGTGAAGTTTGATTCCTCCAGAATGGTGGGTATTCCATGGGGTTTTGTTCCATACATGAGTTCAAAAGGGGTTTGTTTCCGGTCTGAATGTGTTCATGAATTGTGGGAGAATTCGAGGATTGGGAGTGCTTTAGACCAGGAGGAGGGATTTCCTGTACAGTAGATAGATAGGTACGCTGCAATTTCCTGATTGAATCGTTCTGTTGTTCCATCCGATTGAGGGTGGTAGGCTGATGAGAATGATTGGGTGATTCCAAGTTGTTTCATGAGAGCTTGACTGGAGTTTGCTCGGAATCTGGGGTCACGGTCGGAGATTATCTTGTCCGGTAGTCCGAATCTGGTGTAGACCTTGTCTATAATTATGTCGGCAATTCCTTTGGCAGTGATTTCCTTTGTACAAGGAGTGAGAATTACCCCCTTCGTAAGTCCATGGTCCACTATGGACAAGATTGAGTCAAATCCGTGGGATTTTGGCAAATCAGTCAGCAGATCCATAGCGATATGGGCGAATGGTCTGGTAGATATCGGCGGTGGTATCGGTTACAACGAAGGGTGGGAAGGATTTCGGTTAATTTTGAATTGTTGGCATTCGCTGCATCCTTTAACATAATTTCGTACGAAGGTACTCATTCCTGGCCAATATACTTCAGCTTTGGCGAGGCAATAAGTTTCTTGTTCTCCAGGGTGTCCGACCGAAGGGTGGTCGTGGTATCGTTGGATGACACGTCGGCGGAGTTCCATGTCTTCTGGGATGATGATCTTCCCTTCGAATGTCATAAGATGTCCATGTGGCCTGGGAATCATCCCGTATTTCGGATTTATTGCTTCTGGTGATTCTGATAGAAGTCGTTTCATGGCTTCCGTGGTGATTTTGTCATATTTCGATGATTTTACGATGTCGTTCTGTAATTCTTGATCAACTACGGAAATGAATAGTTCGTTGGGTAGTACAGTGATTTCCCTGAGGAATACTTCCTCAGGTAAGACAATAATATTTTCGTTGTCATTGTCATCATCTGGGGTGTGATCTGGTCGACATGAGAGGGCATCGGCGGCAGGTATTTTGGTTCCTGGGACATGTTCAATTGCGAAGTCGAAGTGTGAGAGGAAACCAAGCCATCGAGCTTGTCTTCTGGAGATATTTTGGGGCTTTCTCCAAAAGGTGAGGTTCTTGTGATCAGTTCATATGGTTACGCGATGTTGGGCTCCTTCTAGGTAATGTCGCCATTCTTCTAGTGCCGTGATTATGGCAAGGAGTTCCCTGTCGTGTATTTCGTAGTTTCGTTGGGTAGGATTGAATGCTTTGGATAGGAAAGCTACTGGGTGGTAGTTTCTGTTCATGTCTTGCTGTGATAAGACTGCTCCCAAGGCGTATTTCGAGGCATCGGTTTCGATAAAGAAGGGTTTTGTTTGGTCTGGCATCAGCAAAACGGGTTTCTTCATGAATTCGGATTTTAGTTGGCTGAAGGCTTCGTTTGCTTTGTGTTCCCATTCGAATTTCTTTGTTTTGGATAGAAGAGCATTAAGCGGTCGAGAGATGTCGGCATAGCGATGTATGAATTTTCGGTAGAAGTTACAGAATCCCATGAATTTTCTGACATCGCGGGTAGTGCGGGGTAAAGGCCATTCTTCTATTCCACGGAGTTTGGTGTTGTCCATTTCGATCTTGTCAGGGGAGATTATCATGCCGAGATATTCTAGATGGATTTTATCGAATTCGCATTTTTCTAGTTTCAGGTATAGATCGTTGTCTTTCAAGATCTGAAGTGCTTCTAGAGTAAGGCAATCCATTTCTTCCTGAGTTTTTGCGTAGATGAGGATGTCGTCCATATAGATTATAATTCCTCCTTTATCTAGCATCTTTGCGAATATGGTGTCCATCATCTTTTGGAAGGTGGCTGGGGAGTTGCACATTCCAAAGAACATAACGTTCGGTTCGTAAAGTCCAATTGGAGTTTTGAATGCGGCTTTCCATTGGTCTCCTTCTCGAATACGGATGTTGTTGTATCCAAGTCGGACGTCCATTTTCGTGAATAGTTTTGCTCCTTGAAGTTTGTCCATAATTGTTGTTATCATAGGAATAGGGTACGCGTTCTTCTTGGTATGTTTGTTTAGATAACGGTAATCTTGGCATGGTCGAAGTTTCCCGTCCTTCTTTCCTACGAAGAAGAAGGATGAGGCCATGGGAGATTCAGATTCTCAGATGTATCCTTTTCGGAGGTTTTCGTTTATGAATTTCTTGAGTTCTTCGGTTTCAAGGGGTGATAAGGGGTACGTTTTCCCTAGTTCCGGTTTGAAGGTATCCAAGAGTTCGATTTTATGGTCGTATGGCCTGGGAGGGGGGAATTGTTCGGATTTCTTCGTGTCGAAGAGTGAAGCGAATTTCTTGTATTTCCTGGGTACCTTTGTATCGGTTTTTGGGGTTGATTTTTGTGCGAGACTTGTAGCTTGGGTGATCTTCGTATTGATTTCGAGTTCATGTGGAGTTTGAGTGATTTCGTAGAGCTTGTGTTCCAAATGGAATTCATCGAAATCAATGTTTTCCAAGTAGAGTTTGAGTTCATCGATAGAGAGTTCAGGTTCTTCTGAATGGATGATCGCTTCGAAGACTTTTACAGCAAGTGGGTCAAAGTCTTCATCTAGGTAGGTGTAACGTTCGGTATCATTCATTTCATGGATGTCTAAGGCGATTTCGTTGATAGTGGTAGGTCCGTTTGTGGATTTTACAATTAAGGGTATGATGTTGTCGTTGTTTCGCCATTTGAACTCTTGAGTAGTCCAATTTATGTCTGGGTTCGTTTGTTGTAGCCATGGGTATCCTAGGATTAGATCTTTGGATCCTATTCCTGAGACGTAGGCTTCGAATTGACATTGTTTTCCATCAATTAAGGCGTTCAATTCAACACTTTCATAGATTGATCCATTTTCATTGGAGGTTCCATCCGCATTGGATACTTTGATAGGATGTTTAATAGGGTGTGTTCATAGTCCATAAATGTTTATAAAGTTCGAGGAGATGAAGTTTCCTTGGGCTCCAGAGTCAATTAGAGCAGTGACTGGGATATTTCGTAAATGGTTCTGATTGAGTTTGATAGGGAGAAAGATTGATGCTTTATTGTCTGAGGTAGGGAGTTTTATTAGATTGATTTGTGGGTCACCCAGCGATTCCTTTACAGGATCGGGTGACACCTTCAAAAATCCCCGAAGGGCTTGAGCGTTGGATCAGAGATATATGCTTCTCTGAATTCCATTCTTTCGTCCGTTGGGAGTTCTCTGATCATTGCTTGGATATCGAGTGCAGAGATCTTTCGGGTTTGATTAGGAGCGGCACCGGAGTAATTCCTGGAAGCTTGAGGTTGTGAGGGTTGTGCATAACGGGGTGGTTGCATGAATCTTCTTTGTGGTGGGTGGGGTCGTCTAGGAGGTGGTTTTTCCTTGGACAGGTTTGGGTCAGGATTTGGACAATTGCTGATAAGGTGTCCAAATTTTCCGCATCCTATGCATTTCCCAGCTTTGTAGCGAGCGACTTGTTCAGCAGTAAATACTGCGTTTAATTGTAATTCCGGGTCATCCAAGTCATAGCCTTCATGAGTGTAGTCTTGCTCTGGAGGATACAGTTCTTCGTCTTCGTAAGGTGGTTCGTAGGGGTCTTGAGGTTCTGCCTGTACTTCATGTATGGTTCGTGCAGGTTGGCGATTTGGTTGAAAATGAGTGTGGTAGGTTGGTTGGAAACAGGGTGGTTGGTAGGGGGTTGGGTTTTGAGGGAAGTTTCTAGGCCACATTGCGTCAGCTTGACGATTGACAGAGTCTCGTCGTACTGCATTGGTATACCATTCAGCAATGGTTTCGGGTGGTCCTTCTTTTCTAGTCCATACTTCTCTTGCGAGATTAGGATTGAGTCCTCGTTTATATTGTTCAATTAATGCTTCATTGTCTTGAATTCCTCCGATAGATGCAAGGCGTTGGAATTCAAGATTAAAGTCTGCTGCAGAGGACTTATTTTGCTTCAATTCGTACCATTGTCTTCGTGCAGTGATTTGTTCATCTACTGGAGTGAAGTGTTTCAAGATTTCAATTTCGAATTCTTCGAAGGTAGAGTATCTCCAAGGGATGGGCTTTTCATGGGCATCGGTAATTCGGCTTTTGTAATATTGTTCAGACCAGGATCCGGCTTTCCCTTCGACCATAAGGCCGAGGACGAATCTGATCTGTCGTTGGTCATCCGTAAATGCTCTAGGGTTCATTTCGAGATAGTTTTTGACTAGCATCCACCAGGTTTTAAATCGGGGGTTTGTTCCGTCGAAGTTTGGGGGCTTTTGTCCGATTTCTTTCGAATTCCCATCGTTTCCTACAAATTGAATGGCTGGAGTACGATGTCTTCGTCGACCTCCTCCTTCTCTTCCAATGGAGAAAGAGGACGGAGTGAATGAACCATGGCTGGAGTTTTGTGAAGAGGGAGGGGAGGGAGAGGGCGCTTTTCCTTGTCAACCTCTACGGAGAGAATCTTCTCCAGGTGTTCTTCGTCGTCCAATTCCGAAGATGGGAGTTGTAGCTCCTGATCGGGGTGGTGGTTGGTCGGTTGGTTCATTATTTGTTTCAGTTTGCGTTTGAGTGGAAGTAGCCATGCCTTCGATTTCTGGATGAATTGGTTCTTGTGATTCAAGATCCGGGATATCTGGGTATTTGAGGGTGTCTGGAGTGTATATAAGATGGGTTCCTTCTCAATTGAGGATGTCTTGGAAGTCAGATGGATGTTCGGGCAACTGATGGAACGTCTCGTTGTCTTCGTTGTCTTCAAGGACAGATGGTAAGGTGTGGGGGTTTTCGATTCCGAATTGGGAAGGGGATACGGCTCTGGATGGTGTCTGTGGTGGTGACTCTTGAGATGGACCTTGCTCGGGCGAATCGGGTCGAAAATAGTTGAATTTGCCACCTTGTGTTGGTTTCGGTGGTTCAGGCTCAGTGGATTTCCTAGTAAGTGCTGGTAATTCTTGTAGTAGTTTCGGTTTTTGTGATCTAGTGCGTGGGGTATGATAAATCCTTTCTAAGAATGGTGCAGAAGGTCCTTCTGGTTGATGAGTTTGTTTAGGCGGGGGAGTAGTAGGAGACTCGAATGAGTGTTGGGTTGGTGTATGGAATGATCGTTCTGGGGATGAGGAAGGAGGGTGTAAGGGACATTTCCCTTTTTGCGACGTGGTGAAGAAAGATAGATAGCGGTAGCCAGGCCCACTCTTCTCAACGCTACTTGGCGGAGGACAGATAAACAAATCAGTGGACCCGAAGTTCCACTCTTCTTAACCTTATTACCGGGAAGGCTTCTCAACGTCAACTGGACGGAGGGATAGTCGGCAGAAGCTGGCCGTAAGAGACTGGAGTCGTATAGAAACGAGAGAAGGGAGGAGAGGTTATTCTTATGTTATGTGCGTTACCTTACTTCGCAACCGGGCCCGGATCATCTCCACTCAGGGAGAGGTTCAACGCTATAGCCCAGGAGTATTAGACAAGTCTCAATGACTTCTGTGCAGGCTTCGGATCGCTCCCTCGAGTAGAAGCTCGTGCTTGCCTGAGAAGTCCGAGTTAAGTGTCACTGCAGTCCCCAAGGTTGTTAGCCTTGTAGCAGACGAGCGAAGATAAGGAAGCTTGTTACTAGAATAACCTGAAGTAATACAAAGTACTACTTAAGGTTTATATACTAGCTACGAATAGGCGATGAGAGATTACGTAGTAAGTAGATATGAGTCAATGCGAACTACTACGGGTTAATTGGTAATCTAAGGAATCATAGGGATAGGCGAGATGAATACAGAAGAACGAGTATGAGTCATAAGAAGATAGAGTCAGGTAAGGAGAAATACGATGATGGGAAAAGATGAGGATGAAACAGGAACATGATTCAGAATGAATCATAAGAAGCAAAGGTAGAAGTACATGTGATAAATAAATAAAGAATGGACCGGGGTATACAAGAAGAAGAATGGAAAGTCCGTACGGAAGGTTAATACGTTGATGCGGAGAGTCCGGGGGTGTGGTAAGTTCGTAACACCAGAACCCCCTGAGCCATCTCAAAGTGGCAAATATGACTATTTTCAACCCAATTCACCTGAACAAGGCCCACCTCAGGAATTGCCACCACAAATACTGTCCAGAGCCATATCCCCTTCCCAATTTGGAATTGAAAACCCCCAACCCTTACCAGCAATCCTTGAAGACAACTCTGATGATGAAACATTCCATCAGTTGCCTAAACATCCAGACAAAGTATCAGACTTCTCCAGTAGAGAAGGAAATCACCTTTTATATACTCCAGACACCCTCAAATACCCAGACATCCCTAGTTTCAAATCCTAAGAACCAGTACATCCAGAAACCAAAATGATGGCTACTTCAACTCTAACTCAAACTCAAACAAGTACTCAGCCACCCCCAGATCAACCACCTTCCAGAACATCAACCCTAATATTTGGAATTGGAACATGAAGACCTCCCAGCAGAAGGTCTCCCAGTAGAGGTTAAAGAGGCAGAGCACCCTCTCCCTTCTCTTCCTTATCACAAAGTCCCAGCAATGCTCCATCCACTCCATTCTCTTTTTTGCTTGGAGGAGGAGGCTGACAAAGACATTGAACTTCTACAATTCAGTTTGTAGAGAATGATGGAAACTCAAAAGAAATCAGACAAAAACCACTGAACTTCGATGGAGTAATGCCAAGATTCAAAACTTG
The DNA here is from genome assembly GCA_025093985.1 of Calvatia gigantea. Classification (NCBI taxonomy): domain Eukaryota; kingdom Fungi; phylum Basidiomycota; class Agaricomycetes; order Agaricales; family Lycoperdaceae; genus Calvatia; species Calvatia gigantea. The sequence continues at coordinate 281,919 of JACAAK010000019.1, forward strand.
GTGGATACTAGTCAAGAACTACTTTGAAATGAACCCCAGAGCCTTTACAGATGACCAACAACAGATCAGATTTGTCCTAGACCTTATAGTCAAAGAAAAAGCCAGATCTTGGTCCAAACAATATTACACTAGTTGAATCACCAATGCTCAAGAAAAACTGGTACCATAGAGATACTCCACCTTCAAGGAGTTCAAAGTGGAAATCCTGAAGCACTTCACTCCAGTAGACAAACAAATTACTGCACAACAACAATGGAATGATTTAAGGCAGAACAAATCAACTGCAGCAGACTTCAATCTCAAATTCCAACATCTTGCTTCAATTACAGGGATCCAGGATAACAAGGTGTTAATCAAACAATATAAACATGGACTTATACCTTCTCTTGCCTAAGAAATATGGACAAGAAAAGAAGAACTACCCAAAACTATTGAAGAATGGTATACAGATGCAGTACGATGTAATTCTGTTAATTACCAAGTGGATGCAATGTGGCCACAAAACTACCCTCAAAATCCAAACCCTTACCAGCTGCCATGATTCCCCCAACAAACCTACCAACCCTGCTTTCAACCAAACAACCAACCCTGATGAACTATTCATGAAATACAAACTGAATTGCAAGACTACTACAAACTACTATATGAAGATGAGGACCAATATTATCCTGAACAGGAACAGGATAACCCCTCTAATATTCATGATCCAGATGATTGTTACAACCTTAGTCAGGTGGAACCTCAGGTTGCAACTTAGGCTAAGACTTGAGGGTGAGTAAGGGAAGAGGAACTAGAGGTGGTTAAGCATACTGAATACAGGAGGATATATGTATGCTTAAATATATGAGGGTCATCCAGTTGAATGAATGGAGCTGCTATGTGAAACATCCAACAACAATGGTGTAGTAGTGTATGAGTCAATACTTGGAGATTGTTGAGACTAAGATAGATAAAACAAACATGCAATGGGTATGGAACAGAGATGAGTACAGTGATGCAATGGAGACAGTGAAATCCACAACATTATCCCCCAATTAGGCTTCATGCCTTAGGAGGCTTGTCAAAGTCACCATGGACCATGGCTGCAGTGAGAGCTTTCTTGGTGGTGCCAATGAGGTACCTTCCACTGTTGGATTGTGTGAAGAAGATGGGCAAATGGCTTCAGCTGTCTTAGCAGATAGGGACTAGGACACCTTTGTAGGGAAACTCAGTGATGGTGGAGTTCTCCCAGTAGTTCTTGACTATTGAGCTCCAATAGTGTGGGTCACACTCTTGACTGGGTAGTACAGAGTAGTAGTGGGCAGGTGGCTGAAAAACTGAGACTATTTGTGGCAGGGTGATGGTCTTGATGAAGCATCATAGGGTGTTAACTTCTTCTTACATTGAGACTGTGGTTTTTTCATCCATGAGGGTACTGGCTCAGACATTAGAGGTGGATGGGGGTCTGACAGTGTTGCATAGCTCCTTGAGGGTGTTGTGAATTCTGTTGATGAGCTCTTTGGTGCTGGAGTCATCTGGGGTGATGTTCCTGCTGAGCAGGTTTGAGGCAATGTCTCCTAATTCTAGAAAGATCTCAGCAATGTCAATGCCTTTGAATACTTCGATGGTGAGGTCAATTCTGCTGTGTAGGCTGTTGATGTGGGCTTGTCTGGTTGGGGTGAGTGAGGATTGACTGAGCATATAAAAGATGGTGGAGATGTGTTGGCTAGTTGATGCCAAGGCATTCTCAAACCCAGTGTACATGTTAGCAAAGGTAATACATGCAGTGGAGAGTGTGATGAGGCAATTGGTGTTCAGTCTCTGATTTTGGATGGTGATCATGGCCAGCTCTTCATTGGTGGCATTGTTGATGTTCTTGAGTAGGTCTTTGAGGAGCCCCTAGGCTGGGGATAGGGTTGTGGCCATATTGAAACAAGTGCCACTTGGAGAGGGGGCTTTATTGTTTCCTGAGGGGGGTAAGGGTACAGACAAAATTCTGGTGGGGTTGGGATATACAAGGAAGGAGATAGTGATACAACTGGATTGGAAGGTGTTGTGAACATTCGTCTATTTTCATGTCAGCTCTGCACTTATCTGCATTCCCCCTTGTCATGTACCTGTTTCAGTTATTCCTGTCTGTGCGATCTCTGAGTCCTGACTCATAACTACTATGCCATAGTCATCAGATGTTTCATGTAGTTATCTCCATCCATTCAACTGGATGCTCCCTTCCATATTTAAGCATACATACATACTCCTGTATTCGGTATGCTTAACCACCTGGTTCTTTCCCCTTACTCGCCCTCAAGACTTGGCCTAAGTAGCAACCTGAGGTCTTATCAGACTAAGGTCGTAACATTTGGTTAAGCGTCCCCACCTCACCTTGCAAGGAGTAGGCTGAAATAGGCCTGAACAAAAGCAACCCAGGAGCTAGTATATGAGCTCAAACCCAGACGAATACAGAGAACCAAACCTCAAAGTCACTGATGACAAATCAGAAACATCAGACGAAGAAGAAACAGGGAACCCCGAAGTACCTGAAGAAATACACAACGAACCTGGAGCAAACCCAGCAGAAGAAGAAGTGTTATCAGAACTTCTAAATAAACTCGACCTAGCAGAGGAAGAGATAGCACACCAGGAGAAATCAGATGAATCAAGTTCAGATGAAACAGAATCAGAAACTGACTCCAATATGACCGATAATGCAGTAGTGTCTGCAGCAACGCCCAGTGGGAAAGGCCTAGTGCCAGACCCGGGATTTTTCGACAGCACCCGCACCAAGTTCGATGACTGGTGGAGGGTAATGATGCTCTTCATGAAATTCAACAAGATAGTTTCAGCAGACGACAAAGCCATAGCAGTTTTAGCCAGATTGTAAGGAGGAACCGCAGGAGCATATGCGGCTATGAGAGCACCAGCCATCCTAGAATCTGAAGATTCAGTGGACTGGAAGGTCTTCTCTGAAGAATTTAGAAGAACCTTCTCAGACGACGCCTCAAACAGCAAGGCTGAATGGCAAATTGAGAAATTCAAACAAGGGAACCGAAACACTGCCAACTACTTGATCGAATTCAAGGTGCTAAAAAGCAAGGCCAAGACCGACAGCAAACACGCTATGTTCCTACTCAGAAAGAATGCCCGACAAGACATCATACACATGATCACAGGCTATCCACCCTCAGCTAGGCCAGACACATATGCAGAATGGAAAGAAGCCATATTGTCCATTGGACAAGGATACAAGGCATCCGAATACTGAGGAGACAGGAAAACGAACACTGGCACTACTTATGGGGGAATGGGTGAGCCCATGGAGATAGGAAGCAGACGTCATGTCTTCAACGACAAAGGAGAACCCAAGTGCTACAACTGTGGCATTTTTGGCCACATTGCCAAGGATTGCAAAAAACCCAAGGGGCTAATATGCTACAACTGTGGAAAAAAGGGGCACATAGCCAAAGCCTGCACTGCACCAAAGAAGATCCAAGTCCGGGGAGTGGAAGAGGTCGCCAACGAAGAAGGGAAGGATTTTTCCAAAGACTCCGAGTAGGCGCTACCTCGAGAGTCAGAAAACTTGTATCTAGGATATCAAACAAATTCTACATGATTCCTCAGAGAAGAAAGCGTGAACTAAACCTAAAAGGAAAAATACGAACAACAAAAAAGGAGATAACGATCAACACCATCATAGACTCAGGATGTACAACCAGCAGCATCAGCAAAAAGCTGGTGGATAAAGAAGGACTCCCTACCCAGAAATTGGAATGACAAGTTTTGGTATTAAACGCAGATGGAACACCTAACCAAGGTGGTAGAGTAACGGAGACCACCACAATCAACATCGATATTCAAGGACATAAAGAACAAATCGAAGCCTCAGTCATGCAACTACAAGACAGAGCAGAAGTCTTCCTAGGACACGATTGGCTAGTCAAGCACAACCCGGAAATAGATTGGGACAACGGAAAAGTGAAGTTCACTCAATGTCCACCAGGCTGCGAATTCCCCCACCAGAATATCCCTATCACCAAAAGAATACAAAGTACAGTCACCAAGAAAGACTTATGGGAAGAAGAAGACAAACCAGACCCGACTAAACTGGAGGACCTACCAGACTACATACAACCATTCACACACTTATTTAACAAGATGACGTTTGATAAGCTCCCGGAATGAACTGAATGGGACCACAAGATAGTCCTAACAGAAGATGCCCCAAAGAAAATAAGTGCAGGAACATACAATATGATGGTTAAAGAACAGGACGAACTCAAGTCATTTATCAAGGAAAACCTAGAATTGGGATGAATACGACCATCGAAATCCCCATATGCAGCACCAACATTCTTCATCCCAAAGAAAGACGGGTCCAAAAGGTTGATCCAGGACTATAGACATCTAAACAATGTGGTCGTCAAGGATAAAACTCCGCTACCAAGAATCGGAGAAGTAATTGACAAGCTCGGGAAAGCAAAATACTTCAACAAATTGGATATCATCTGGGGATATGTATAACAATGTCAGGATCAAAGAGGGAGATGAATGGAAAGCTGCCTTCCTCACCAACAAAGGACTCTTCGAGCTGATGGTCATGTATTTTGGCCTAAGCAACTCACCAGAAACATTCTCCAGAATGATGACAAGCATCTTCCATGACCTTTTACAAAACGGAGACATCGTAAACTACATGGACGACTTTGCCATCCCAGGGAACACTAAGGAACAGCTAAAAGAATGAATGGTGCGATTTTTGGAATGAGCGGCCCAGTACAATCTATGCTTCAAGCAAACCAAGTGCATCTTTGATGCAGAAGAAATCCCAATGCTAGGAGTCTGAGTGGGACATGGACGAATCGAAATGGAAAAGGACAAAGTAAAATCAGTACGGGAATGGCCTGAACCCAAGAACACCAAAGGAATTGAAAGGTTCCTGGGTTTCACAAACTACTATCATCATTTCATCAAGAACTTCAGTATGATTGCGGGACCCTTAAACAAACTCAAAGGAGCAGCCACATGGGAATGGACGCAAGAACATCAGGATGCTTTTAACCAACTCAAGAAGTGCATTACTGAAGAACCCGTCCTGACATTGCCACAAAGACACAGCCAGTTCAGAGTAGAAGTTGATGCATCAGACTATGCACTAGGGGGAGTACTCTCACAGTTACAAGAAGATAAATAGCACCCTGTCGCCTTCATGTTGTGAACCCTGTCACCAGTGGAACGAAATTACGAAATATACAACAAAGAATTACTGGCCATTGTCCACACCTTGAAGGAATGGAGACACTACCTTTTAGATGCTGAAGAACGATTTGAAATCTGGACTGACCACGAAAACCTCAAGTACTACCGGGAGCCACAAAAATTAAATGGACGACAAGCATGGTGGTATCTACGGCTAAAAGACTATGATTTCACACTATGACATGTGCCAGGAAAGACAAACACAAAAGCCAACTTACTATCTCGAATCCATCAAATGCCAGAAGAACAAGAAAGCAAGCTGGTCACTATGATCTGAGAAAGCTGGTTATAAACAGAAGGCACAGACAACACAGTACTTTTACAAGCGGAATTGTTCATTGAACTGAACTTCCTCGGACAGATTCGAAGTCAAACCCGACAAGAAACAACAGTCTTAGCTGAGCTAAAGAAACAAGGATCGCAGCTCACCGAAGAAAATGGAATCGTCTACAAGCAAAACAGCGCATATGTCCCACCTGACCAGAAGTTACAAGAAGAGATCCTAGTGCAGTACCATGACACGCTGGATGTAGGGCACCCAGAACAGCATAGGATGACAGAACTAATCAGCCAGGACTATTGGTGGCCATCAATACAAAAGGATGTAAAAAGATATATCCGAGGATGCCAAGCCTGTCAAAGGAACAAGACAAGGATGATGCCACTCAAATCACCACTACATCCCCTCCCGATACCAAATGGGCCTTGGGAGGAAATCAGCATCGATATGATCGGGCCACTGCCAGAATCAAAAGGAAAAGATGCAGTATTAGTCATTGTGGACTGTTTCACAAAAATGATATGACTCTCAGCGACAACCATGGATGCGTCATCCAAAGATGTCACAAGGATATACCGAGATGAAATATGGAAGCTGCATGGATTGCTGAGGAAAGTGCTTAGTGACCAAGGACCTCAATTCGCATCAGAATTTACCAAAGAGCTGTTCAAGGGACTCAGTATCGAATGAAACCTATCAACGGCATATCATCCCCAAACGGATGGGCAAACCGAACGCATCAATAGAGAAGTGGAGACCTACATCCACATGTACTGCAACTATGACCAAGATGACTGGGTGGAGTGGCTCCCCATCACAGAGTTCCAGTACAATGACAAGCAGCACAGAGGAACACAAGAAACACCATTCTTCCTAAACTATGGAAGGAATCCATGGAAAGGCAAAAACGAGCTGATAATGAACAATCCTGCCATCACAGTGTTCCTAGAACAATTACAGCGCACCCAAGACAATGCCTCATCAGCACTATGGACATACCAAGAAAAGATGAAACAACAACACGACCACAACAGAACCCATGCTAACACAAATCAAACAGGGGATAAAGTATGGCTAGAGAACACCAATATCCATACCAATCAATCATCAAAGAAGCTAGGCCAAAAGTGGTATGGGCCTTTCCTTATTAAGGAAAAGATAGGAGAAGCAGCATATTGGCTGATACTACCAGATGGATGGGCCATCCATGATGTATTCAACAAACACCTCCTGTCGCCAGTGCACGAGGCAGAGTTCCCGAGTCAACAGCTGCCCTCACCACCTGATCCAGTGATCATCAACAATGAAGAGGAATATGAAGTAGAAGAGATCCACAGACGACGAAAATGAGGAAGGGGATATCAATTCCTGGTCCACTGGAAAGGGTATAGTAACAAGGAAGATACATGGACAGCAGAGTCCAACCTAGAAAACACAAAAGATGCCATTAGGGATTACCAAAAGAGGCATCCGGAGGATACCCATAAAAGAGGGGGTAGGAAACACAAAAAAGCATCACACAAGCAACCCAGACAAAGCAATTAAACAAACATGCCTGCCTCCCAACCCAACCGCATTGCCACCGACTCCCTCATCCACCCCACTCCCACCAGAATCTCCTCCCTCCCATTCCCCGAACCAGGCAGCAGCCGAGCACCTGCTCCCCAAGGAACCTGTTATAACCTTGCGAAGACACCGTCCCTAGCACAAGGCCTCCTTGAAGCCCTACTCAAGGACATTGACAAAGCAACCAACAGTGAAATTGAGAACATCTCCGCTCAAAACCGATGACTAGTTGTAAACCGACACATCACCCTTGCTACAGCATGCATCACCTTTGCCGACATGTATGCAGGGTTCACCAACGTATTGTCTTCCACCAACCAACACATTCCCACCATCTTCCAAGCCCTAGACCAGTCCACCCTTACCCCCAACAAACGAGATCGAGTCCAAGGACTCCAAAGCCGAATTGACTTGGGCCTCGAGGTCTTCAATCACTGCGACATTGCTAACATCTTCCTCGAACTCGCAGACATTGCCATGAAACTCCTTGGACGAGACAAGACAAATGAAGATCCCGACATCAACACCCTCATAGACAGAATTCACATCACCCTCTTGGAACTACATGACACAGTTAATCCCTCCCCGCCATCTCGTACCAATACCCCCATGGACGAAGAAGTCATGGTCTCCATGAAGGAGGAAGTCAACGCCCTCTGACACTTCATAAAAACCATCACCCCACCGCAACTCGCATCAGTTTTTCTCCCTCCCGCAAGATTCCGCACTGTACTACCAGGACAAGAGAAAGACCAATGTTACTGGAAATCAATAGTCAAGAACTACTGGGAGAGCTCCACCACCACCAAGTTTTCATTCAACGGTGTCCCAGTCCCTATCTGTCAAGACAGTCGCAGCCACTTGCCAGTTTTCTTCGCAAAATCCAACAGTGGAGAATTCCTCATCGCGTCCACCAAGAAGGCACTCACCGCTGCCGTGGTAAACGGAGACTTTGACAAAGCTTCCTGAGACATGAAGCCTGACCAGAGGGTATTGTTGTGAACATTCGTCTATTTTCATGTCAGCTCCGCACTTATCTGCATTCCCCCTCATCGTGTACCTGTTTCAGTTATTCCTGTCTGTGCGATCTCTGAGTCCTGACTCATAACTACTATGCCATAGTCATCGGACGTTTCATGTAGTTATCTCCATCCATTCAACTGGATGCTCCCTTCTGTATTTAAGCATACATACATACTCCTGTATTCGGTATGCTTAACCACCTGGTTCTTTCCCCTTACTCGCCCTCAAGACTTGGCCTAAGTAGCAACCTGAGGTCTTATCAGACTAAGGTCATAACAGAAGGCAGGCATGTTTGCTTAGACAGTTGAGTTGTTGGATGATCTTTTGGGTTTTCTGCCCCCCCTTTTATAGGTATCCTCTGGATGCCTATTCAGATAGTCTTGTATGGCTTCTCTTGCATTCTTAAGGTTGAACTCCACAGTCCATGTATCTTCTTCATTGCTATACCCTTTCTAGTGTACTAGAAATTGATATTCCCTCCTGCACTTCTATTGTCCCCAGATCTCATCCACTTCATACTCCTCTTTATTGTTGATGATGACCAGGTCTGGTGTGGGCATTTTTTCCTGGCTTGGGAACTCTGCTTGGTGTACTGGCATCAATAGTTGTTCATTGAAAACATTGTGGATGGCCCATCCTTCTAGTAGGTCAAGCCAATATACTGCTTCTCCTATCTTTTCCTTAATATGGAAAGGTCCATACTATTTTTGGCCTAGCTTCTTTGACTTCTGATTGGTATGGATATTTGTGTTCTCAAGCCACACCTTGTCACCAATTTAATATGACTTGATATGCAGCTTGCTATTGTTGTGTTGCTGTTTCATCTTCTTCTAGTATGATCATAATACTGATGAGGCATTGTCTCGGGCAGTCTGCAGATATTTCAGAAACTCTGTTGCCATAGGATTGTTTGTTATTCTACCATTCTTTCCTTTCTATAGGTGTCTTCCATAGTTCAGGAAAAATGGTGTTTCTCCTGTTCCACTATATTGCTTGTTGTTGTAATGGAACTTTGCTATTGGAAGCCATTTAGCCCAATCATCCTGATCATAGTTGCAATATAGGTGGATATAGGTTTCCACTTCTCTATTAATATGTTCAGTTTGTCCATCAGTTTGGGGGTGGTATGCCATTGATAGGTTGTGTTCTATGCTGAGTCCTTTGAATAGTTCCTTGGTGAATTCTGATGTGAATTGGGATCCACAGTTGCTGAGTACCTTCCTTGGCAGCCCATGCAGTTTCCATATTTTGTTGTGATAAATTTGTACAATGTCCTTAGATAAGATGTCTGTTGTTGTTACTATAAGTTGTATTATTTTTGTGAAACGGTCAATGATGACTAGTATCACATCTTTTCCTTTTGATTCTGGTAGAGGTCCAATCATGTCAATACTGATCTTTTCCCATGGTCTATTCAGTATAGGAAGGGGGTGTAGTAGTGATTTGAGCAGAGCTGTCCTTGGCTTGTTCCTTTGGCATGTTTGGCATCCCCAGGTGTACTTTCTTATGACCTTTCATATAGTCAGCCACCAATAGTCTTGGATGATTAATTCTGCCATTCTGTATTGCCCTGGGTGTCCTGCATCTGGTGCATCATGGTACTGTTGCAGGACTTCTTCTCATAATTTTGGGTCTGGTGGCACATATATGCTATTCTCTTTATAGACCACTCTATTGTCTTCAGTGAAAATTGAACCTTCCTTTGCCAGTTCAGTGGTGACCAACATTTCACATCAAGGGTTTCTCCATATTTTTTCTAGGAATACTAGTTTCAGGAACAACTCAGCCTGTAGTAGTACTGTGTCATCAGTGCTTTCAGTCTGTAGCCAGCTTTCTCTGATCATGGTGACTAGTTTGTCTTCCATTGCTTCTGGTGCTTGGTGTATGCACAATAGTAGGTCAGCCTTTGTGTTGGTCTTCCCCAGCACATGTCATAAGACAAAGTTGTAGTCTTACAGATATAGATACCATCGGGCTTGGTGTCCATTCAATTTTTGTGGCTCTCTATAGTACTTCAGGTTTTCATGGTCTGTCCATATCTTGAACTTTTTTTCAGTGTCCAGCAGATAGTGTCTCCATTCTTTCAGGGCATGGACAATAGCCAATAGTTCTTTGTTGTAGATCTTGTAGTTGTGTTTAGCTGATGAGAATGTGTGTAATGTGAATGCAATTGGGTGCCATTTACTTTCTTGTAATTGTGACAGCATGCCCCCTAATGCATAATCTGATGCATTAACCTCCACTCAAAATTAGCCTTGTCTTTGTGGTAGTGTCAAGCTGGGCTCTTTAGTAATGCACCTTTTTAGTTTGTTGAATACCATTTGGTGTTCTATGTTCCTGTTGAGATAAGTACACTATAGCAGCGAATGTACTAGTAGTGGAGGGTAGTCATACTTACTGGGATTGTTGAGATATTGATTGTAAACAGTTGCTAGAGGATATCTTAAAGGCAGAATGAAAGGAAGACTTAATTGTCTAAGGATTATATGCATACTACATAGAACTTATATATCTAATGTCCCTAGTCCGTACACTGTTCTACCTATTCAGGTGAAGTCTTATCTGCCAGTAGCATATACAGAGCATTATATGTACTACATATGTATCTAATAGACTATGTAGCCAGCAACCTAGAGTACAGTCTAGTACTGTATCTGTAGTCCATTATCTCTCTTCAAGAGTGAAGTACTCAAGAACCCATTTCAGCTATAAATAGACTGAACCAACGTAGTGGTACAGATTGAGATTCAACAGTTCTATTTCCATGTGACTGCTCCCTTGAGCTTGTTCAGTGGTCCTGCAATTTTGCTGAAGTTCTTAATGAAGTGTCGGTAGTAATTGGCAAAACCCAGAAATCACTCTACTCCTTTGGTGTTCTTGGGCTCAGGCCAGTCTCATACTGATTTGACCTTTTCTTCTTCCATCTCAATTCATCTGTATCCCACTCTGACCCTTAGTATTGGGGTTTCTTCCACATTGAATATGTACTTGGACTGTTTAAAACACAGGTTGTACTGGCTTGCTTGCTCCAGGAATTGTATAGTTCATTCCTTTAGCTGTTCTTTTGTGTTGTCCAGAATTGCAAAGTCATCCATATAGTTTACAATGTCTCTATTTTGCAGCAGGTCTTGGAAAATGCTCATCATCATGTGAGAGAAGGTTCCAAGTGAGTTGCTTAGTCTGAAATACATGACCATTGGCTCAAAAAGTCCTTCATTGGTGAGGAATGCTGCTTTCCATTCATCTTCTTCTTTAATCCTGACGTTGTTGTATCCCCAAATGATGTCCAGCTTGTTAAAGTACTTTGCCTTGCCCAGTTTGTCAATTACTTCTCCAATTCTTGGTAGTGGGGTCTTGTCCTTGACCACCACATTGTTTAGTCACCAATAGTCTTGTATCAATCTTTTGGATCTGTCTTTCTTCAGAATGAAGAAGGTGGGTGCTGTATATGGGGATTTTGATGGTCTTATCTGTCCTGATTCAAGGTTTTCTTTGATGAATGCTCAGAGTTCATCCTGTTCTTTGACCATCATGTTGTATGTATTAGCACTTATCTCTTTCAGGACATCTTCCATCAAGGTTATTTCATGATCCCATTCTGTCCATTCTGGGAGTTTATTGAAGGTTGTTTTGTTGAATAGACATGTAAATGGCCACACATAATCAGACAGGTCTTTTGGTTTGGTTGGGTTTGGCTCCTCTTCTTCTTTCCATAAGTCCTCTGTGATAATCATGCTTCATATTTTGTTTATAATGTGAATGTTCCCATAGGGGAATTGACAACTTGGCAGGCATCAGGTGAACTTGATCTCTCCAGTGTTCCAATCTACTTCTGGGTTATGTTTGACTAGCCAATCGTGTCCTAAGAATACTTCCACTCTATCTTGTAGTTGTACAACTGAGGCCTCAATTTTTTTGTTGTGTTCTTGGATGTCCATTTTGATAGTTGCTGTTTCTGTTACTTTTCCTTCTTGGTTTGGTATTCCATCTGCATTTCACACCATGATTTGTTGTTCTAGTCTTTGTATAGGGATGTTTTCTTCATTGACTAGTCTTCTGCTGATACTGCTAATGATGCATCCTGAGTCTATGATTGTGTTTACTGTGATTTTCTTTTCTAGAGTTAGGATGTTGCCTTTCAGGTTTAATTCGTGCTTTCATTTCTGAGGAATCATGTAAAATTTGTCTGATATCCTAAATACAAGTTTCTTGACTCTTGAGATAGTGCCTACTCAGAGTCCTTAAAAAAATCATTCCTTTCTTCTGGTTTGGCTTCTTCTATTCCTCAGATCTGTGCTTTCTTTGGTACAGTGCAAGCTTTCACTATGTGGCCAATCTTGCCACAGTTGTAACAGGTTAGCCCTTTGGGCTTCTTGCAGTCTTTGGCTATATGTCTGAAGATGCCACAGTTGTAGCACTTGGGTTCTCCTTTAGCATTGAAGACATGGCATCTGCTTTTTATCTCTATGGGTTCTCCCATTCCTCCATATATTGTTTCTGTGCTGGTTTTCCTGTCTCCACAGTATTTGAATGCCTTGTACTCCTATCTGACAGTGAGAATGGCTTCTGTCCACTCTGCATAGGTATCTGGCCTGGCACTGGGTAGGTAGCCTGTGATTGTATGGATGATGTCTTGTCTAGCATTCTTCTTAAGTAAGAACATAGCATGTTTGCTATTGGTCTTTGCTTTACTCTTTAAGACTTCAAATTCAATTAGGTAGTTGGCTGTATTTTTGTTCCCTTGTTTGAATTTTTTGATCTGCTATTCTGCCTTGCTGTTTGAGGCATCATTAGAGAAGGTTTTTCTGAAATCTTCAGAAAACACCTTCCAGTCTACTGAGTCTTCTCCTTCTAGGATCTGTGGTGTCTTTATGGCTATATATGCTCCTGTTGTTCCTTCTCACAATCTGGCTAGGACTGCTATGGCTTTATTGTCTGCTGTGCTGATCTTGTTGAACTTCATGAAAAGTGTTATGGCTTTCCACCAGTTGTCAAATTTGGTGCGAGTTCTATCAAAAAACCCAGGGTCTGGTACTAAGCCTTTCCTACTAGGTGTTGCTGCAGGTACTATAGTGTTGTCAGTCATATCTGAGTTGGTACTAGAGCTAGTTTCTGATTCAGTTTCTGATTCAGTTTTAGTTTCTCCTTATTCTTGTGTCAGGTTCTCCTGGTGTGCTAACTCTTCTTCTGCTAAGTTGAGTTTATTTAGAAGTTCTGATAGTACTTCTTCTTCTCCTGTTGGATTTGCTCTGGGTTCATCATGTTTGGCTAGTTCTACAGGTACTTCAGGGTTCCCTGTTTCTTCTTTGTCTGATGTTTCTGATTCATTGTCTGTGACTTCAAGATTTGGTTCTCTATATTCATCTGGGTTCAAGCTCATATACTAGCTTCTAGTTCATTGTTGTTCAGGCCTATTTCAGCCTACTCCTTGCAAGGTGAGGTGGGGATGCTTAACTAAATATTACAACCTTAGTTGGGTGGAACTTCAGGTTGCAACTTAGGCTAAGACTTGAGGGCAAGTAAGGGAAGAGGAACTAAAGGTGGTTAAGCATACCAAATACAGGAGGATGTATGTATGCTTAAATATATGAGGGTCATCCAGTTGAATGGATGGAGCTGCTACATGAAACATCCAATAACAATGGCATGGTAGTGTATGAGTCAATACTTGGAGATTGCTGAGACTAAGATAGATGAAACAGACATGTGATGGGTATGGAACAGAGATGAGTACGGTAATGCAATGAAGATGGTGAAATCCACAACAATGATCCTGAATTACAGTTAAATGCTGTATTCACTGCTGAGCAAGTTGCTCACTACAAAGCCAGAAAATGTATAGGATGTGGAAAGTTTGGACATCTCATTAGCAACTGTCCAAACCCTGACCCAAATCTATTAAAGGATAAACTACCTCCCAGATGACCTAACCCTCTGCAATGAAGATTCATGCAGCCACCACAATACTCACAGCCCCAATGACCTTAAGCTTCTAGAAACTATTCTGGTTCTACCCTGAATCAAACTTGAAAAATCTCTGCATTAAATATTCAAGCCATAATCAGAGAACTTCCAACTGATGAACAAATGGAATTCAGAGAAGCCTATATCACCAGCCCAACACTCAAACCCTTTGGGGATTTTTGAAGGTGTCACCCAATCTTGAAAAAAAATTGCTGGGTGACCCACAAATTAACTTAATCAAACTCCCTACTTTGAACAACAAAGTGTTGATTTTTCTCCTTATTGAACTAAACCAAGACCACCTATGAAATATCCCAGTCACCACATTAATCAACTCAGGAGCTCAAGGAAACTTTATCTCCTCCACATTTACTAACACTCACAGACTACAAACCCATACCATTGACCAACCTATCAAAGTATCTAACACAGATGGAACCCCCAATGAAAACAGATCAATCTATGAAAGTGTAGAGCTGAACACTCTAATTGTTATGAGTTTCCACCGATCATAATGAGTTCCATGCTATTCTGCATTCCCAACTACCCGCATACCTGTTTCAGTTATTCTAGTCCAGCATTCTCCAAGATATGACTCGTACCAACTACTACGCCTTAACCGGACGTTTCATGTAGTAACTCCATCCATTCAACCGGATGACCTTAGACATATTTAAGTGTACATACACCCTGCTGTATTCGGTACGCTTAACCACCTTCTGTTCCCTCTCCCTTACTCGCCCTCAAGCCTTAGCCAGAGCTGCAACCTGAGGTCTAAACCGACTAAGGTCGTAACATTTGGTTAAGTGTCACCACCTCACCTTGCAAGAAATAGAGTTGGAAAAGACTCGAATCACGACGAACCTAGGAGCCATTATATGAGCTCGAACCCTGATGAATATAGAGAACCCCAGCTCGAAGTCACAGACAATGAGCTCGAAACAGACAGCGAAACCGAGTCATCAGATGAAGAAACAGGGAACCCCAAAGTACCTGCAATGGTTGTAACAAACAACGAACCCGGAGACACCACACAAGGAGTAAACCCAACAGGAGTAGAAGCAGTTATATCAGAACTCTTCAACAAACTCGACATAGCAGAAGAACAGCTAGAACAACCAGAGAACCAAGACACCGAAACAGAGTCAGAATCAGGAGATTCAGAAATGATGGACAATACTGCACCCACTACAACACCTAGCACAAAGGGACTCGTACCCGACTCAGGGTTCTTCGATGGAACCCGAACTAAATTCGACAACTGGTGGAGAGCCATGACACTCTTCATGAAATTCAACAAAGTCATCATGGCAGACGACAAAGCCATAGCAGTCTTAGCTAGACTAAAAGGAGGAACAGCAGGAGCATATGCAGCAATGAAAGCACCACAAATTCTGGAAGGAGAAGACTCTGTGGACTGGAAAGTCTTTGCCGAAGAATTCAAACGAACCTTTTCGGACAATGCCATGAACGCAAAGGCGGAATGGCAGATCGAAAAATTCAAACAGGGAAATAGGAACATGGCCAACTACCTCATCGAATTTGAAGTACTTAAAAACAAGGCGAAAACTGACAACCGACATGCCATGTTCTTGCTGCGAAAAAACGCCCGACAAGATATTATCCACACCATCACAGGCTACCCTCCAGCCGCTCGACCCGACACATACCCAGAATGGAAGGAGGCCATATTAGCAGTTGGACAGGGATATGAGGCATCTGAATACCGAGGAGATAAGAAGACTAACTTGGGAACTACTTATGGAGGAATGGGAGAACCCATGGAAATAGGAAGCAGGTGACACATGTTCAATGCAAAAGGGGAACCCAAGTGCTACAACTGCAGAATATTCAGACACATGTCCAAGGACTGCAAAAAGCCCAAAGGATTAACATGCTACAACTGCGGCAAAATCGGACACATAGCCAAAGCATACACCGCACCAAAGAAGGTACAGATCCGAGCAATAGATGAAGCCAAGCCAGAAGAACACCAGGATTTTTCCGGAGACTCCGAGTAGGCGCTGCCTCGAGAGTCAAGAAACTTGTATCTAGGATATCAGAAGAATATTACACAATTCCTCAGAAATGAAAGCGTGAACTAAACCTAAAAGGAAAAATCCAGACCCCAACAAAAAGGATAACAGTAAACACTATAGTCGACTCGGGATGCACCACCAGCAGCATCAGCAAAAAACTGGTAGACAAAGAAAAAATCCCCACAGAAAAATTAGGACAAGAAATCACGGTACTTAACGCGGATGGCACAACAAACCAAGGGGGAAAAGTCACAGAAAAAGCAACTATACAGGTAGAAATTGAAGGACACAAAGAAACAATCGAAGCATCGGTCATACAGCTCCAAGACAGAGCAGAAATATTTCTGGGACACGACTGGCTCATCAAACACAATCCGGAAGTAAACTGGCAAACGGGAGAAATAAAGTTCAATCGATGCCCAAAGGACTGCAAAGTCCCACACCAAAGCATCCAGGTAACAGACAAGATCCAGAGCATGGCCACCACTGAGGACATATGGGAAGAAGAAGAAGAACCCGACCCCACCAAACCATCAGATCTACCAGACTACATCTGACCATTCACACATCTATTCAACAAAACTACATTCGACAAACTACCCGAACGAACAGAATGGGATCATGAGATAATCCTAACAGAAGACACACCCAAAGAAATCAACGCAGGGACTTACAACATGACGATCAAGGAGCAGGACGAACTCAAGGCATTTGTTAAAGAAAACCTCGAGTCAGGACGAATACGACCGTCGAAGTCACCATACGCCGCGCCCACCTTTTTCATCCCAAAAAAGGATGGCTCAAAACGACTCATTCAAGACTACCGACGGTTGAATAACATAGTCGTTAAGGATAAAACACCGTTGCCTTGAATCGGAGAAGTCATTGACAAATTAGGAAAAGCCAAATACTTCAACAAACTAGACATCATTTGGGGCTACAACAATGTCTGCATCAAAGAAGGAGATGAGTGGAAAGCAGCTTTCCTAACCAACAAAGGACTATTTGAACCCACAGTAATGTTCTTCGGTCTTAGCAATTCGCCAGGAACGTTCTCAAGAATGATGGCAAGCATCTTCCGAGACCTGTTACACAACGGGGATATAGTAAACTACATGGACAACTTCACAATTCCAGGCGACACCAAAGAACAACTGCAAGAACGAATGATCCGATTCCTAGAAAGAGCAGCTGAGCACAACCTATGCTTCAAACGATCCAAATGCATCTTCGATGCCGAAGAAATCCCAATGCTAGGAGTAACAGTAGGACATGGACGCATTGAAATGGAGGCCGAAAAAGTAAAATCAGTACGAGAATGGCCCCAACCACACAACAAGAAAGGAATAGAAAGATTCCTCAGTTTCACCAACTACTACCGCTGATTTATAAAAAACTTCAGCAAGATAGCAGCCCCATTGAACAAACTGAAAGGATCAGAAGAGTGGGAATGGAGAGAAGAACAACAATCTGCATTTGACGAACTAAAACAACGAATCACAGAAGAACCCACCCTAACACTACCCCAGAGAAAAGGTCAATTCCGGGTAGAAGTCGATGCATCAAACTATGCATTAAGGGGAGTACTCTCACAAGAACAAAATTCGAAATGGCACCCAATCACATTCATGTCCCGTACACTATCACCAGCGGAACGAAATTATGAAATCTACGACAAAGAGCTACTGGCCATCATGCACGCACTAAAAGAATGGCGACACTACCTACTAGATGCAGAAGAGAAATTCGAAATCTGGACTGACCACAAGAACCTGAAATACTACAGGGAACCCCAAAAACTAAATGGCCAACAAGCAAGATGGTACCTACGGTTACAAGACTATGATTTCACATTGTGTCACATACCAGGAAAAACGAATACAAAAGCAGACCTCCTTTCCAGAATCTACCAAGAACCAGACCAAGAAGAAGGAAAACTAGTCACCATGATCTGAGATGCTTGGTTGACGAACGAAAAGGACGACAAACCATCAGAAGGAACCATCCTACTCCATGCCGAGCTATTTGTGGAACCCACCTTCAAAGAACGAATCAAGGCGAACAAAAGAAGAGAAACGGCCATCACCAAAAAAATACATGACCAGGATCCCGACATCACTGAACACAAAGGGATAATCTACAAGAATACCAGCATGTATGTACCACCCGAACCGGCACTCAGAGAGGAAATACTACAACAATACCACGACGCCCCTGATGCAGGACACCCAGGACAACACTGAATGATCAAATTGGTGACCAGAGATTATTGGTGGCCAGCAGTCCGAATGGACATTCAAAAGTACATCCGAGGTTGCCAAAGTTGCCAATGAAATAAGCCACGCAGAACACCCCTGAAGACGTCTCTACACCCACTTCCCATTCCCAACGGCCCATGGGAAGAAGTGAGCATCGACCTCATTGGACCACTACCCGAATCAGAAGGAAAAGACACCATCTTAGTCATTGTTGATCGATTCTCAAAAATGATATGACTCATAGTGACAAGGATGGATGTTTCCTCAAAAGAAATAGCACAACACTACCAGGACGAAATATGGAAGCTACACGGAGTACCAAGGAAAGTCCTTAGTGACCGAGGACCACAGTTCGCATCCGAGTTCACCGGCGAACTATTCAAAGGACTAGGAATAGAACGAAACCTGTCGACAGCCTACCACCCACAAACCGACGGACAAACGGAGAGGATCAACAGAGAAATTGAAACATACTTGAGGATATATTGCAACTACGACCAAAATGACTGGACAAAATGGCTACCTATGGCCGAATTCCAATATAACGACAAAAAACACAGCGGCACACAGATGACACCATTCTACCTAAACTACAGCAGATACCCCTGGAAAGGAAAGGAAAATGGAAGAACGAACAACCCTAGCAGTGCAAAGTTCCTAAAACAACTTCAAAATGCAAGAAACAATGCCGCGGCCACACTACGATCATATCAAGAGAAGATGAAACAGGCACACGATAACAGCAAAATGAACATAAGGACATACCAGATCAATGATGAAGTATGGTTAGAAAACACCAACATCCATACCAATCAGCCATCAAAGAAGCTAGGCCAGAAAAGGTATGGACCTTTCTGAATTAAAGAAAAAATAGGAGAAGCGGCATATCGGCTAGCAATACCAGAAGGATGGGCCATCCATGATGTATTCAACGAACAACTGTTAACCCCGACACAAAAAGCATTATTCCACATCCAGAAAGAAGCACCAGCGCCCGAACCAATGATCATCAACAACAAAGAAGAATACGAAGTAGGAGAAGTCCGAGGGAAATGACGAAAAGGAAGGGGATATCAATTCCTTATACACTGGAAGGGGTATAGCAACGAGGAAGATACGTAGACACCGGAGTCAAATTTGCAAAACACCCAGGATGCAATAGCGGAATACCACAAAAGGCATCCGGAGGATACCCATAAAAAGAGGGGCAAGAAATCCAAAAAATCACCAACCAAGTCAACCTCCAGACAGAAACACTAGCCAAACATGTCCTCCCAAGCCAACTGTATCTCCATCAACTCCCTTGTCCACCCCAACCCGACCACGATCTCCTCAGTCCCATTCCCTAAACCAGGCGACAGCCAAGCACCCATACCCCAAGGTACCCACTATAACCTCGCAACCACCCCATCCCCTGCACAAGGACTCCTCGAGGCCCTCCTCAAAGACATCAACAAAGCCACAAACGACGAAGTAGAAACAATCACAGCCCAAAACAAACGACTCGCAGTAAACTGCCACATCACCCTCACCACCGCTTGTATCACCTTCGCAGATATGTACGCTGGATTCGCCAACACATCATCCTCCACAAGCCAGCACATCCCCGCCATCTTCCGCGCATTAGAATTATCCACCCTTACACCCAGTGAACAAAACCAGGTTCACAGTCTTCAAAGCCGTGTTGACCTCACTCTAGAGGTATTCAAACACCTCGATATCGCCGATATCTTCTTAGAACTCGCAGACGTCGCCATGAACTTACTAGGACGTGACAAAACCACAGAAGACCCAGACATTGATCAACTCATTACGCGCATCGGAATCACTCTCGCCGACCTACACACCACCATCCGCCCCCCACCAGCTAAACGAGCCGACATGCCCATGGACAAAGAAACCACTGTCTCAATGAAGGAGGAAGTCAATGCACTCCGACGATTCATAAAAACCATCACCCCACCACAGATTGTATTGGTTTTTCTCCCACCAACAAGATTCCGCACTGTATTGCCAGGGCAAGAAAAGGACCAACACTATTGGAGAACGATAGTCAAGAATTACTGGGACAACTCAACTGTCACCGAGTTCCCCTTCAATGGAGTCCCAGTCCCTATCTGTCAAGATGGCCGCAGCCACTTGCCCGTCTTCTTCGCACGCTCCAATGAAGGGAAGTACCTCATCGGAGCCACCAAGAAAGCCCTCACTGCAGCCATAGTCAATGGAGAGTTTGACAAACTTCCTGAGGCATGAAGTCTAATCGGAGGGTATTGTTATGAGTTTCCACCGATCATAATGAGTTCCGTGCTATTCTGCATTCCCAACTACCCACATACCTGTTTTAGTTATTCTAGTCCAGCATTCTCCAAGATATGACTCGTACCAACTACTACGCCTTAACCGGACGTTTCATGTAGTAACTCCATCCATTCAACCGGATGACCTTAGACATATTTAAGTGTACATACACCCTGCTGTATTCAGTACACTTAACCATCTTCTGTTCCCTCTCCCTTACTTGCCCTCAAGCCTTAGCCAGAGCTGCAACCTGAGGTCTAAACCGACTAAGGTCGTAACACTAATTGATGGAAAACAATGTCAGTTCAAAGCTTACATCTCAAGAATAGGATCAAAAGATCTAATTCTTGGATACCCATGGCTATAACAAACAAATCTAGACATAAACTGGACCACTCGAGAGTTCAGTTGGCAAAACAATGACCATATTATACCCCTTATCACTAAATCCATAAATGGACCTACTACCATCAACAAAATTGCCTTAGACATTCACAGAATGAACAATGCTGAATGATACACCTACCTAGATAAAGACTTTGACCTACTGGCAGTAAAAGTCTTTGAAGCAATCATTCACTCCAATAAACCAGAACTCTCAATTGATAAACTAAAACTTTACTTGGAGAACATTGATTTTGACAAATTTCATTTGGAACACAAACTCTATGGAATCATCCAAACCCTACATAAACTTGAAATCAATATGAAGATTACCCAAGCTACAAGTCTAGCACAGAAATCTACTCCAAAAACCCAAGCCAAATTACTTAGGAAATACAAGAAATTTACATCACTATTCGACAGCAAGAAATCCAAATGATTTCCACCAAGCTAACCTTATGATCACAAAATTGAACTCCTGGACATGTTCAAACTGGAATTAGGAAAAACATATCCCCTATCTCCCCTAGAAACCAAAGAACTCAAAAAGTTCATATATGAAAACCTCCAAAAAGAATACATCCAAGAATCTGAATCCCTGATGGCCTCTTCATTCTTCTTTGTAGGAAAGAAGAATGGAAAACTGCAACCTTGCTAGGACTACTAGTACCTGAAAAAATACATGAAGAAGAATGCTTACCCCATTCCTATAATTACAACTATCATGGATAAACTCCAAGGAGTGAAACTCTTCACCAAAATGGACATCCAACTCAGATATAATAATATCAGAATTCAAGAAGGTAATCAATGGAAAGCTGCTTTCAAAACTCTTATCAGACTTTATGAACTAAATGTCATGTTTTTTGGAATGTGCAACTCCCCTACCACCTTTCAGAAAATGATGGACACAATATTCACCAAAATGCTTGACAAAGGAGGAATTATAATTTACATGGACAATATTCTCATCTATGCTAAAACTCAGGAAGAAATGGATTACCTTACTATGGAAGCACTCCAGATACTGAAAGATAACAATCTATATCTGAAATTAAAGAAATGCAAATTCAACAAGATCCATCTTGAATATCTTGGCATGATAATCTCCCCTGACAAGATCAAAATGGACAACACCAAACTCCATGGAATAAAAGAATGGCCCTTACCCTGCACTATCCACAATGTCAGAAAATTTATGGGATTCTGCAACTTCTACTGAAAATTCATACATTACTATGCTGACATTTCTTGACCACTTAACACCTTACTATCCAAAACAAAGAAATTTGAATGGGAAATCAAGGTAAATGAAGTGTTCAAACAACTAAAGGCAGAATCTATGAAGAAACCTGTGTTACTTATGCTAGACCAAACAAAACTGTTCTTCATTGAAACTGATGCCTCAAAATATGCCTTAGGAGCCATCCTATCCCAACAGGACATGAATGGAAACTACCACCCTGTGGCATTTCTATCTAAAGCATTCAATCCCACCCAGCACAATTATGAAATACATAACCGAGAACTCCTTGCCATAATCACTACATTGGAGGAATGGCAACACTACCTAGAAGGAGCCCAATATCATGTAACCATATGAACTAATCACAAGAACCTTACCTTTTGGAGAAAACCCCAAAATATCTCTAGAAGACAAGCCCAATGGCTTAGATTCCTCACACACTTTGACTTCATAATTGAACATGTTCCTGGAATGAAAATACCAGCTGCAGACACACTCTCACAGAGATTACACCCCCAACAATGACAATGACAATGAAAATGTTGTTGTTCTTCCAGAGAAAGTATTCCTCAATGCAATAATTGACGCCATGGATAGTGGCATCGCCCCGGAGATCGAAACCATGATCCTCCTCCACTCCCTCCACCCGTCTTTGAGCCACGTAGCTCAGACGCTTCTCACCTCGAACACGTCGCTTCATGAGCTGACGTGGGATAAGGCCCGAAGCGGCATCATTGCCGCTTACGCCTCCAACCAGACCGCCCACGCGCAACGTGCGCGCTTCACTCCACGACAGGGAGGTGGGCAGCAGCAGCAGCAGCGCCAGCAGCAGCAAGGAGGACAGCAGCGACCGCAAGGTCAGCAGCAACCTTCAGGGTCTAAAAAGCCCCAGCAGCAGCAGCAGCAGCAGCAGCAGCAAAAGCCATCTGGAGGAGAAGGCGACGGCGAGAAGAAACGCCGATGGCGCCCCCGAGGAAAAGGAAAGGGGAAGGGAAAGGAGGGAGGTGCGCAAGGCAACGCCGCCACCTCTTCCGGCTACATTCAGGACGTGGATTTCGTGTCGCAGGCACAAACTGTGCCACCACCATCCACTTGTTCCCTCGTAGAAGCAACGCGTCGAGCCAAAGAACCTCCAGTTGCTTCTAGCTCCGCTGCCACTGGCAGCAATGCCACTCCACTCGCGTCGCGCATCACTGCGCCCGAGCCCGAATCTCGTCGCAAACCTTCGGTGAAAGCCAAGGTTACCGCTTTGAAGAATTGGGACAAACGTCTCGATTCGATTTCATCGTCGGGCGAAAGTTCGGAGGAGATGTGGAAGCGCTTTGACGAAATGGATGTCGATAATAATCCATCCACCGTCACGAGGGAGGAAGACGCGATCGCGTGGCCGGCTCCTGTGTATAACAAGCCGGCGAATATCAAGAAACCCAAGCCGCTCAAGAAGAAGCAGGCACCAAAGGAAATCGAGTCAGTCCTCGAGTCGGTCTTAGACGACAACGACTCGGACACCGACTACGGTTCCGACGGAGGGTGCGGGTCAGTACCTTCCACTGACTATTATTCTTGTTCTGATGCAGAAGAGGATGTGCAGCCCCATCAATGGATGGGATGGAACGATACAGACGCAGGGACTGTCCGCCTCGGAGCGGGACGCCCTGGAGATTCCGAGGTTGAGTTGGGACGACCAGGTGGCCGCCGAAGAGAGCGGGGCACCTATGCAGATGTAACACGTCGTCCGCCTCCTGTAGGGACTCGTCGTAGACACCGCTGTACAGACTTTTTGAACTGCAATGTATGCTGGAAGCGCGCCCAAGGCGCTTCCCCTTCTGCTTATTCCGCTGGTATAACTAAGCTGGAAAGTAAGATGAACGCTACATATACCGTGAATAATCACGAATATTCAGACAAGTTAAGGTCAGAACTCCACGAAGAGCACGAGGATCTTAATCAGATCATTACATATCACATCTGTGATTTGTCTCAGTGCCAAAAGTGTCGAGAAGAAGGGAATAAACATTCTGTGAATAACGCAGATTGGCTCCTCGATTCTGGAGCATCGTACCATGTCACCGGTTATCTCTCTGATTTCGCAGAGGTTAAGATGGGCCATTACGGGCTTATACAAGCCGCTGGCAACCGGATTTATGAAATGACTGGACGAGGGTCTGTAATTTTCCAGCATGACGTGACAGACAAGGGAAAGTCCAGGAGCGCTACTTCGTGTATTGCGCCGGTCTTTTACATCAAAGAAATCACAGAACGGTTAATGTCCTCAGGCCAGATTCTTCGGAACGGCTATGTTTTAGAGGCAACCGTTAAAGGGACCACCATCCGTGATAAATCAGGAAGAGCAGTATTGACCGCCTGGCCTCATCGTTTGTTCAAAAACAACGTACATACGGTGCACACGTATGTCTTGCAAAATAGCAAGGAGAACCCAGTAGCGTTGACATTACGCCAACTTGATTATATCGATTGGCATCGTCGAATGGGACATCCCTCGGATCGCGCGCTCTCCGAGCTTCCAAAGCACGTTGAGGGCATCGCGTCGATTCCCGCGCCATCTACTCGGAAAGGCATTTGCGACGGCTGTGCCAAGGGGAAAATGCATAACAACCCCTTCCCGATTAACTCCAAGCGAGCCACCGCAGTCTTTGAGCTATGTCACTCAGACTTGCTGGAACTGCCCGTCATAAGCTACCATAAATATAAATGGGCCATGACGTTCCTTGATGACTTTTCTTCTCACGCACATGTAGTCCTCCTTCGAAAGAAGTCTGAGGCTTCTGAGAAGCTTATTCAGCTGATCAGCGTGTTAGAGAACCTCTCCGGAATGCGAGTCAAACGACTTCGCACCGATAATGGAGGTGAATATGTCAATGAAAGGTTACTGGCAGGACTCGCGGCGCGTGGAATTACCCACGAGACCACTGCTCCCTATGCGCATCAGCAAAATGGGAGAGCAGAGCGACTGAACCGCACCCTACACGAGAAAGCCCAAGCTATAAGGCTACAGGCATGTCTACCTGACTCGTGGTGGGAATTTGCGTTGAATACAGCTGTGCATTTATATAATCGCACGCCAGTCCAGCGTCTGCAGTGGAAGACACCTTTTGAGTGTTATTCAAGGGAAAAGCCAAATCTGTCCCATATCCGTGTGTTTGGATGCGGCGCGTATGTTTATCTACCCGAGGAGATCCGCCCAAACAAATTGTCCGCAAAATCCGAGATGATGATCTTTCTTGGATACAAAGGCAGTAAAAACTACGTCTTTATGCGGCACACGGCAGGCAACGTGATCTTTATATCACCAAACGCCTTGTTCGACGAGGGATATTTCCCTAAATGCCCCGATTCAGTGCCGGATAGCAGTAACCGGCCTAATCACGGAGGAGAGAGAAATCTGCCTAGACCAGGATTAGAGAATGAACCACCTATTCCGCCATCTTCGGATGATGCTGGAATTGTTCCACCTCCACCTGATCATCCAGTTTCGTTACCCCCAGGTGCTCCACCATTTAAACCGAAATATTCTCCGCCTTCACCTCCATTGCCCCGGCGAGAGTCTACTCCGCCGAACAGCATTGATTCACGACGGCCATCACCTGGCAATACGCCACCTTGGGTTCCCCCACCTGAGTCGCCACCTTCGCGTGGAACGACCATTGAGGAGGAGCCTGATATACGTGATAATTGGCATGTGGACAGAGATGTATGGGACACCGAGAATGAGGAGTTCCCAATCCCTGTTCCCAAACGTCGGGCTGTTGGTTCTGATCAGGTAGAGCCGCGTCGTTCTGAACGACAAGGTAGGCCTCCTGTCAGACCAGGCAATACATATGGAGAGAATAGGCGTCCTATTTCAATTGAAAGAGAAATAGATCGGACTCACCGACAAGAGCAGCAGAGGCAAAGGCAGCGCGTACGCGCCAATGCCCCTTCGGACGAAGTCATTCGAGAGCGAAGAGCGAGGACTAACCATCCTGAATATGTGAGGCAAAGAGTTCGTGCTGAGCGGTACCCGCCACAACCCTTTGATATGCCTCCATTTCAGCTCCCTCCACGTCCAGAACTGCCGCCCATGCCTGAAAACAATGATCCAACATCTCACGATGTAAATGATATGGACATTGAGAGGCTTGTCGCTGAGGGAGGAGTAAAATTGATCGATTTCTTGATACAGACGGTACACAACACCGCACACGGAGAGCCTGAAACTTTCCGTGACATGCTTAAGCTTCCTGAGCCTATCAAGGCAAAATGGATGGCTGCGTGTATCGAGGAACTCGAAGCGTTGAAGAAACGCGGGGTTTACGAATTGGTAGATCTTCCGAAAGGAAGGAGGACGGTTAAAAACCGTTGGGTATTTCTCGAGAAGTCTGACGGCCGCCTGCGAGCTCGCTTAGTTGCGAAGGGGTTCTCGCAGATCGAAGGCATCGACTACAACGAGCTTTTCTCACCAGTTGTCCGCTACGAGTCCACGTGTGTAAGCTTCGCACTCGCTGCAATCCATGATTGGGATATGCACAGCGTTGACGTAAAAACTGCCTATTTATACGGCAAACTGGATGAGGAAATATACATGGAACAGCCCGAAGGGTTTCGACTTCCCGGGCAGGAAGGAAAAGTATGGAGACTTAGACGAGCGATATACGGCCTTAAACAAGCCGGTCGCCAGTGGTGGAAGGAATTGCATCAATCTATGATTGAGCTGGGATTTACCCGCTGCAAATCCGACTACGCTGTATACTTTCACAGACATCCAAAGACGAAAGAGCTAGTAGTAGCCATTGTCTACGTTGATGACGTGAATTTCTTGGGAAAAAAGGACTCCCCCCTCCTCAAAGAGTTGAAGGGAAAGTTCACGAAAAAGTGGGAATGCAGAGACCACGGTCCCTGTGAAGAATTTCTTGGGATGAAAATCTCGAGGAATCGCTCCAAGCGTCAAATCTTCATCCAACAGGTAAAATACCTGGATAAGATCTTGCAGCGCTTCCAGGTTCCACAGTCTGCCGCGGCTAAAACACCATTACCAGCTGGCTTCCAATTCATAACGAATAAGGAAACTGCATCGCACCCCTTCCGTCAGAAGTACCAACAATTGGTTGGATCACTGATGTACTTGATGATCGGTACTAGGCCCGACATAGCCTTTGCCGTTGTTAAGCTGGCACAACATGCCGCTAACCCCGCTCCTGAGCACTATCGCGCTGGAATTCATGTACTAAAGTACTTGTCTATGACAAGGAATTATGCATTGAAATATGAAGGCGATACTGGGAAATCCGCGGTGACGCTGGAATGTCTCAGTGACTCGGACTGGGCTCAAGATACAGAAACCCGCCCGATCTGTTTCGGGAAACGTTTGTATGATCGCGTCCGGTGCTGTAACCTGGACTTCGCGGCGACAAAAGACGGTTTCATTATCATCCACTGAGGCGGAATATAAAGAACTGTCTGACGCTTCACGACAAGTGAAATGGCTGTCACAGCTTCTGGAGGAGCTCAAGATTGAGCACCCAACTCCTATTCTCTACGGTGACAATGATGGGTCCAAATTCTGGACTGAAAATCCCATTGTTGAAAAACGATCGAAGCACGTGGATATTCATTACCACTATGTGCGAGAATTAGTCGAGAAGGGTATAATTGTTATTGGTGATGTGTCTTCACAAGACAATCCCGCCGATATCTTTACAAAGAATCTTGGCGTAACCAAAATCAATCTCTTCCGCCCTGAGCTTGGACTGATTTTCAGTTCCGATATCGAAGCATGGGATAAAGCCGCTCGATCAATGAAACATTAATCTCCCTCCTTCAAGTGAGGAGGAGTGTTGAATCTCGATCCGTACCACTACGTTGGTTCAGTCTATTTATAGCTGAAACGGGTTCTTGAGTACTTCACTCTTGAAGAGAGATAACGAACAATGTACTAGACCGCACTCTAGGTTGCTGGTCGTGGTCTATTAAATAGAACAATGTACGCAGTATGCTCTGTATATGCTACTGGCAGATAAGACCTCACCTGTATTAGGTAGAACGGCGCACAGACCAGAGACATTAGATATATAAGACCTATGTAGTATGCGTACATTCTTTAGACAATTCAGTCTACTCTTTGCCCACCATTCCTCTAAGATATCCACTAGCTACGGTCTACAACTACCATCTAAACAAACCCAGTGAGTACGACTCCCCTCCGCCACTAGCGTAGAGCTACCGTGGTGTACTCGTCTTAACAGTCCCAGTCCCTATCCGTCAAGATGGCCGCAGCCACTTGCCCATCTTCTTCACACATTCCAATGAAGGGAAGTACCTCATTGGAGCCACCAAGAAAGCCCTCACCGCAGCCATAGTCAATGGAGAGTTCGACGAACTTCCTGAGGCATGAAGTCTAATTGGAGGGTATTGTTATGAGTTTCCACCGATCATAACAAGTTCCGTGTTATTCTGCATTCCCAACTACCCATGTACCTGTTTCAGTTATTCTAGTCCAGCGTTCTCCGAGATATGATTCGTACCAACTACTACACCTTAACTGGACGTTTCATGTAGTAATTCCATCCGTTCAACCGGATGACCTTAGACATATTTAAGTGTACATACACCCTGTTGTATTCGGTACGCTTAACCATCTTCTGTTCTCTTTCCCTTACTTGCCCTCAAGACTTAGCCAGAGCTGCAACCTGAGGTCTAAACCGACTAAGGTCGTAACAGAAACAGGTTGGTTGGTAACATTTTGGAGGGCCTTTGTGACCTGAGAGGCATTATCGGCCTTGCAAGAGATGAGAAGTCAAATGGCATATTTGGTATCAGAGGGGGAAAGCTTGCTTGGACGGCCACCAGTGGATTTGGAAATTGTTGGCCTATGTTTAGAGCGAACTCTAGAGATAGTACTGAGGGAATAACCAGTAGTGGAAGCAATTTGGGTAGCAGTATGTCCTTTGTCAAGGAGAAAGAGGATATGATCAATCTGAGAAGAAGAGAGAGGTTTCATGTCAACAGAAGATAAGTTATTGGGTTACTTTGGCCTGGAGAAGTAAGCTTTCATCTTTATACACAATCTACTCTCATCATATGATTTTATTTGAATTTGTTTGAGAGCAGTAAACAGAGTTATGTGCCTGGAGAAGGTGAGGGACAAAACCCTTCCAATGCACTCATAATATTCAATAATTCATATCTCCATAGAAACAAAGTATAATATTAAATGCTTAAACATATTTGTAGATAAGAAGCATGACTACCTTCATTTAAAATTTGAAATGAATTGGCTTAGTGGTTGCTGAGTTATTTGAGATTTCATGAAAAAGTCAAAATCATTGGAAGGGTTTTGTCCCTTACTGTACAACTGTTTCAAACCCACTGTCCAATCAAAAGGCTCAAAAGGCTCCACTGGCCAATCAAAATGCACGGCTGCTCCCTGGGAAAACCTATTCCTTTGTATAATAGATTTGTGAATATTACTGAATAAGTCATCCTGATAGATCTGGTGCCTGTGGATAATATGGAGCCAAACAGAATATGCTGTAGCAGTCACTATCCTGCCTTTGTTACTCCTTTTCTCTTACATAGGTATGTTAATGGTGTTTCTCGGTGGGTGCTGCATCTACTGATGTGACCAGCACTGGATATTCCGCCCAATATTGTAGATGCCCTGCTACCTGTCGAACAGCTTGGCATCTCTGAGAGAAGTATTATCCCAATGGACACTGCGAGTTATGTGGTTCTGTCGATCTTCACAATCCTTGTTACCGGGCTGGTGACTGGACGTATTTTGCTCCTACGAAGGCGTCATGTCAGGATAATGGGCAAGTACCTGATCATCTAAGTCTGCAATGGTGGACTTCATTGCAGAACAGGAACATCGAATGTCTCGAGTCCTTACATGAGCATTGTTGCAATGCTAATTGAGTCTTATGCTTTGGAGTCCGCGTGGTCTGTTGCTTCTGCAGTTTCAACCAGCTTGGTGAGCCCAGCCGCCGACCTGTTTGACACAGCCGATTCCGCCATCAAGGTAAGTGAGCCAATCATAGTGGCGGCACACCCCTGATATGACGTGTCCAGGTTATTGCTTACTTTCTTGTTGTTTATCGTGTCGCAACTGGACAGGGATGGACCACCCAGACAGGGGGAAAGCTTACAACCTTACAGTGGAACCGTGGCTCACAGACCGTTACTGATGGGGTTGGCAATCAGCCTCGAGTGCTTACAATTGTTGGGGCAGTAGATTCTCCGTCCACATCCCATTCCGAGTCAGTTGTTTAGTCAGTAGTTCCCATTTAACAATCTTTTACCTTAGTGTCGCTGTACACTGGGATCAATCCAGGAGTCGGTCATCTTGTAAATTTTTTAAAGAATGTATAATTTAGCGAGAAGTTATGAAGATGGAAAAGGATTCACACGGTTTGGAGCGCACTATGAGCGAACAGTTACGGGTTCCATTTGTACCTCCTACGGTATATTAGGGTGGGTATAGAACTAAGGAATTGACCGGGTGGCGAAACGACGAACAGGAGGGCTAGGACCTTCTCCATTTTGCGAAAATGTGATTAGTACCATGTACTGATATTGGCTGGTCGTTTGCATGCGGACTGACGTACAAGGCACTAATTAGACAATGCGTCAGGCACTCCAAATCAGTAACGTGGGGGCATTCTGCTAGGGATTGGGATTAACTTCAACGTTGAGTGCGACTTGTAGGGTGAGTGACAGGGCGGGTGCAGTTAAAGAACTGTTAAAACACTAGAAAGGCTCGTACGGGGACAACAATAAAGGTTACTGATTGAGAATGCGGTGTGTAACGGTAACGTATCTGCGCATATGGCTAACTTACCTTCATGGGGAGCGTCTCTCGCTTCAAAATTTGTTATGGCCTGTCGTTTCCCGAAGCTGCACCATAATCTGTCCAACAGCCAAATACTTCACAACATCATCCTGGTGACAACCACCATCTTCATCCTTGCCTTCTCCAAATCCTCGGGATCGTACGCGTGAGTCTGAAAAAGTGACCCACGACGACGCTTAGGTCGTGCGGCTTGAGCATTGTTAGGACCACGTCCGGGTAGGTATTAAGGAGGAATATAACTTCGTGGCGTATTGCAGGCATAGGTCTGTATTGAAAGCGTGGTGGTTACGGTTGGTCGTAGCCTAATCCTCCATCCCATGTTGAATGTACGGGGAGATAGGTCTTTGTGAATGGCCAACCGTTTTGCAGTCATGTTTTGGTAAATCTCAACACCTGAAATTCCGATCTCCCGAGTTATGGTTTCGGAGTCCCCGAAGCTACAAACTTGACGCCAATCTTCCGCATCTGTTTGGGCAAAACCTAAGTTACTTCTCCAATTATGTGTTCTCAAAAACGGAACAGTACCTTTTTACGTATTCAGATTACCGATGGGGCTGCAAGTGATATGCGGGGGGTCTTGAATCAAGCAAATCCAGAACTCTAGAACCTTGAGAGGTTTATGCAAGTGAAGATTTCACTGAGACAAGACGAATAAGTTTTCTTTGTTGGGACTGCATTCCTGTTGCGTTCGGTGACGCCACCGATATTGGAAGTCGAATTAACCGAAATACTATCCATACTTGCATTAGCACCGACAAAGGACAGTTGTGAACCACACACTTCACTTTCGAACTACAGTCCTACCCGAACTCAATCTCTAGCAAATTAAGGAACTTGGCGCCGTTATTCTCCTCAATCAGCCGCACCTACGTCAGCTGCGTCAACACCTTATCCACACTCTCCTGCAAAACCTTTCTATCTCCTGCGTGCATTCGGAACGAACGTTCAACCGGTCGGACTCGCTTTGGCACTCCTCCACTCTCAACTATCGCCGCATTGCCAAGTTCGGTAGTGCTTCAGGTTTGTGATTCTCCAACCGTCTGAACCGCGCTGGGACCTTGAAAGGGTATTTGATTGCCTCTTTTCTTCGACGTTCCTTGTAATCGTATTTCCGGAAGTCGACCGCGATCTGGTGAAGTAAGGCCTGGTTGTGTTAATCCTTTTAGGGAGGGTAGTGGATATAGTAAAAATGAAACATACAGTACCTACGTACCCCAATTGCCTAAAAAATCGAACCTGATGGTCATTGGCTCCCCATCTGCGTGCCCGTGGCTTTGTACCCGAAAGCACTAATAACCCTGCTTCCCAAATGACCAACACAAAAGGACTCCAAAGTTCGTTAACGAATACTCGATGATGGTTCTTCCACCACCTCGTTTTGCACTAGACGTCGAGTTCGCGCACTTGTGAGCCCCCCTCCCACGAGGTCCTTCGTGTTTACCTTGAAACGCAGAATGCCTGGTCGCGTTGTATGTATTCGACATGGTCATTCAGTCGGAACTATGTCTACAGCAGCTGTCAGTTTATCAATAGCGAATGGCATTGTATGATGAGCCTGGGGGGCACATCTTGTCAATCATTTTCTTTACTAAGTCGGCAGCGGAGCTTGGAGGTCCGAAGCTAGGCAATATGATGGCAAGACCGATGTTCTGTCCGTTCCTTTAGGCGTTCAAAACTCAGCCCCAACGCATCCCCAACGATCCAGATGGCTATCCGGCATGAGTTGACATTCATTAGGAGGGATCCATCTAATTAGTATCGCAGCAGAGTCCCAGCAGTGTTCGCGGAGGAGACATGGTATAAATGTGGGTAAGTTCGAAAAGAAACGGTGTGTTCCGTGGTTGGATACGTTGACGCGCTTGGTAACGGAAAATGGGACGTAAAAGGGGGAGAGGGGTCGTGCTTCAATGATATTCAGGTATTCTAAGTCACGTCGTCTGAGTCCCTAAGAGAAAAAAGCATAGGAATTTGCAAAAGAAATAATTTAGTGACGGTGGTTCGCGTGACGTCATCCAACGATCGCGCTGAGAGCCCTTTTCATGCACGTAGCCCCACGTGCAAAATACGCTATCCTCTACCGTTTCACTGGCAGTCCTTTCTCCCAGGATTCGGCACCTGGGCCAGCTGCCGGTTAATAAGTAAGAAGAACGAAAATTCTTATAGATACCGCGCAGACGTCCAAAGCCTTCGGGTCCAACAGCCGCGCAGATGCAACAAGTCCCACAATAAATGGTCTAG
Organism: Calvatia gigantea; assembly: GCA_025093985.1. Classification (NCBI taxonomy): domain Eukaryota; kingdom Fungi; phylum Basidiomycota; class Agaricomycetes; order Agaricales; family Lycoperdaceae; genus Calvatia; species Calvatia gigantea. The sequence continues at coordinate 315,295 of JACAAK010000019.1, forward strand.
GGGTTCATGCATAATTACGCATTTCATCAAGGTAGCCTTACATTCAATGGATCAACTATACAATACAACGAATGTGGGGCTCATAATACGCATAGCGCTCAAATATTGCGGTTGAAGTCCTGCTGAGTGGAGCCCTTGCTCTGACGAGCATCGCCTACACAGAGATCGCCTTCAGTCTACCATCGGCGCATACCGGCTAGCGGAGGGATAGCATACCTTGAGCCTGCTGAGAGCGATCTCCCGTGATCGAGCCGACAACCGAATCTTTCTTGCCACCAACATGGTCTTGAGTACCCTCGGCATAGCCCTTGGTACGGGCGGCGTCGTATTCGCTGTGTCCCTCGGCACGCTCTTGCTGGCCAGAGGAACGGAGATTGTGGGACCCCGTTACGGCGCCAAGCTATAACATTTATGAGCAGGGGTCCAAACTCAAGAACGGGAGCTTGGCAGGGTATTTTTACGTACGCCTTCCTTAACACTGCCCTTGGTAGAGTGCCATTGGCCAGAGGTCTTACTGATGAGAAAACGAGTAATATTGTCAGTTCTGTGAAAGTAGAGTGGCAGGATTTGACGAGACGAACCTGGGATTGCTGGACATAATATGAATGGGAGTGTTGATTAATAGAAATGTAGTTGAGGCTTCAAAAGTAAATCAATCGACGATATGGGACGGGTCTGGGCTTGAAGGAGTCCAATTAGCCCGGCATAAATACACCAAACGTTCGGATAGCGCTGGGGACATTGGGGCCAGAGATGGAGAGTATGAGCGCATTCAACGTATGTAACTCCCGCATCATGTGGTAGCAAAGGCGTTGCGGGGAGCTTGGGGCCATAGTATGACCCAGACAGCTTGGACAAGCCTGGAAGTTGATTTGCTACTCCAAACCGGGGGGAGGAAAAGAGCTGAAAAGGGTTGATGTGTTCGCACGGGCAAAGAGTTGGTGCTGTTCAAGTCGTCATTGCATCATCACTTATTGACGTCGTCGGCTCGTGCCACTGTACTGGATTTCTGTATCAATGATGGCTGGGGAGTATCGCGAGGATGCAGGGAGCTACACCGAAATAGGCAGATATTTTTACAAGGAATAAAATGATACATTGCACTCGCGTCCCATTGCGTTGAATCCCGAATATATCTCGATGCAAGCTTCTGCTGACAGGAAAAAGCATTCTTATTACTTATAGGTCTTCATGGGGAGTGCCATCCCGTGGGTGAGCAGGAACAAGTGGGCGGAAAGGCAGAGGTACCTTCGGTGTCCGTGAGGCAGCGGCCAGACCTAGGGAAGGAGTCCCCTCTCCAGATATATTTCGCAGTACTAAATCGCAAGTGCTGTCGGTTGCTGTAAGCGGGTATCGTGCTCGTGCCATTGTCGAGGCGAAACGGCCCAAAGCCCGCTCATGCAACCTCGAGAAGTCGATTCGGTCTTGCTTAAGCCGTTGTTTATTGCTGGAAAATAATCCCAGTGCTTCTTCCAAATGGTAGAAAGCAGCGCCCTCCACATGGATAGTCTCTGGAGGGTAGATAGTTCTACAGGCTGGCTGGCTGCTGAAGGAAATAGCTTTGCGGGTCTTTGGGGTCATGTTTCGATCAACTTGCGACTGGCCGAAGGAACAACACATCACGAAAATTCACAGGCTCTGCACGGTGTATCAGACAGATAAAAAAATGAAGGATTTAACGGTGACGGAAATCAGCTCAGTAGTTCACCAATATTTCGGTCGTCGATTCAGGGGTGGTCACCTCTATCACTCCGTGCTCACCACTTTAGGGGGATGGAAAGAGTAGAATTACTTTATTCGTATGAAATCTGCTCTGAAAGACGAAGAATATATACCCTCACCGACCCATCCTCCGCAAGTTCCCTCTCCCCAACAACAGCAAACCACCCACCCAATACAACGGCTTTTACCTTTTTCGACGCCTCTGTTCTCAACTTGACCATCAACTCATCTGGCGTTCCGAGGGTTTGAGCATCTGGCCGGAATTGGCCGTGCCATTCACGGGGCTGCCGAAGCTGATTAGTGGGTCGAACCCATGGAGGAAAATGGATGCGACAAACAGGAGCTTGACCCCACAATCCCATAAGGTTCCACTTGACGTGTGTTTCGCGTGGCCACCAGACAATTTCGTACGAGAATTGATTTTTAGTGATTCGGTTGATAACCCGCGAACACTCGGAAATTTGACCTTCAATAGTATATGTGAACAGGCGTGCACGTATCTCGTTTGGGGACTGGAAGAATTAGATCAGCGATGAAATTACAGCGCTACGAATTATGCTCACGTAGTACCGAATCCAAAGTATGAGGTTCAAAAGATGGTCAGAAATGATGGCAGAGGCATATCCCTCAAGTTTGTTGAAGAGAACGTGGTCAAAGACCTCAAAAATTTCTGATACAGGAACCGAAATTTTGAGCGTCTTGGGGTACATCCGAAATTTATCGTGTGCGGTTAAGAGCATCCGAGGCCAATGCGTGCGCGCGTGCCGAACCATGTAGGATGTATCTGATTTTTCCCATTTAGGGTGATTCCAGCTCAGAATAGCTGCGTCTGTGTTATCGGATGGTCATGATGCGATCTGCGGAAGAGAGTGAGCTGGGGAACGCACATGTATCGTTATTCTCGTTCACTTGTCGGAGAATCCGAAAGTAACACCGCCATACTGCTGTATGAAACTCTACAACATCTACACAATATTCTCTAGAGCGCTTCCGATCATTGAGGTAATCCACAAATGATGCATGAAGAATCATAATCCTCGACGAAACGGCATCTTCGGGCTTGGGGATATTGATGACGGAAGGTAATCTCACGAGGGCATTATACAATGTGTGCTGGCTCAATCCCAATGTGTTTGCGACCTCGACCAAACTAGTTGCATAGATCGCATCATAGATAGCCAACCCGAGAATATGCTTTGTGAAGCGGAGCGTGGCGGAAGGGATGCTAGACATGACTTGATGGTATAACAGGTCGAGGGGAGCCAGTGGGCTTTCTTCGAGATTGAATGCGACCTTAGCTTGGCGGATGACGGCGAGGGCCCGTTGGAGTTGGGTAATGGGGTTCGATTCGCCAATGGTCGCTGCACCAATAAATAACACAACAGTGGAGGCAAGCACAAACAGGCCCGAGGACACACGCACAATTTCCAGGAACTGGCTTTCAGTCGGCCACAGTGACGTTGGGGGATCAAGTGGGGATGATTGTCCTTGATCTTCGTCAGCTCGATACGAAGGTATCGTTCCACGTCTCGACAGGCCTCACCGGAATTGACAGGGATGGTCACTTCATGGTATGTGGGAAAGATGTCGTCACGGGAGAACAAGTTTTGGAGGTGGTTCTCTGGGCGGCTAGAGATGATCCACACCAGATGTGCCTCGGGATATTGTGTTGTAAAGGCGCTAATGAGTTCAATGAAGCGGCACTGAGCTTCCTCGCCGTAGCATTCGTCCACGCCGTCGATGTACACCGACCAAGCGTTCGTGTCTTGCCAGAGCATCATTTCTCCGAAGGGTCGAGAGATGAGTATTCTGAATTGCTCGGGCATAGCCTTTCCCAACAATCTGGGATCGGCTGTCATACGCTCAGTGAGGTAAGCACGATAAGCAGGGTCTTTGACTGCGAGCTGGTAGGCTATGGTGCCAAGCACTCGGTTGGGATCGGCACGTTTGTTGGGCCGCGAGATGAAGAGAGTTGCACCCAGTTTGGCCGTGAATGCTTCTGCTTCTGCTTCTGCAAGAGTCTGAATGACTGCAGATTTGCTGACGCCCGCCGAACCGTTGAGCCAGAGGAGGCGCTTCGCGCGCTTGTTGTTATGGCGCCATGTTAGGACTGCGTTCATGATGTCCTGTCTCGTTCCGGGGTGGCATCGCGGAGGAGGATCACGTTCAAAGGAGTCAAATTCGGCTCCCTCGAGAATGAAGGGAACCATTAGTCGAAGCGCTAAAATAGAGGATCAACAACACCATATACCCCGATGGATTACGGTACGGACCATCGGTGCCCATATAAAAATGGGTATTGTGGCTCATATCATACATGATTGGGCTGTTCAGTACAAAGTGGTGGGCGTTGTTGAAGCTGCCGGTCATCAACTGAGGCGAAAGACCTTGGGAGTTAATCATCAGATGCTGGGCAACAACCTAAAAGTGTGTGGAGACACAAACCAGGGTCAGACGCAGACGACGGTGGGGATTTGGACGTCGGGGACCTATGTCGGAATCGCAGATTGAGACATTCCATGGTCAAAGATCAAAGGACAAAGTATTCGTGCCAACTGCCTCCAGGTCGACGTTTCAACGGCAACTGCGGTGACACGGCAGATAAAAATAGAACCACTGTGCCGATATGCACCGGGGGGCTCGGGTTTCATTGATTTTATTGTTCACGTAAGACGAACGAACCAATGCCTTGTTATATACAAAAGTATGCAGCTTCAAGTCATATAGTTATGCCCTGAGGGATTGTTTGATCTGAAATGATGCCCGTACAGTAAGCCCTGTCATACGTAAAGGTAACACGGAGGCGGAGGATATTGGTGTCAAGGAGCGTGCTCAGGCTTCCACCGATTTGGGGGCAAGGAGTAACGTTGCTCACATGCTACAAGTCGAAGCGCTTATGTCCACTTTACTATCCCATCCTCGGAAAATTCCTCCCCTCGACAGCAAACCACATAACAATGCGACAACTTTGACGCCCTTCCTCGCAAGCTCCCGTCTTCCCTTTACGCTCTTATCTTCTTTGAACGTCCAGTGGAAGGAAGAGCAGGGGAACCCAAGTAATACGATCGCTATCTTGATACGGCTGACCCACTTCAACGATTGCCCAAGCACCACCCAGAATCCTTGCCCTGGACTGATGGTGAAACGTTCGGAGTTTTTGTAATAAGTCCTCCCTCGTCAAAGGTTCGCCGACCTGCGAAGGCACGAGCTCCGGAAGCACTCTCAGTACACTCCATAACTAGGATTTCATTATATCAAAAACACCGATCCAAAGGAGCCGCTCACATACCTCACCCAGCTCAGCAAGCATAAACCAACCATGATTACTCCATAAGTGAGGGTTCGTAGATTGATCTTGGTAGTGGATGTATATTGTGGGCTTATCGACGCGAACGCGACTGATTAGCGTTTCATTTAGATCCATTTCGGGACTAAGTAATCCCTCTCGAATCTCAATCGCGGCCTGGGATCAAGGGTAAGCGCGTTGTGAAGGCGTGGTTTGAGGGGATTGACATACGTGGTATCGTACCCAAATGAAAAAATCGATGGAATGTGTCCAATGGCCTGGAAGATAAGCTTCCAGTTGATCATATCGAACTTGTTCGAGCGTTCCAAGCATGACTGGAGGGTTAAAGAAGTTGAGAAGACTCAGTATTGGCTCTGCAGGTAGCAGCCACAGAAACCAAAGTTTTGCCTGAAAAAGCAGGTTATCTTGAACCAAGTTTCGATCCGGCTGCGTTGGGTCCCAGGAAAGTGTGACCCTTTGCGCGGATCGGCCTGGATTCAGAATGAAGTGGTCAATGTGAGCAAAGAAGGTAAAGTGAAACGGGAAGTCACAAACCCGATTTTTTCCTCACTAACTCCTGAAGGATCCGAAAGGCACCGCACCAACAGGCATAGCGCATCTCATTCATGTCGATAAAATAACGTTTCGACCGTCGTTGATCCGAAAGGAAATCACTGAATGATGAATGAAAGAGTGCAATGGGGCCTCCGGTACCCGTTGGTGGTTTTACCACAGAGTGAAGTCGCTGGAAAGCAGTATGGACGGTATCCTTGCTGAGCCCGAAATAATTAGAGAGAGTACACCATCCCATTGGTACGGTGAGAATTCGCGGATACACAATGCCACAACCGAGGATGAGCCTAAAGACAGGAAGATGGATAGCTGGGACTGCGCTAATGATTGTCATGTATAGTGCATCCAACGACGCAAACGGTACTTGTTCTTCGTCGATGGTAGTTAGGTCCACCCTAGATAGTGCGGCCAAGACAATGCTTAGTTGGGAGACTGGGTTCCCGTAAGCAGAATCACCTCCGACGAACTCCACCACCGTAGAGGCGAAAGCGAAATGACCAGAGGCCGCCTGTGCAATCTTGCCGAACGACTTTTCCCCTGGCCAATCCGTCATATCTGCAGGGATTGAATCCGAGTGTTTTTCTTGGATATCGACAAATTTCTCTCGAAGATAGCGTTCGACATCTTGAACAGCCTTGGGAGAGTCGATGGGTACGGAGACTTTCTGGTGGTTGGGGGAAATGACCCTACGAGAGAAGAGCTTTTTGAGATGATGTTCCGGTCGGCTCGCAATAACCCAAAGGAGCGGGGCTTCAGGGAAATTCAAAGTGAAGTCGTTAATGACTTCAACCAACGAACACTGTGCCCGTTCCCCATCTAACTCATCCAAGCCATCGAGATATATAGACCACGAAGGTCCTCTCCAAATCCGCTTCTCTCCGAAAGGTACTTGAATTAAGTGTTTAAATTGCACCTTCATCGTTTTCTGGAGTATTCCAGGATTGGCCGATAGTCGTTCCGTGATGTAGGCCAAATAGGATGCATTCTTAACTGCGAGCTGATAAGCGATTGTGGGAATTATGCGCGTTGGATCATCACGATGATTTGGTCTTGAAAAGAACAGCGTCGCACCGAGCGAGTTCGGTTCAGAGTCTGCATCCAACTCCGCCAAAGTCTGCACGATCGCTGATTTTCCCACCCCAGCGGGCCCGTTGAGCCACAGCATCTGTTTCCCGAGGTCTTCACCGCTGCGCCAGGCCTGGCACGTGGAGACAATTTCAGCCCGTGTGCCAGGATGACACTTGGGAGGAGGATCGCGCTCCGAAGCATCGAATTCAACTCCACTGATCGTGGATTCGAGAAGCGACCGCCAAGCTTGGAGTAAATTCGGTGTTATTGACATATACAACGTTACGAGAGGCAACAGCACTCACCAGAACTGTCATGGAGGTCACTAAACCGCTGGATGTTTTGGGTAACCTCATGAAATGTGGGATTGTTTAAGATAAAGTGATGTGCGTTACTGAGAGACCCGCTCATTTGCGTAGGAGAAGACAGAGTATATCGCAGGGTGTTGCGTCCAAGTTCATGCGCTTTTGATCAACGCCAGCGCTCAAGGCACCACCCCGTGCCTGCCCTCAATAGTGCCCAGGTCATGAGATATCGAAGCAAGCGCTTACTCTGCCAGCGAAGACGCAGGGATGGATAAGGCAGCATTGTCTATCGGAATCAACGGGGGACATTGAGAGGCTCGAAGTGTTGCCCCATACAGTTTGGTGGATGTGTTAACATCCAAACTCGCCAGAATTGGGAGATAGTAAGTAAATCAATAACGTCCTAAAAGTTGGAACATGTGTACCTTCACCGACCCGTCCTTGGTGCCTAGTGTTGTACGTCAAAAGACTGGATTGGGGTGGAAATTGATTTTTTCCCTAGAGGCCTGGGGAAGGTAAAAGGGGCAACGACCCAAAATCGACCCAAAAAAAAAGTGGCGAGATGGCAGATACCACCCGAGGACAAAGACTCGTGCAAATATCGACCAAGACGCCAATCGTTTTAAAAGCAAAAGATAGCAACCTCGAGGAAAGCGAGCGGCCTGGCAGCCGTAACCATTGACAGCCACGTTTTGGGGGGTTTGTACACATTTTCGAGGGAATCGTTATTATTTACAGGTTTTCTTCAATCGTCCCTGACAATGTGGCGGGCAGAACGATACAGCGCGCTGAGAAGTCAATATGGCGAGATCGCATTGATGTCGTATTGGCTTGAAAAAGTGTATTACCCTCTACACTTTTTGAAGTCGAGGTGATAATCTGGCATCTGTCACATTGGCGCCATGTCGAGGACTGATAACAATTCATTAGAGCATGAATCGCTATATAAACACACATGGGACGAGAACGACGTTAGCCTCTTCCCCTTCCTCAACCCAAATGAGCGCTGAAAATCAGAGCGGACTGTTCCTTTTGGAGGCCGTCAACCTTATCAGCTGCACTACGATCCTCGGATTCTTGTATGGCGTTGTGCTCATACTTTATTGCCTCTGCGCTCGGTTACTGTACCTTCAACTTCAAGAGCCAGACAAACGGGGGCAGGCCAAGTTCACACTTGTTTATATTTCTCTTATATTACTTTGTACAACGGCCTACCTTGTGTTGGAGGCACGGATGACCCAGTTGGCCTATGTCGATCACGCGGACTTCCCCGGAGGGCCGTTGAGGTACCAAGCTTCATACAACCCAACCACCAACTGCTATGAGATGACAGGTAGTATCTTCGACTCGATTCTTGAGGTCTCAACCATAGCAATACAGGTCGGTCGTTGACTCAATTTACCGATATTACTGAACACAACCTCTTGATAGATCTGGCGCCTGTGGATAATATGGAGCGGAACACGATATGCTGCAGCAGTAATTGTCCTGCCTCTGCTACTCCTCTTGTCCTACCTGGGTATGTCAATGCGGACCCTCATTTGTTGTTGCATTTAACAATGAAGACCAGCGCTGAACATTCTAATCGGCGTCGCAAGTTTCTTATTGTCACCCAATCAGCTTGGGATTTCCGTCAGGAGCTATAACGCAATGATCATCACAAACTATGTAGTTCTGTCAGGGGTCACAACTCTTGTGACCGGGTTGGTAATTGGGCGTATTCTGCTGGTACGAAAGCACTATGTCAAGATATTTGGTAAGTACCTGATGGTGTCAAGTTTGCAACGGCGGGCTTCACTACATTACAGGGGCAGATGACGCCTGCAGCTACTACATGAACATTGTCGCAATGCTGATCGAGTCCTACGCTTTGGACTCTGCATGGTCCGTTAGTTCTGCAATATCATTTGGCTTAGACAGCCCCGCCGCATATCTATTCCTAACAAATGATTCCATTATTAAGGCACGTGGATCATTGGTGATGGCATCTTCGACGATTCTCTGACATGTCCAGGTCATCGCCTATTTTCTTGTTGTTTATCGCGTTGCAAGCGGACGAGGGTGGACGGGGAAGACAGGGAGCATGCTTACCACCTTACAGTGGAACCATGGTGGACAAACCACCGCTGACTCCACGAGTGACATTCGTTCCAGAGCACCTACGGATATGGCTGTAGTAGTAGTAGGCTCTCCGCCCATGCTCCCTTCCGAGTCGACTGTTTAGTCGGTGTGCTTCAGCAATGGGGTTGGTCACGTCTTGCTTGCTGTCTTTTGGGGAGCACATTTTTTGGCCGGAAAGGTATGAAGATCGAGGGGTAGATAATTCTTTGGGCATAGTATGAAACATGAAAAATTGGCACAATATATTAGACAAACATGAAACAAAAGGGCTAACAGGTTGACGGAAGAACGGTGGGAAATCAATTCAATAGTTCGCTGAAGTTTTCGAGATAGTCTGTTCAGAACGGTACACAGCCTCATCATCCCATACTCCCCATGTTGGCAAGATGAGAAGAACAGAGCCATATCGTTCATACTAAATTCTTTCCGAAAGCCGAAGTATGTAAACCTTCACTGACCATCCTCCGCAAGTTCCCTCTCCTCAAAGCTTGTCGATTACTTCACCAATTCTTGGTAATGGTGTCTTGTCTTTGATTACCATGTTGTTTAGTCATCTGTAGTCTTGGATTAGCCTTTTGGATCCATCTTTCTTTGGGATGAAGAATGTTGGTGCTGTATATGGGGATTTCAATGGCCGTATTCATCCCAATTCTAGGTTTTCCTTGATGAATGACTTGAGTTCATCCTGTTCTTTGACTGTCATGTTGTATGTCCCTGCACTTATTTCTTTTGGGGTGTCTTCGGTTAGGACTATCTCGTGGTCCCATTCGGTTCATTCTGGAAGCTTGTCGAATGTCATTTTGTTGAATAAGTGCATGAATGGTTGTACATAGTCTAGTAGGTCTTCCGGTTTGGTCAGGTCTGGTTTGTCTTCTTCCTCCCATAGGTCTTCCATAGTGGCTATGCTTCATATTTTTTCAGTGATAGGAATGTTCTGATGGGGAAATTGGCAGCCTGGTGGGCATCGGGTGAACCTGATCTCTCCGTTGTTCCAATCTACTTCCAGGTTATGTTTGACTAGCCAATCATGTCCTAGGAAAACTTCTGCTCTATCCTGTAGTTGTATGACTGAGGCCTCAATTTGTTCCTTATGTCCCTGGATGTCGATGTTGATCATGGTGGTCTCCATTACTCTTCTACCTTGGTTAGGTATTCCGTCCGCATTTAGTACCAAAATTTGTTGTTCTAATTTCCAGGTAAGGAGCCTTTCTTCGTCTACTAGTTTTTTACTAATGCTGCTGGTTGTGCACCCTGAGTCTACGATGGTGTTGACTGTTATTTCTTTCCCTGCCATTTGTATTTTCCCTTTTAGATTTAGTTTGTGCTTTCTTCTCTAAGGAATTGTGTAGAATTTGTCTGATATCCTAGATACAAGTTTTTTGACTCTCGAGGTAGCACCTACTCAGAGTCTTCAGAAAAATCCTTCTCTTCTTTGTCAGTGGCCTCTTCTACTCCTCGGACTTGGATCTTCTTGGGTGCAGTGCAGGCTTTGGCTATGTGTCCCTTTTTGCCGCAGTTGTAGCATATTAACCCCTTGGGCTTTTTGCAATCTTTGGTGATGTGACCAAAAATGCCACAATTGTAGCATTTCGGCTCTCCTTTGTCATTGAAGATGTGGCACCTACTTCCTATCTCCATAGGTTCACCCATTCCTCCATAGGTGGTACCAGTATTTGTTTTTCTGTCTCCTTGGTATTTGGATGCTTCATATCCTTGTCCAATGGACAGTATGGCTTCTTTCCATTCCACATATGTGTCCAGTCTGGCTGAAGGTGGATAGCTGGTGATCGTATGTATGATATCCTGTCGGGCATTCTTTCTAAGTAGGAACATGGCGTACTTGCTATTGGTCTTGGCTTTGCTTTTCAATACTTCGAATTTGATTAGGTAGTTGGTGGTGTTTCGGTTTCCTTGTTTGAATTTTTTGATCTGCCATTCTGCTTTGCTGTTTGAGGTGTTGTCTGAGAAGGTCCTTCTAAATTCCTCGGAGAAGACCTTCCAGTCTACTGAATCTTCGGATTCCAGGATGGCTGGTGCTCTCATAGCTGCATATGCTCCTGCAGTTCCTCCTCATAGTCTGGCTAGAACTGCTATAGCTTTATCGTCTGCTGAGACTATCTTGTTGAACTTCATGAAGAGGGTTGTTGCTCTCCACCAGTCATCGAACTTGGTACGGGTGCCATCAAAAAATCCCAGGTCCGGCACTAGGCCTTTCCCACTGGGTGTTGTTGTGGGCACTACTGCATTGTCAGTCATGTTGGAGTCAGTTTCTGATTCTGTTTCGTCTGAGCTTGATTCATCTGATTTCTCCTGATGGACTATCTCTTCCTCTGCTAGGTCAAGTTTGTTTAGAAGTTCTGATAATACTTCTTCTTCTGCTGGGTTTGCTCCAGGTTTGTCGTGTATTTCTTCAGGTACTTCAGGGTTCCCTGCTTCTTCTTTGTCTGATGTCTTAGATTCATCGTCAGTGACTTCGAGATTCAGTTCTCTATATTCGTCTGGGTTCAAGCTCATATACTAGCTCCTGGGTTGCTTCTGTTCAGGCCTGTTTTCAGCCTACTCCTTGCAAGGTGAGGTGGGGATACTTAACCAAATGTTACGACTTTAGTCTGAGTTAACCTCAGGTTACAACTTGGGCTAAGACTTGAGGGCGAGCAAGGGGAGAGGAACTAAGTAGTTAAGCGTACTGAATACAGGAGTATGTATGTATGCTTAAATACTACAGGAACATCCAGTTGAATGGATGGGGAACTACATGAAATGTCCAGTAGGGATGGCATTGTAGTTAGTTGGAGTCATACTCAGAGATCACTTGGTAGGAAATAGCTGAAACAGGTACACAGGAGATAGGAATGTAGACGGATAAGGAACGCACTATGATTGGTGAAAGTTCACAACAAGAAGTCAACACTCTCTGCTGCTTCATAAAGACCATCATACCACCACAGCTCATATCGGTTTTTCTCCTGCCTGCAAGATTCCACACTGTGCTACCAGGACAAGAAAAGGACTGACACTACTGGAACTCGATAGTCAAGAATTACTGGGACAGTTCTACCACCACTGACTTCCCATTCAATGGCATCCCAGTCCCTATCCAACAAGACAGACAAAGCCACTCACCTGTCTTCTTAGCACAATCCAACAATGGAAATTTTCTCATCGCCACCACCAAGAAAGCACTTGCAGCCGCTGTAGTAAATGGAGACTTCAATGAGCTTCCTGAGGCATGAAGCCTAATCGGGGGGTATTGTTGTAAACTTTTGCCTATTCATATCTGCTCCATACCTGCCTGCATTCTACTATGCCTTGTACCTGTTTCACTTATTCTAGTCCAGCAATCTCCGAGTCTTGACCTCCAGTAACTACTACACTGTTACCATTGGACGTTTCATGTAGTTACCTCCATCCATTCAACTGGATGTCTACCATATTTAAGCATATATACACACTCCTGTATTCGGTATGCTTAACCACTTAGTTCTCCCTTCCCTTACTTGCCCTCAAGTCTTAGCCTAAGTTGCAACCTGAGGTTTACTCAGACTAAGGTCATAACAGTGATGTTGATTTGCCAAACCACTCTGAGACACCCAGAGTGCCATACTTGCCATCAGAGCACCCACTGTCATGCCAGTTAGACTTGTACGGTGGGCACCTATTTTGTAGACAGACACTTAACATAGTGCTGTGACTCTTAGATACATGAAGTTTTCATGTATGACCCTGTTTTATGATATTGCTTAAGTACCATAGTCTCATTAGCTGAATACCTCAGTTCTCATGCATATAATGAGTTACTGAGGTATGTTATCCTTTCTTCTGTAGCCAGACACAAGCTCATTCTATCACCAGTTTACACAGGTGACTAATATACACAGTTCTCATATGTATTGTTGAATCTCGATCCATACCACTACGTTGGTTCAGTCTATTTATAGCTGAAACGGGTTCTTGAGTACTTCACTCTTGAAGAGAGATAACGAACAATGTACTAGACCGCACTCTAGGTTGCTGGTCATGGTCTATTAAATAGAACAATGTACGCAGTATGCTCTGTATATGCTACTGGCAGATAAGACCTTACCTGTATTAGGTAGAATGGCGCACAGACCAGAGACATTAGATATATAAGACCTATGTAGTATGTGTACATTCTTTAGACAATCCAGTCTACTCTCTGCCCATCATTCCACTCAGATATCCACTAGCTACGGTCTATAACTACCATCTCAACAAACCCAGTGAGTATGACTCCCCTCCGCCACTAGCGTAAGCTACCGTGGTGTACTCGTCTTAACAGGTTATGGGCCCCGACCGCCGCTCACTCAGACCGCGTTTGCAACGCTGGTAGAGTGTAGGAGGCTACGGTCGTACGCAACCTGGGAGACGGTGGCCCTTTGGTCCATTTGATCCCTGTGTCTGCCCCATGTTGCGACGCGTGCATCACGCACTGCAGTCCTACATGATGCTAATGTGTGTTTACCCTATCTTAGATATGTCTAAACCGGCCCCTGCTCCGCAGGGCTTTGTCCAAACCCCTAGCGGGCAGCTTCCCGTCCTTACTGGGACGGATAACTACACTATCTGGTCGCTTCGCCTTCGGTCTGCACTTATGTGCATTTCCTTAAACGACTGCTCCTGGACCGGATGGGACTTCTCTGGAGCCTTGGACGAACCCGTCCAATACGAGCAGGCTTATGGACCTGAGCATCCTGCTACCCCGGCGACTAGCACTTCGCCGGCACGTCCCGCACGACCAGGAACTCCAATTCCTGCGACTACTGAGGAGCGCCGCAGTGTTGGTATGGCCAACAATCTTCGTATGCGAGCCCTTGGGTTGATTGAGGCAACTCTCCCCAATAGCATGCTGAAGCACTCCGCCCGGGATGCTCGCGCTCTCTGGTCTCAGTTGCAGGGTCAATACGGCCTTCCTGGACCAGCTCAGGTCTATAACGAGTTCATTCGTGCTATTACGTTTGAACTCCCTCTCGGTGGCGATCCCTCGCTCAAGATGAGCGAGCTCCAGCAGATCTTCGGGCAGCTTGACGCCATGGATAGTGGCATCGCCCCGGAGATCGAAACGATGATCCTCCTCCATTCTCTCCACCCGTCTTTGAGCCATGTTGCTCAGACGCTCCTTACCTCGAACACGTCGCTTCACGAGCTGACGTGGGATAAGGCCCGAAGCGGCATTATTGCCGCTTACGCCTCCAACCAGACAGCCCACGCGCAACAAGCGCGCTTTACTCCACGACAGGGAGGTGGGCAGCAGCAGCAGCAGCGACAGCAGCAAGGCGGACAGCGACCGCAAGGTCAGCAGCAGCCTTCGGGGTCTAAAAAGCCCCAGCAGCCCCAGCAGCAGCAGCAGCAGCAGCAGAAGCCATCTGGAGGAGAAGGCGACGGCGAGAAGAAACGCCGATGGCGCCCCCGAGGAAAAGGGAAGGGAAAGGGAAAGGAGGGAGGTGCGCAAGGCAATGCCGCCACCTCTTCCGGTTATATCCAGGATGTGGATTTCGTGTCGCAGGCACAAACTGTGCCGCCACCATCCACCCGTTCCCTCGTAGAAGCAACACGTCGAGCCAAAGTACCTCCTGTTGCACAACTGCACTGGCATATGCGCTTCGCATGGCTTTGAACCGGCCCGATTCGAACCTATTCCAGTCTAACAGTTAGGGCCCCGACCGCCGTCACAGACGCGTTTCACTGGTAAGTAGGAGATAGGTGAGAAGCTGTAAACGTTCTTTGCCCTGGCAGCCCTGCAGGGCCAGCTCAGATGGCAGGACAGATAAAAATAAACTGCTGTGTCAGCAATGTGAGCGTGATCGCGTTTGATTATTGGCGCGACTTGGAAGTCTTGGAACACGAACAAGCCAAAGCCTTGCTACGTAGAGTTGCGCTTCAGTGTACAGGTATTCATTGGTAATCAAACTTATAGCTTGAATAGACTCTGGAATCAAACAATTGGACCATTCAAGAATTTTACTTCGGTGATTGGTCCCAATGGCGCGGGCAAATCTAATCTCATGGATGCAATTTCGTTTCTTGCGATAAGGCGCCACTGCGAAGTCAACTTAAAGATCTCGTATACCGTGGCAGGAGGCT
Source organism: Calvatia gigantea (assembly GCA_025093985.1). NCBI lineage: Eukaryota > Fungi > Basidiomycota > Agaricomycetes > Agaricales > Lycoperdaceae > Calvatia > Calvatia gigantea. The sequence goes on from JACAAK010000019.1 coordinate 330,472, forward strand.
CGCAAAGATTAATGAAGACGGGTCTCTGGCTCAGGACGATGAGGATGAGGAGGAACAGGATGGAGAGGGGACAGCAAAGAAGGCGTGGGTGCTCGCAGTGTTTCTTGAAGCAGCTGGAAAGGAGTGGAGGTTCCAACGCACGTACGTTCCATCACTCACCAGGCGTAATCAGCTCACCGACGTTCAACTCAGAATCTCAACCACTGGCGCCTCGGAATACAAGCTCAACGACAAAGTTGTCACTTATTCTGCATACAACGCAGCCCTCATTTCGCACAACATTCTCGTCAAAGCCAAGAACTTCCTTGTATTCCAAGGAGATGTTGAGGCTGTGGCATCACAGTCCCCACGCGAGCTTTGCCGCCTTATTGAACAAATCAGTGGTTCATTGGAGCTTGCAGGGGATTACGAAAAGGCTAAAGAAGCTCAGGATAGGGCAACGGAGAATGCGACATTCAACTTCAACAAACGGCGAGGTATTGCTGGTGAAATCAAACAGTATAAGGAACAGAAGGGGGAAGCGGAGAGGTTTGAGGCTTTGGCCGAGAAACGCGTGCGTCCCTCGCGCCACTACCTCGTTTTATGGAAACCATCTGTTAGTTTAGGCACTCATTCTCAACCATACTATCAAATTGTTTCACATGAAAAGCGATAAAGCAACTCGAGACTGTTCAAAAAGACAAGGATTAAAGTCTCCGTGATGACAACGTCCAGGAAAAGCCCGACGAACCGGGCAGAAGAAAAGCAAGGGGCACAGTGATGCAGAAGAAACTTCAAGAACCGAGAAAGCTCGCACCAAGGCATTCTCTGACTGTTGCTGCTTTTGCTCAGTTGCTAGAACCCCCTGTACTCTTAGCCAAATACCGGGCAAGGCTAGATCGGCATTTCATAAATCGAGGTAGCTAAGGAAGAATTGGTAGGAGCGGAGGAATACGACAGACAGGGAGGAAACGGAGCGTGGCAGCAGGCCTTTTCAATCTTCATCCAAGCAACGCTGATATGTGGAGGACAAGGGCGGTATAACATGCTTAGAGAGATTTGAGATACCAATTGTCGTCGCTTTTCGCAGACCGACTGATACTATCTGTTCCGATGCGGGAAGTGCTCCCGTACGGAGGACGAACAGAAACCGCATCGGGGAGAGGCCAGACGCTTTGGCACAACAGCGGAACGCAAGGTCCGCCGAAGAGACGAGCATACAGGAACAGACTCCCCAAGATAGGTAGTATCATTCCAGCTATCGGATATCTCATAAATTCCGCTGAGGACGCAAAAGTGCTTCCCCTAAGCGATTCGCAGGTCTACAAGCTGCAAGCAAATGCAGCGGTAACCGAATCCTAGCTTAATGGGCATACTCCCGAAGCTACCGAATCTAGAACCGAACGAAGCGACGGAACTTCTACGTGAAAAGTCAGTCAAGGGGATTGTGAATACCAAATGAAAATCTGAGGAGATCGGACTGCAACGGTTTTCCCTGGTGGGCAGCTCCCTTCGTTGGCTTATCGACCGGCTTGGCTAGGTTCGGGACGGATGGGCTGTGATCCCACAGAAGAAATAGACGGGAATCTAGAGGCTTGAGAATATGGCCGTCTTTTATGAGAAGAGAACCGTTGATGTATTGAGGTCGACTCTCGGAGCTCCATTCTGCAAGCTAAGGAACCTTTGTTTAGTAATGCGACAAGTGCGGCAGCCACATGATCCCCTAGACAACGTCCAAGCAGAGGGTCAACGATAATCTTTGACAAAAGGACTCCTACTGGATGGGCTACTCGGACTGCCTTCGAATGATTCATGCCAGGGATACCTATATTCAATGGAGGTTCGTTGTTTTTACGAAAAGAAGGAGTTAAAGTGAGTACTAGAACGTTTTGTCCCGTTCAAACCTGATATTTTCCTTATTGAATCAGTGAATGGAGGGAACGGTTTGACAAAAGTGGCCTGTTAAATGGTGGAGATCCTTGGTTCAAAAAATGCGAATAACGTTCAATTAGGTCTCTCTCCCTAACTGAACAAGATCCCGCTTACCTACAAGGTCTCTCGTTCGGAGTTTATGACGCTGAAGAAACAGCTAGAACCGCCCAAGAGAAACTTTCCCATTTGCGCTGCATCTACACTTTGCACGTCAGAACTATGCGTTCCTCCACCTCCCAGGCAACAAAGCCTCACTCAGCCAATCAATATGGCTTCCCGGTATAGAAACGAGCCACCTTAGGGCACTCTGGTGAAATGAACTATAAGCGGAAACACCAACTCCCGTTGGGCCGAAGTTGTGAGGGCAACACATTAACTGACCTGGCCTGCAGGATTTTACTCGCCGTGGAAACACGCAGGACGATGCCGCTTCTGCATGGAAAAGCGGAGATCGGGGAATGAAGATTGGCTGTGGGATTCAAGGAGGAGGCAAGGACGTTGGTTGTATGCTGTAATTGAGTGCGGTTTCCTAAATTAAGGAAATTCATGCTAACCTCTAGTCTAATTTTGGGGGCAGACTAAGTGGAATCGGGTATGGCAAGATGACTTGGTCGCAAAGGACATGACCCAACACAGACAAAAAGGCACAATGGGATGAGTGAATTGGAGGTTATGGTATGGCCCCCACAGTCTCCAGACCTTAATCCCATTGAACATCTCTGGACTCACCTCAAGAATAAGCTGGGAGAGTATGATACTCCTCCTGATAGCATGAATACCCTATGGGAGAGGATACAAAAGGAGTGGGATGACATAGAACCAGAAGTGTGTCAGAATCTGATAGAGAGTATGCCTAGGAGGGTCCAGGCAGTTTTACAGGCCAAGGGAGCTTATACCAGGTACTAGAATACCCATTTTGTATATAAATTTCAAGAGGGACAAAACTGTTCCAATGCACTTAAAATATTAATTAATTAATAACTCCCCTAAAACAAAGGATTACATAATCATACTTTGCATATGATTAGATAAGATACTGGACTATCTACAATTAAATTAGGAAGTGCACAGCCACAGTAGTCCTTGAGATATGAGCTGATCTTCTGAGAAGTTCAAAACATTGGAACGGTTTTGTCCCTTACTGTACGGTGCACACGTATGTCTTGCAAAATAGCAAGGAGAAACCAGTAGCGTTGACGTTACGCCAACTTGATTATATCGATTGGCATCGTCGAATGGGACACCCTTCGGATCGCACGCTCTCCGAGCTTCCAAAGCACGTTGAGGGCATCGCGTCAATTCCCGCACCATCTACTCGGAAAGGCATTTGCGACGGCTGTGCCAAGGGGAAAATGCATAATAACCCCTTCCCGATTAACTCCAAGCGAGCCACCGCAGTCCTTGAGCTATGTCACTCAGACTTGCTGGAACTGCCCGTCATTAGCTACCATAAATATAAATGGGCAATGACGTTCCTCGACGACTTCTCTTCTCACGCACACGTAGTCCTCCTTCGAAAGAAGTCTGAGGCTTCGGAAAAACTGATCCAGCTAATCAGTGCATTGGAGAACCTCTCCGGGATGCGAGTCAAACGACTTCGCACCGATAATGGAGGAGAATATGTCAATGAGAGGTTATTGGCAGGACTCGCAGCGCGTGGAATTACCCACGAGACCACTGCTCCCTATGCACATCAGCAAAATGGGAGAGCAGAGAGACTGAACCGCACCCTACACGAGAAAGCCCAAGCTATAAGGCTACAGGCATGTCTACCTGACTCGTGGTGGGAATTTGCGTTGAATACAGCTGTGCATTTATATAATCGCACACCAGTCCAGCGTCTGCAGTGGAAGACACCTTTTGAGTGTTATTCAAGGGAAAAGCCAAATTTGTCCCATATCCGTGTGTTTGGATGCGGCGCGTATGTATATCTACCTGATGAGATCCGCCCAAACAAATTGTCCGCAAAATCCAAGATTATGATCTTTCTTGGATACAAAGGCAGTAAAAATTACGTCTTTATGCGGCACACGGCAGGCAACGTGATTTTTATATCACCAAACGCCTTATTCGACGAGGGATATTTTCCCAAATGCCCCGATTCAGTGCCGGATAGCAGTAACCGGCCTAATCACGGAGGAGAGAGAAATCTGCCTAGACCAGGATTAGAGAATGAACCACCTATTCCGCCATCTTCAGATGACGCAGGAATTGTTCCACCTCCACCTGATCAGCCAGTCAAGTTACCTCCAGTTTCTCCGCCATCTAAACCGAAATATTCTCCGCCTTCACCTCCATTACCCCGGCGAGAGTCTACTCTGCCGGACAGTATAGATTCACGATGGCCATCACCTGGCAACACGCCACCTTGGGTTCCCCCACCTGAGTCGCCACCTTCGCGTGGAACGACCGTTGAGGAGGAGCCTGATATACGTGATAATTGGCATGTGGACAGAGATGTATGGGATACCGAGAACGAGGAATTCCCAATCCCTGTTCCAAAACGTCGTGCTGTTGGTTCTGACCAGGTAGAGCCGCGTCGTTCTGAACGACAAGGCAGGCCTCCTATTAGACCAGGTAACACATATGGAGAACAGAGGCGTCCAATTTCTATAGAAAGAGAAATAGATCGGACTCACCGACAAGAGCAGCAGAGGCAAAGGCAGCGCGTTCGCGCCAATGCCCCTTCGGACGAAGTAATTCGCGAGCGAAGAGCAAGGACTAACCATCCTGAATATGTGAGGCAAAGAGTTCGTGCTGAGCGGTACCCGCCACGACCCTTTGATTTACCTCCATTTCAGCTCCCTCCACGTCCGGAACTGCCGCCCATGCCTGAAAACAATGATCCAACATCTCACGATGTAAATGATATGGACATTGAAAGGCTTGTCGCTGAGGGAGGAGTAAAATTGATCGATTTCTTGATACAGACGGTACACAACACTGCACACGGAGAGCCTGAAACTTTCCGTGACATGCTTAAGCTTCCTGAGCCTGTCAAGGCAAAATGGATGGCTGCGTGTATTGAGGAACTCGACACGTTAAAGAAACGCGGTGTATACGAATTGGTAGATCTTCTGAAAGGAAGGAGGACGGTTAAAAACCGTTGGGTATTTCTCGAAAAGTCAGATGGCCGCCTGCGAGCTCGCTTAGTTGCGAAGGGGTTCTCGCAGATTGAAGGCATCGACTATAACGAGCTTTTCTCACCAGTTGTCCGCTACGAGTCCGCGCGCGTAAGCTTCGCACTCGCTGCAATCCATGATTGGGATATGCACAGCGTTGATGTAAAAACCGCCTATTTATACGGCAAACTGGACGAGGAAATATACATGGAACAGCCCGAAGGGTTTCGACTTCCCGGGCAGGAAGGAAAAGTATGGAGACTTAGACGAGCGATTTACGGCCTTAAACAAGCCAGTCGCCAGTGGTGGAAAGAATTGCATCAATCTATGATTGAGCTGGGATTTACCCGCTGCAAATCTGACTACGCTGTATACTTTCACAGACATCCAAAGACGAAAGAGCTAGTAGTGGCCATTGTCTACATTGATGACGTGAATTTCTTGGGAAAGAAAGACTCCCCCCTCCTCAAAGAGTTGAAGGGAAAGTTCACCAAAAAGTGGGAATGCAGAGATCACGGTCCCTGTGAAGAATTCCTTGGAATGAAAATCTCGAGGAATCGCTCCAAGCGTCAAATCTTCATCCATCAGGTGAAATACCTGGATAAGATCTTGCAGCGCTTCCAAGTTCCGCAGTCTGCCGCGGCTAAAACGCCTTTGCCCGCCGGCTTCCAATTCATCACGAATAAAGGAACTGCAACCATCCCCTTCCGTCTAAAGTACCAACAATTGGTTGGATCGTTAATGTACTTGATGATCGGTACTAGGCCCGACATAGCCTTTGCCGTAGTTAAGCTGGCACAACATGCCGCTAACCCCGCACCCGAACACTATCGCGCCAGAATACATGTACTAAAGTACTTGTCCATGACAAGGAACTATGCATTAAAATATGAAGGCGATACTGGGAAATCCGCGGTGACGCTGGAATGCCTCAGTGATTCGGATTGGGCTCAAGATACAGAAACCCGCCGATCTGTATCGGGAAATGTTTGTCTAATCGCGTCCGGTGCTGTAACCTGGACTTCGCGACGACAAAAGACGGTTTCATTATCGTCCACTGAGGCGGAATATAAAGAACTGTCTGACGCTTCACGTCAAGTGAAATGGCTGTCACAGCTTCTGGAGGAGCTCAATATTGAGCACCCAACTCCTATTCTCTACGGTGACAACGATGGGTCCAAATTTTGGACTGAAAATCCCATTGTTGAAAAACGATCGAAGCACATGGATATTCATTACCACTATGTGCGAGAATTAGTCGAGGAGGGTACTATTGTTATTGGTGATGTGTCTTCACAAGACAATCCCGCCGATATCTTTACAAAGAATCTTGGCGTAACCAAAATCAATCTCTTCCGCCCTGAATTAGGACTGATTTTCGGTTCCGATATCGAAGCATGGGATAAAGCCGCTCGATCGATGAAACGTTAATCTCCCTCCTTCAAGTGAGGAGGAGTGTTGAATCTCGATCCATACCACTACGTTGGTTCAGTCTATTTATAGCTGAAACGGGTTCTTGAGTACTTCACTCTTGAAGAGAGATAACGAACAATGTACTAGACCGCACTCTAGGTTGCTGGTCATGGTCTATTAAATAGAACAATGTACGCAGTATGCTCTGTATATGCTACTGGCAGATAAGACCTCACCTGTATTAGGTAGAATGGCGCACAGACCAGAGACATTAGATATATAAGACCTATGTAGTATGCGTACATTCTTTAGACAATCCAGTCTACTCTCTGCCCATCATTCCACTCAGATATCCACTAGCTACGGTCTACAACTACCATCTCAACAAACCCAGTGAGTATGACTCCCCTCCGCCACTAGCGTAAGCTACCGTGGTGTACTCGTCTTAACATGTATAACAAGTTACTGAGTTTATACAGTTTCTACATGTGAAGTAGGGTAACACACATAACAGCTTGTTAGGGATCAAGGCTGATATAAATGCCAAAAGTATGACCTTTACCCAGTCTATCTTCAAATACCTATAATACAATCCAGATCAACATAGTTGGACTGCTCTCATGCTTGCAGGTGGGAATGGGAAATTGGAAGTTGTCAAACAGCTCCTTAAGTGCCAGGTTGATATGAATGCCAAAGGTATGACCTTTACTCAATCCATTCTTAAAACACTCATAGATACATTCCAGATCAAATTGGTTCAACTGCTCTCTTGAATGCAATTAGGTATGGGTATTTGGATGTTGTCAAACATCTTCTTGAGTTCTAGGCTGATATAAATGCCAAAGGTATAATCTTTATCCATTTTATTTTTTAAAGCACTTATGTTACATTCTAGATCAAGCTGGTCATACTGCTCTCATGGATGCAGCCAGGCATGGATATTTGGATATTGTCAAACATTTCCTTGAGTTCCATGCTGATATGAATGCCAAAAGTATGGCTTCCACCCAGTCTATTCTTCAATATATCCATGACACATTCCAGATAAATCTGGTCAGACTGCTCTCATGCTTGCAGGTAGGGATGGGGAATTGGAAGTTGTTACACAGCTTCTTGAGTTTCATGCTGATGTAAATACAAAAGGTATGACTTATATCCAGTCTGTTCTTCAAAACACTCATAACACAATCCAGATAAAGCAGGTCAGACTGCTCTCATTTATGCATCTATAAATGGGAATTTGGATATTGTTACACAGCTCCTTGAGTTCCAGGCTGATATGATTGTTGAGGGTTTGACTTCCACCCAGTCTATTTTCAAACCACTTATAATACACTCTAGATTGATATGGTCTGGACTGCTCTCATGCTTGCAGGTCAAAGAGGGTACTCTGACATTGTTGAAGCTCTCAGGAATTATCACTCAGCCCTGGCCCTACAAGGCACCTAGACCTTTTGGACAATGTCCACAGTGACCTGGTCTGACCTGGTCAATCAGATTTTGATCGGAGGTCAATCAAAATCTGTCTGACCACAGCCGACCCCTGTCCGACCAGTCGGGAGAACACTCCTTTTGGAAATGTGAGGGGGGAAGACTGCTGTTCTAGGAACTTCATGAGAGTTTTATTATAATGCTTAGCTGGACCCAAGATACTATACAAAGACAATGATTTCGAGTATCAAGGCCTAACTTATGGATTTGACCAGTTCACTGTTTGACAGACCTGGCACTACTAGCAAATATGTGTCTGACAACACATGCACATCATATGGTTGTGACTCCGTCCATTCAATAGGCGCGTTACACGTCGGGCAATGCTTCACGCCATGTTCCTCCATCCACTTCTTGAAATGTTCGTCTTGCACCCGATCCGCACACTGGAACCCATCGTAAGCCTCCGCGTGGCATCTCGTGCATATGCCCGTGAAACACACTGGGCATCGGAATGTTGCCGTTTGTTGAGTCGTGCGATAGACCCTGAGGACAATCGGATGTAGGACAATAGTGGTGATCCTTCGGCCGCGAGTGAATATGCGCGAGGAACGCTGCGTTGACGATCCCCTGCAATTCCTGTCTGAACAGCACCTCATTGACCACTCCAGTAGGAATTTTCGTTCCCTCGACCATCATTCCAGAGGCACTTGATAGGGAACTCTTCTGCTCGGTGGCAGCCCGAAAGTAGCCTGGGATACAACCACAACACCATTCGTGACCACACTGCGGGCACGCTGGTGACGCCGGCTCACTGAAGCAGACAGGACAACTAGGACCGGTGTAGTTTGTTGTGGGAGGTAATCACTGCTCGATCTGCTCAATTGCACTCTTGAAGGCGCGGTACATCGTAAGGTTGCCTCGGACCACCAGCACATGCTTCATCTGTGACCGGAGTTCCTTGACTTTCGCGATGATCGAGTTTGCGAAGCAAATGCGGTCGGATCAGTCAAAAAATGAACGGGCGGGTTCTTGGTTGCAAGATCCTGCAAGAATCCCCGACCTTCCTATCTCGCAAAATACGAGCCTCACACCGTCCTGCCATCACTACGCACAACCTCACCCTTCAAAATGGTCTCAAGCTGGTGTTTGAGATGTACTACTCCTTCTGTACTTCGGCGCAGAGATGGACAATAACAGGACCAAGGCCATTACTGCGAGAAACAACGACGAGCATGCAATCCACGCTATGAAACTGGCAAAGTCTCAATCGCAGCGTCGATTTTGGCCAATTTCTCCTGCGAAAAGGTATATGAAAGGGTCTGGACGTGTTTGGCTCGTACCACGGTGAGCCCTGTACATTTGGGTCTC